>JALIGW010000002.1:257222166-257502166 GCA_023053685.1 Diadophis punctatus similis
TTCTTTCACCTGTAGAGCTCTCCCCCCCCACACACACACCCGTCCCCCATGGCAAACTTAGGCATCCGTGCCGTAACCACCACAAAAATATCGCACAGCCATGTCTGGGGGAGGGGGGGAATTTTTTTCACCAATTTTTTGCTTTTTTTGCAAGGATCAGCTGCAGGGGCCCACGAGGGGGCTGTCCTGCTTGGCCACAGTCCAGCTAGATGACCTCACAGGCCCCTCTCTCAGCCAGCGCCTGCCCGGACTTGAGGGGGAACCGCAGTGGAGAGCTTGGACCATCCTGGCTGCGAAGTGTTCCTTAGAAGAGTTTTCATGCAACGCATTGCCAGGTTTGGGGGAGAGAAAGAGACGTCGGAGGGTCTCCCCGTTGCCCCCACCAGCTCGGATGGAGAGCTCCGGGCTCAGAGGGCTCCTTCCCCCTTAGAGGGGGTGGGGGTGGGGCGGACATTCCTCCTGCCCAGCCCTGTCCTGCCCTGCCTGGCCGCTGCTGACAAAGAGCTCTGTGTTAACTCCAAAGTCTCCTTCATTGTACCTCAAGGAACTTTTGCATAGTTTAATCCTGCTATTTTCACACTCTTTGGTGCAGCCCCTGCAGGACTCCAGGTGGAGAACCGTCAGCCGGGAAGGCAGGGGAGGTGCCCAGTAAAGCTGGGGGAGGGGGTCAGCCCCTGCCCCCCTCCCCAATCACAGCTCTCTCTCTCTCCCTTCTTGCTGAGGGCGGCCAAGCCCTTCAGACCCACCCAGACAGCCTTCCAAAGAGTCAGAAGGCAAAGGGGCTCCTGGCATCCTGTCCAGAGGGGGCCTGGGGGGGGTGCTGGCAAGGAGGGGCTGAGCCCCCCCCCCCACTTCCTGCTAAAAGGGGCTGATATTTCCTGGTCTCTTGAACTGCGTGCTGGACCTGACCGATCTGCACAAGGGATAGGGCAGAAAGACTTAGAAGGAGGAAGAGGAAGGAGGGAGGGAGGGGAGAAGAGAAGCAGTGGGAGGGAAGGGAGGAAGGAGGTAGATGGAGGGGGTGGAGATAGAGGGAGGGGAGTGAAGAGAAAAGAAGAAAAACAGATTGATAAATACAGCAATAATAGGTGCTAAACAGGATATTGAATTCTGATTGATTGGATAAAAATGTATAAATATGCATGTTATTGATATGTCTTTAAGGTATTTGTATTGATGTATATATGAATGGAGAAAAAAAATAAAAAACTTTGAAAAAGAAATGGAGGGAGGGAGAGAAGGAAGGAAGGAAGGAAGGAAGGGAAGGAAGGAAGGAAGGAAGGAAGGAAGGAAGGAGAGGGAGGGAGGGAGGGTGGGGTTGGAGTAATCTACACTTTAGCTGGAATCTATTCAGAGTGTAAAACAGGCAGAAGCCCAACAGGTAAGGCCCCCTAAACCTCAGCAAGACAGAAACCTTCCTGGCTTCAGGCTTTTGCCTGAATTTTGGCCTATAGACCACCAGGCCTTATGGGGCAGGCTGAGCTGGCAGGAAGTGGCTGGGCCCAAAGCCACCCAGTGAAAGCCCAGCCGTGGGATCACAGTGCATACAGACAGAAGTCCAACAGATAGAGTTGTGCCACCATCCCTCCATCTTACCATTGAAGAGAGCCTGGGAGGGTTATAAAGCACCCCTCATTCTCCAGGTAGGAGGCTGGGCCAATTGCAATGATTACCGCAATGAGCCACGGTGGCACAGTGGTTAGCATGCAGTACTGCAGGCTACTTCTGCTGACTGCTGGTTGCCTGCAGTTTGGCAGCTCGAATCTCACCAGGCTCAAGGTTGACTCAGCCTTCCGTCCTTCCGAGGTGGGTAAAATGAGGACCCAAATTGTTGGGGGCAATATGCTGAACTCTGTAAACCGCTTAGAGAGGGCTGTAAAGCACTGTAAAGCGGTATATAAGTCTAACTGCTATTGTAATAGTAATAGTAACAGAGTTGGAAGGGACCTTGGAGATCTTCTAGTCCAACCCCCTGCTTAGGCAGAAACCCTACACCACTTCAGACAAATGGTTATCCAACATCTTCTTTAAAACTTCCAGTGTTGGAGCATTCACAACTTCTGGAGGCAAGCTGTTCCATGGATTAATTGTTCTCACTGTCAGAAATTCTCCTTAGTTCTGAGTTGCTTCTCTCCTTGATTAGTTTCCACCCATTGCTTCTTGTCCTGCCCTCAGGTGCTTTGGAGAATAGCTTGACTCCCTCTTCTTTGTGGCGACCCCTGAGATATTGGAAGACTGCTATCATGTCTCCCCTGGTCCTTCTTTTCATTAAACTAGACATACCCAGTTCCTGCAACCGTTCTTCGTATGTTTTAGCCCTCCAGTCCCCTAATCATCTTTGTTGCTCTTCTCTGCACTCTTTTTTTTTACAATTATAGAATTCTATGGCTAGAAGGGACCTTGGAGGTCATCTAGTCCAACCCCCAGCTCAAGGAGGAGTTCCTACATAATTTCAAACAGGTGGCTGCCCAGTCTCCTCTAAAAGCCTCCAGTGATGAAGCACCCACAACTTCTGGTGGCAGGCTGTTCCACAGATTAATTTTTCTAACTTGTCAGGAAGTTTCTCCTTAATTCCAGGTTGCTTCTCTCTTGGTTAGTTTCCACCCATTGCTTCTTGCCCTGCCTTCTGGTGCTTTGGAGAATAAGTTGACTCCCCCTTCTTTGGGGCAGCCCCTCAAATACTGAAATACCGCTGTCTTGTCTCCCCCTAGTCCTTCTTTTCATTAGACAGGCCATACCCAATTCCAGCAACCGTTCTTCGTATGTTTTAGCCTCCAGGCCCCTCATCATCTTTGTTGCTCTTCTCTGCACTCTTCCCAGAGTCTCAACATATTTTTGTATCATGGTGACCAAAACCGCATAAAATACTCCAAGTGTGTAAAGCCATAGTATCCCTTTCCGTAACCTTGTGGCTACTATCTCTCTGTTGTCAATTCTTAGTAACCACACAGTTTCCCCCCATCATGATGTGACACCCCAACCTGGTCCCTCCGGTCACCTGTAGGCCTGGCAGGCCCTGATGAGAAGGTGGACTAGATGACCTCTCCAGACACCCCACCCCCAATGGCGCCTGACTCCCCTCCGGCCTTTCCACCTCTTTTTGAGGCCTCCCCCGTCCAAGTGGGTTTCCATCGTGGCCGGGTGACTTCAGGGGGACGGCCCCTGCCTGGCTGACCCACCCCATCATACAGGGCAAGAATGGGGCATGGGAACATCAAGTGGCAATGAGTGCCAGAGGATCTGGGCAGCGCCTAGGAAAGAGGATTCTTCCCTTATTATTTAATTTATTTAATTTATATGTCACCCATTTTACTACCCAAAGTGACTCTAGGTGGCCCCTCCTCACAAGCCCCCCCTCTACGCAGGGATGCTTGAGGATGATGGGATGCTGATTCGCTTCTCCGAAATAAGGAGGAACTTTCTGACCGTGAGAGCGATCAACGAGTGGAACAGAAGTTGCCTGCGGAGGTTCTGAGATCTCCAACACTTGAGACTTTCAAAGGGAGATTGGACGGCCATTTGTCCGAAAGGGTGTAGGGACTCCTGCTGGAGCGGGGTTGGACTAGATGACCTACAAGGTCCCTTCCAACTCTCTGTAATCTGTAATCTCCGAGAGGGGGGTTGGGCGGGTGCCAGGGGGGAACCCCGGAAGGCACAAGAGCCAAGTGGGGCGCCGGCTAAATGCGGGCAAGGCAGAGTCCCGGGCACAGGGGCGGCGTCCGTGGGGGTGGGCATTGCTTGCCTGGCATGGGGAGGGGGCGCGGCCGCCACGGGTTTTCTTTCGGGCCGCCGCCCAAAGGCAAACAAGCCCCGCCCGGGAGGCAGCGCACCGCACACTCGGCCTCTGTTCCCGCCGCACAAAGGCCGCCCTGTCTGGGCAGCGCCGCGCCGCAGCGGGGAGGGAAGGGCAGGCGAGGCGGCCGCGGCGAGCCCAGCTCTCCGACCGCCCCGACGCTCCGGAGCCGCTGCCGTCCCTTTCCCTTCCCGGGCGGGGCTGGCAGCTCCCCTCCAAACCGGACAAGCGCTGCCTGTTTGCGCCCCCAGCCTTGGAGCAGGGGAAGCGCTCGACCGGACGGACTTCGGGGTCGCCCCTGCAGCCCCCGCGCCTCCCCCGCGCCTGCCCCTCCCTGCCCGGCGCCCGCCGCCTGGTCCCCGTCGGGCGGGCAAGCCACTCACGGGAGGCACCTCACCCACCACGTGGCGGCGCCCGTCGGACACGCGCCCGCCACCTGCCGGGCTAAAAGAGCCGGCCTTCGGAAATGTTGGGCGCTCCGTCCCTGGAGACTGGACAGCCACTTGTCTGAAATCTAAGTCTAAGATCTCCTGCTTGAGCTGGGGGCTGGACTAGAAGACCTCCAAGGTCCCTTCCAGCTCTATTCTACTCTATTCTAAACTTGGAGGTGGCAAGTACCGCGCCTGGCACCTCGACGGGCAGCGGCGGCCAAATAAGCTCTCTCTCTCTCTCTCTCTCTCTCACACACACACACACACACACACACACACACACACACACACACCGCGAAACGCGTCCCAGCCGAGCTTCTCTCCGCAAATTAAGCGTTTCTGGTCCTCCCCGCAGCCTGGCAACCCCCCCCCCCCAAAGCAGAGACCTGTTCCCGGCCCGAGGAGACTGCGGGGGCGGGCAGGGCTGGGCTCTCGGGCGAAGACCCAACTCTCCCCCCCCCCCACGGCACTGCCCGACGTCCCCCAGCCGCCTCCAGGCGGGCGACCCGAGGGCGCGTCCGCCGCGCTTACCTGCTTGAGCGGCCGGGCAGGCGGGCAGCGCCAGCAGCGCCAGCAGCAGCAGCCGCCGGGCGAGCTCCATGGTCCTCGGAGGCGAAGCGACCCCGGGAACGGGCTTCCCGTCGGGACGAGGGGCAGCGGCGCTGTCTGCGGAGGAGGAGGAGGAGGAGCGCAGGAGCGGCGGTGGCGCTGTAGCTCCGGCGCAGCCCCAGGCAGCCTGGCTCGCCGTCCGGTCCTTCTGCCTCTCGGCCGGCCTGGACGGCCCCCCGCCCCGCCCAACCCCCAGGGCCGCCCTGGCCTGACCGCCCCCGCCAGCCACCTTCCCGCGTGGGGCGCCTCCCTCCGCCCTGCCGTCTCTCCTTTCCCTTTGGGCGGCTCTGCACCGGTTGGATGCCCGCCCTGGAGCCCGCTAGATGTCCTCTGGGGGGCCCTCGACACAGCTAAGACATTCCCCTTTTTCCTCCCGCCCTGCCGTCCCTCTAGCTCCGTCCTGCCCCCCCCCCAAAAGATGGAAAAAGCTCTTTCTCCTTTGCAGTCCTTTTTTTTATGAAAAGTTTTTTATTTACAGTACAATTAAAAACAAACATACAGAAAAGACAAAGAAAACAATACATGGACGTGACGTAACATTCCAGTTTACATATTTTCTTCAAGTTATTTTTCTTCCTAAATATAATTCTTTATCACTACATAAAGATATCTCTATTTTATGTACAATACTAAATCCGTTTTTCTTATTTACTTAGTATTAAAAGTATTTATTTACTTTCTTATTTCTCTTCCTCTGTGGGGATTTCTATATGTTTCCATTTTTTGTGCAAAGACCAATCTAGCAGTAGTCAAAATATGTAAATATATTATTCCCTTTTCGCATTTATCTATGGTAATACCCAATAAGAAGAGTTCCGGTTTTAATTCTATCTTTAACATTAATATTTCCTCTAACCATTGTTTTGTTTTATTCCAAAATTCACATGCTTTTGAGCATTCCCACCACATGTGATAGTTTGTCCCTTCTTTGCAGTTCTGTTCCCTTCTTTTGAGGCCCCCACCCCCAACCCCATGGGGAGCCTAGATAAAGCAGCCGCTATGCCCCCCCCAACACGGACCCCCAAAGGAACCATCAGACCCAGATTGTCCCCTTCCTCTGCAGGGATACGGAGTGTGTACAGGCAGACACGACCCTTGGGACCCCCAAGTGGATACTGAGGGCAGCCTCCTGCCCCCCCCCACTCCCCATTTCAGGGTGAGGTGGGTGTTACTTCCTTGACTGATAGCACCCCATCTTTTCTGCCCCAGGGGGGTGCTGAAGAACGGAAATGGCCTAGGAAGTGATAAAATACAGCTTCAGATCCACAACATTCAAAGCCCGTCAAAGGAATAGAATAGAGTAACAGAGTTGGAAGGGACCTTAGAGGTCTTCTAGTCCAACCCCATGCTTAGGCAGGAAACCCTACACCACTTCAGACAAATGGTTATCCAACAACAAAGGAGAGAGGCCTCGTCACAGATGCTGGCAGCAGAGCCCCGTCTCCCCAGGTTGCGCCCAGCTCAAGGAAGTGAGCCCAGCCACAGGCAGCTGCAAGTTCCTCAGAAGTTTGCTACTGTGTCAGCAACAGAGCTGTCTCTTCCCCCTCCCACCCCCACCCCACCCCAGAGGTCTGATCTCCCAGGAGACCCTCAGAATCCCTTTCCATGCAGGGCTGAAATCAAGCAGGTTCTAGAGAACCGGTAGCGGAAATTTTGAGTAGTTTGGAGAACCGGCAAATACCGCCTCTGGCCGGTCCCAGGAGTGGGGAGGGAATGGGGATTTTGCAGTATCCTCCCCATGCCACGCCCACCAAGCCACGCCCACAGAACAGGTGGGTAAAATGTTTGAATTTCACCCCTGGCTCAGCCCTCCCCCCACCAGCAAGCAGCACCCTGGGCTGCTACTCTGAGGGGGCCGCATGGCAGGGAATGATGAGAATTGTAGTCCAACCCAGCTAAGATCCCTGGGGTCCGGTGGGAGGAGATACCCCTCCATCGCAAAGAAAGAGAAACTGCTCCCCTCGAGTTTGGGGGTCAAGACAGAGACCTGCCCCCTTGCGATTCCCCACCCCCCCACCTTGGCCCAAAGGATGGGAGCAGGTGCCCCGGTCTCCCCTGGGCCCAAGACTGTCTCTTCTCCAGGCCCATCAGCACAACCGGCCGTCCCACGGACAGAGCTGGCTGCAGGAATGGCAGGGAGGGGGGCTGGGGTGGGGGTTGGGCTTCCCCTCCTGGCTTTCTTTCGCTGGGGAGCTTCTTCTTCTTCTTGGGCTCCAGAATCAGACGGGAAAAGGGAAAGCAAGGAGCACAAATACATATATATTTTTTTAAAAAGAGAGATTCCAGAAAACGTGCAGAGAAGAGCAAGAGAAGAGGTTTCTGGGACTGGAGGCTAAAACATATGAAGAACGGTTGCAGGAATTGGGTCTGGGGACATGATCTCAGTCTGAGGGGCTGCCCCAAAGAAGAGGAGGGGGTCCACCTATTATCCAAAGCCCCTGAAGGCAGGACAAGAAACAACAGGTGGAAAGTAACCAAGGAGAGAAGCAACCTGGAATTAAGGAGAAACTTCCTGACAGTGAGGACAATTAACCAGTGGAACAGCTTGCCACCAGAAGTTGTAGGTGCTTCATCACTAGAGGTTTTAAAGAAGGGATTGGATGACCTGAATCGTATCAGCTCTCCCGCTTGAGCAGGGGGTTGGACTAGAAGACCCCCAAGGTCCCTTCCCATTGTGTTATTCTGTTCCTGCTACAGAAAGTGTGGAGGGAGGGGAGGCATGGGTGGGGGGGGAGGGCTGAGATTTTTCCAGGTGGACGGGATCCAGAGGCAGCCTCATGGGCTTGGGGAGGGAGGGGTCCATCTCACGTGGGCAAGAGAACCCCCAGCCAGGTGCAAGGGGACGGGGACGGACGCCTCAAACACGGAATTAGTCTCGAGTCCTTGCACAGACGAAAGGGGTCCAGAACTCAACCCCCCACCCCCCCCTTTAAACTGCATTGAGCTTTCTCTATCTGTTCCCAGGCCGAGGCTGGCAGTCTGGGCAGATTCCTGTATAACAGGCAGAATACAATAAAGTAGTAAAGCTTGGACTCTCTACATGTGGGCCTGGTTGTTTGGGCCTGACTCTGCCCCAGAGATTGTGGACCGGCGGCTTCAAGGGCCTGGCATTGGGGTCCGGCCATTTCACAGGAAACCCCCCACAGGCCGTGAAAGGCTCCCGAACAACACAACTCCAGACCGTGAAGTGGGAGCCTGTCCCATTTGGAGTCCATGAAGTAAAAGAACGGCCGGGGCCCCCTTGGCTGACGGGAGAACGGCCCACAGCCTGGCCCACCTTGGCATGGGGTTCCTGCCATTGCCCACTCCCCTGGGTACTGGAGGGCCCCCCCCCACTCCCTTCTTCCTCCAAGTCCTCAGTCGTGCATCCTGCTCTGCCCCCAGGAGTTTTCAATTCCTTTATTTATACCCTTCTGAGCCCTTGGCCCTCTTTGTAGCCATGAGTTCCACAGGCCACCATTGGGCCACCTTGCTCAGAGCGGCTGTGCTTGTGTGTGTGTGTGTGTGTGTGTGTGTGTGCAGAGGCGCCTTTGCTGTTGTCCCACAAGAGGGTCTCCCCGTCCCCACAAGGGCCCCATTTTCAAACAGCAGCCGGGAACCTCCCTCCCTCCTTCCCTCCCCCACCATGACAGCTGCCCATTCTCCGCATCGGCCGCTTCTCACAGCGGTGCCCAGCCGGCCCTGCCCTGACCGCAGCCTTGAAAGCCCTCTCTGGCCACAGCTGGACGTCCCTCCAGCAGATGTGGTCCCGCTTCACAGCACTCTGCTTGGCCGGCCGGCAGGGGCCTCCCTCTCCCCCCCCCCCCCGTCCGGCTGAGCCAGGAGCCCAGAAGAGACACTGCAATTAGGAGGCCGAAATTAGCCGGCCGCCCTTCCTGTCCTCCTCTGTGGGGCCGGTGCAGGAGGGGGTGCTGGGCCAAGAGATCCTCCCAGGCTCAGTTGGGGTGGGGGGGGGAAGGAGCTGAAATCAGCATCTCACTACACAATATTGTACAAACACAATATTTGGAAAATTCCGATCTGCCTGCCTCGGGAGGGGAAAGCTCCTGTGGGGAAGTCCGGCTTACGCAGGGGGGAGGCTACAGGTGTGACACCCCCCCCCACTTTCTCAAAAGATGCCAGCAGGTGCTGGGAGGAGGAGGCCAGGAGGCCACTGGAAGCAGGACAACAGCCACACACTCACACACACTCACAGAGAGGACCTGGCGTTTCCTGGCCAGATCCTGACCCAGCAGAAGGAGACAATGGCTGGCGTCGGACAATGCTGTTGCTTAAACCATGGTTTTCCTGCACAAACCGTCATTCTCTGGAGCCAGAGAAGTCATTAAACCATGAAATTGGGCTGAGCCAAACAAGTGTCTCCCTTGTCATGTGGGGCCAGGTGGATGTGGAGCCGTGGGGAGGGCAGCCCCTCCCTCCCATCTCTCCCTGCTGAGTAGCATCGGGGGACCCCCTCTCCCGGTCCCCAATTCTCCCTCCAGTTTGCAACGAGGAGCCGCCCTCCCTCACCTATGTGGGTTCCCTACCTGGGAGTCTCCAGACCCTTCCAGACTCTTCCAGAAGAGAAGCAATCATGTCCCCGGGGGGGTCAGTGGCTGGAGTCTCAGCCGAGGGGGGGGAGGGGGGCAACACCATCTCCATTCCTGCCATTGAGCTAAGCCACAACTCTCCAAAGTTGGCAACTGTAAGGGCTTGTGGACTCCCACTCCCAGAATTCCCCAGCCAGCCCGTGCATGGGGGAATTCTGGGAGTGGAAGTCCACAGGCCCTTAAAGTGGCCACACTCGGAGGCCCCGGGGCTAATAAGCCTCAGGGCAGCCTCCCTTCCCAAAAGGGATTTTCTGAGCCGCCTGGGGAGACCCTGGGAGACGTTTGCTGGATTCAGACAAGACATTTGAGCCCCACAGGTAGTGAAGGCAGACAAAGGCAGGTGTTTTGGGGGCAGGTGGTGGTCGGGGGAGGGGGCGCACTGGCACACGGTACCCGCAGAAAGGATCCTGAACTCTTCCTATTTGTGAAAAGTAACCAAGGCAGCTACAGACAAACAAATGTGAGCTCCAGATGTGATGCAGCTGCAGAAGAGGCCCTTGCGGTGGTCCATCCGTCTGAAGCTTCTTCAGCCATCCACAGCCAACAAGGCGCAGCTCAGCCGGCCCTCCCGTTGCCCAGCCTCCCTTCCCAGCCTCAGCCGAAAGGAGCCTGGGCCTCAATGCGGCCGTTGCGCCAGCCTGGCAGGTCCCTCCGCATCTCCCCAGCCAGGCCGGCCAGCATGGAAAGCATGTGGGGAGGGGGGTGAGAAAGGAGCTCCGGGGTGGTGGTGGTGAGAGAAAGTCTGGGCCTTTGGATGCTTCCTCCGGGGCAAGACCCAGGCCAGTCCCGAGAAGGGGGAGGAGGGGGAGGCCAGCAAAAGGCAGGTGAAGGGGAGGGGGCTTCCTGAGGGGCTCTGGTGGCACAGCTGCAGGTGGGGGGAGGGAGGGCAGCCCTTGCTCTGGGGTGGGTGGGGTGCTGCGGCCGTCCCACTCCACCCTGCTTAATTGCAGCCTTCTTCCTAGGATCCGGCCCGGCCCCTCCTCTCCTCTGGGGCCTGCCTGCCCTCTGCCCAGACCGGCTGTGGCAGAGAGGAAGAGCTGCTCCTGTCTTAAGGGGGGGGGGCTTCTTGGCTCACCAGGCTGGGCACAGATGGGAGAACGCCCCCGCCCCCCCCAGAAAGGGCTTTTCCCTTTTGCCCCTTCTTCTCTGGAGGCAGGGCCTGTCTGCTGGCCAAGGCATGGTGGGAACCGCCCCCCCCACAAATGCCCATCTCCCCCATTTCTCAGCTCTTGGGTAAGAAAACCCAGAGCCCCTCTCTGTAAAGGGGAGGGTCCCATCTTGGCTTCACACACCCCCTGTCAAGGGGGGGCATGCCCAGGAAATGGCCCCAAGGGACACCCCCCCCTTGCAGAGGCAGGCGAGGCAAGGAGCCCAGGGAGGGTGGAATCGTCTTGGGCTCCCCAGGAGGCAGAGAGGGAGGTGGGGACAGCCCCACGGGAGACGCCGGGGGGGGCTCTGAGCCCATCCTTGAGTCCGGCACGCAGGGTCGCTCCGGGGCGTCAGCCGTTCCTTCCGCTTCAAGCGCCAGGGGGCCTCTGAGCACAAGCAGAGCGCCCTCGCTTTCCCCCCCACCCCCAAAAGGATCGCCTGGGGAGCCCTGTGCGATCCCAAGTCCGGGGGGGGCAAGACGCTGGGGGAGGGAGCCCAGAGCCGACCTTTCCTCTGCTTCACACGAGCGGCGGGTTGGACTAGTTGACCTACAAGGTCCCTTCCAACTCTTAATAATCTGTAATCTGTAAAACAGCCCCCCCCCCGCTGGCGCCCTGGGTGGAGTCCGGCTGGACGGCGAGGAATGCGCGGCCGGCTATTCTGGGCTGCGGGTGTGGCGGGTCCGGCCGCGGAGTCCCCCCCCCCCTCCGCCCTGCCAGCCACGGAGCACTTGAGACGGCCGGGCGGGGAACTCCGGGGACTCCAGCAGCAGCCCGGGGTGGGGGGAGGCTGCATCGGCCCCTTCGCCCCTCCCGCTCCGCAAGCGCCCGCCCTTTGCACATGCTCAGGAGGCCCGGAGCTCAGCCCAGCGCAGCGAAGTCCCCGGCGGGGCAATGACGCTTCCCGTCGGGCGCAGGGAGACGGACCAGGCCCTTCGGTGCGCCTACGGGCCGGAAAGGAGCCGCGTCGGGCGGGAGGAGCCCGCGGGGAGCCTCGGGGGAGAGACGGCACTGGGGTCAACCCAGGCCACGGAGGGGGGGAGCGCGGAACCCGGGCCGCCCTTGCCAGCCGACGGTATGCGGGGCATTTCCTGGAGGGGGCGGCGGGGGGGGCGACCCTTTTGGAAAAGAAGCCCCCCCGTGTCCTGCCGGGGATGGCTTGGAAGGGGCTTGTGGGAGGCTCTGGCCCAGAGGAGACCCCCGCCCCGATTCCAGCGTCGCAAGGCCGGGAGGCGGCAGTCCAGCGGGTGAAGGGGGGGGTTGCCCCAAGGAGCCGCAGCGGGGAATGGGACCCTTGACAGGCGGGAGGGTGCGGCTGCCCCCCAGCGACCGAGGAAAGAACTGCAGGGAGTCAAACTCGGGAACGTTTCCCGACCGGACTGCGGTGGGGGGGGGGTCTTTCGGGGGGGGGGCGGTGGGGGGGGCTTTGCACCCAGAGAGAAACCAGACTGCCACCTTAAAACCACAATACATGGTTTATTTGCATGGTACGTAATGCAAACACAACAGCTGTGTTTTATTTAACCAGGTTGAGCAGAAGCCACAGAGAAACCTAACTAGGATTCCAAAACTATTGAAACTTAGTCCGTTGCGCAGAGGCAGCCGTCGGCTGTCCGAGGACCCGGCTTGCAGGCGGCGGGAATGCCGGTTCTCGCCTGGGCCGGGGGAACCCGTAGCCCACTTCCTAACCGCCTGCGGCCACCGTCCAAGGGGTGCTCAGGGAGGCCCCCAAAGTTTCAACATCTGTGTCCCCCCCCCCCTCAAAAGGCGGAGGTCCATCTCTTCCGTAATAGCCGGGCAGCCTCTGGCGACATCGCAGCCTGGCACTCTGCACATGCTCAGAAGTTCTGCATTCCTGATTCATGGGGAGGGGGAGCAGAGAGAGTGCCCCGGACGCCCAAACAATTAAAATGGGGGGGAGGAGAAATGAAGCGGGAGGTGGGGGGGGCAGGTGAGGTGAGGGCGGGGCGCAAACGATTTGCCCTTTGGAAAAAGCAGGTTGATTAAACCAACAGGTCCCCCAAAGTGGCTATTTGGGGGGGGTCACATAAATGGGGAACTGGGGGGAGGAAGCAGCAAGAGTGGGTGGGCCTGCAGTGGGGGGGGAGAGACTGAGCGGGAGACCCCCCCCTCCACCCTTACAAAGCCCCCCTGCTCAGAGCGCAAGGGAAGGATCAGCAGAGGGGCAGACTTAGGGTCTCCTGCTTGGGCAGGGGGTTGGACTAGATGACCTGCAAGGTCCCTTCCAACTCTGTTATGAGGGAGGGAGGGAGGGAGGAGGCAGGGAGGGGCTTCCAATTGGGCCACAGTCAGGGCAGCCCCCTACCCTCTTGGGGGTGAGAGAGGGACGTGGGGCGGTGGGCTCCTCTGTGCCAGGAGGGGGCGGGCAGGCTGTCTGGCATGAGGGCCTGCTCTGTCCGTCCCCCCCTCCCCCGCCCAGGCCGTGCCCCTTGCATAGATGAGGGCCGATACAGTCAAAGTGCTAAGCCAGAAGAGGAGAGGGAGGGGGCTCAATGGAGCCCCCCCCCCAAGAAACGGGAATCAGTTCAGAACCGTGATGGGGGGCTGCCAAAAAGCCGGCTTGGGTGGGGGTGGGGAGGGCAAGGCAGCAGGAAGGGGGCCACTTCCCAAGCTGCAATGGAGGGGGGGAGGAGCCTTCCTCCTCCCCCCCCCAGAAGAGCCTTGGCACACCCCTCCCCCAGCCCAGGGGGCTTCTCACGCAAACCGATTGGGAGGAGCAGCGTTACGGGGAGCCCCTTTCCCGAGCAAGGAAAACCCCCCCAGCACTCAGAGGCCGGCTGAGGGGGGACCCCCGTGATTTCTGCAAAGGCGGGGAGTGGTCTAGCCCCCCACCCCACCGTGGCTGGGGTGAAGTACAGCCACACCTGGGCGGGGTGTACGTCTGAGCCCCCCCCCGGCCTTCTTGGCAGCCATCCTCCGGTCCTTGGGGTGGGGTGGGGGTCAGGTGGGGGTCAGGACATCTGGTGGGGGGCTTCCAGCATCTCCATGAGGAAGGTGTCGATGGGGGTGTCCCCGATCAGCTTGAAGAAAAAGAGGTGCTCCAGGCACTTCAGGCCGATGGAACGCAGGGCCGGCAGGCGCAGCAGCAGCTTGGCGAACCTGGGGGGGGAGGGGGCCGAGGGAGGGGAGGTCAGGCCGTCGGTGGGGAGGAGGGGGCTTCCTTGTCCCCCAGGATGGCTTTGAAGGGCACAGGGAAGCCCCTCCTTCATTGCCCCCCCCAATGAGAGAGCCTAGGCAGGCAGAGACAGGGGGGCTGGGGGGGTCCCCTCTGCCAAGCACAGCCTCCCCCCTCCCCCCTTGGGGAGGGCCCGAAGGGTCTCCCGCCCGCCTCCCCTCCCCGCCAGCCCTACCTCCCCTGCTGATCCGGGTACTTCTGCTTGCAGTACGACTCCAGCGAGGCGTAGACTTTCTCGCGCAGCAGCTCCACCTCCCCGGGGTTGGAGAGACCCTTGGCGTCTGTGGGGGGGAGAGGGAAGAGAGCAATATGGGAGGGGGTCACAGCTGGGGGAGAGGGGGAAGGCGATGCTCCTGGGGGTGGGGGGGGTGGATAAAGAAAGGCCCACCTGGGTTGAAGAGGATGATGGCACGCAGGCAGCCCAGCTCCGTCTTGTCCATCCGCATGTCGCGCATCTTGGACACCAGTTCAGTCAGCACCCTGGGGGGGGGGGGGGGCAGAAGAGCCGGTCTTGGTGGGGGGACCTCGGCTGGGGTGGGTGTGGAGAGCCAGGTGGGATCCCCTTTGCCCTCCCTGGCCCTGAGGGGCTGCCTCCTTCGCCCGCCGGGCACCTGTCGAAGATGGCCCCCACGCCGGCACTGTGGGCGCTGTTGCGGTGGACGTGCAGCCCGGTGGCCAGCAGAATCCCGTCCTTCACCGAAATGGACCGGTGGGAGAAAGAGGCGATCAGCAGCTCGTTCCAGCCTGCCCGGGGGGGGGGGGGGAGAGGGAGGGAGAGAGAGAAAAGAGGCCACGGTGAGACTTTTGTGCGTGTGTGTCCGGGATCCCCTCCCGGATGGTCGACGTCCACAGGCCGGGCCCCAGGCTGACTCACCGGCCCGGAGGAGGATGACCTGGTCGTCCAGGGCCAGCTCGGAGAAGTGGGGGATGCGCTTGGCCCACTCCACCAGGGTGAAGAGCTGCTTGTCCGCAGCCTGGCAGATGTTGGTCACGGGGTCATTGGGCTGCAGGAGAAAAGGAGGGGGGGGGCAACAGGCAGGCAGAGGGTGGGACGGGGGACGCGTGAGCCAGCACCGGGACCCTCCCCCCCTCCACGCCAAGCGGAGCCGCTCCCCCTCCTCCACCCCACCCGGCCCCCTTACCTCGTCTGTCTCGGTGGGGTGGTGGAGGGACCGCTCTGATCCCGCTGCTCCCCTTCCCCAACTCACCGAGCTGCCCCCCGTGCCGGCTCCGTCGACGCCTTGGTCCGACTTCTGCTCCACGGCCAGCTCGGCCTCCAGGATCTTCTCCACCGGCATGTCCTCGTTGGCCCCGGTGCCGACCAGCTCCCCCTCCCCGTCCTTCTCCTTGCCCCGCTGGCGCTCCTCCTGCACGGCTGCATCGCGGAGGCAAAAGGGGGTGCACCGGGCGTTGGTGGTGGTGGGGGGCAGAAGGCAGCCCCCTCCCTCCCTCCCTCCCGGGACCAAGTGGGGGGGGCAGCCCCTGTGCCCAGCCCTGGGAGGCTCCCTGGGCCCTCCGCCTGCCGCCCCCCCTGCGCTACCTTCGCGCTTCATGCCGGTGGCCAGGCACTTCTGGTAGCGGCAGTACTGGCACCGGTTCCGCTGGCGCTTATCCACGATGCAGTCCTTGTTGTCCCGACAGGTGTAGGTCAGGTCCTTCCGGATGGTGCGCTTGAAGAAACCCTTGCAGCCCTCGCAGCTGTAGACCCCGTAGTGCTTCCCTGTGGGGCAGAGGAGGGCTCACCCCGTGCCCGGCCCCCTCCCGCCACCCACCCACCCCCAAAATCCCAGCCGATCCGAAGATCAGCCCCCCCAAAAAGACCCCCCCTCGTTCCGGTGTCCCCTCCCCCCAAGAAGAGGACGGCTCCGCCCCACCTACCCGAAGACCGGTCCCCACAGATGGCGCAGAGCCGCTTCCCAGGCACCAGGCCACCGTGGGGGTGCCCCAGCGGGACCCTCATGCCCATCGGAGGCTTCACGTCTTCGGAGCTGCTGACCGAGTGGAGGCCGGACAGGTTGACCGTGGAGTTGATCTGGAAGAGGCGGAGGGGCCGTCAGAGCCGGGGCCCGGGGACCCTGCCGCCCCACTCGCCCGCCCACCCGCCCGCCCGCGGCCCCTGCTTACTTGGGGGCTGCTGACGGGCCCGTAGCCGATGGAGGGGGTGGCCGGGAGTCCCGGGGAGCCCATGGAGGAGCTGATGACTGGGAAAGGGGAGCCCAGCCCACCGATGGAGCTGGTCATGGCCGAGCCAATCATGGAGGGGTGCAGAGGGGGGGGAGGCTCAGGCGGCGGGGAGGGTGCCAGGCCCCGCAAGGGGGGGGAGCTGCTGAGCGAAGAGCTGTCCGGACTCCTGCAGTCTTCAGGGGGGAGGGGGAGGAGGGGGAGGAGGAAAAAGAAAAAGAAAAAGGAGGGGGCATTAATATAACAGTCGAAGGCCCCCACCCACCCACCCACCCACCCCAGATGCCAGGTTGCAGAGCCGCTCCCGGAAGGCTTCCTCCTTAGCCCCCCCCCCCCAAAAAAACCTCACACAGCTTCCTCCCTCTCCGGATATTTGGCAAGGCGGCTGGCAGTCACATGACCGACTGGCCCTTGGCCGCTGCTGCTTCCTGGGACACGGGGAGGAGGGGAAGTGGGGAGGGGTCCTCGGGACTACCGTTTTCCCTCTCCCCACCCCTTCCCCTGCCCAGACAGGCTGCCAGCACCCTCTCAGCCCCATGGGAAGACCTCTTTTGGGGGGGGGATTTCAAGCAAAGCTCAAAACAGGCCCTGGGGGATCAGCCCCCCCCCCGGAGCTGGGCTCCCTCCCTGGGTGGTCCAGGGCTCTGCCCACAGCAATTGATCTGCGAGGGGGTCTCAGGAGGTCAGAGCTGCCCCACTGGCCGTGTGTCCTTGGGGAAGCCAGCCCAGCCCCTCCTGAGGACCCCCCACTCCCCCGGGAGGGCTGGGGTGGTTCTTTCTGCCCCCTCCCCTCTTCTGCCTGGACAGGAAGGGTGGAGCCTCTGTCCTGGCGGGCACAGGTGGCAAATTCTGCCTCTGGACAGCTCCCTTCCCAAATAATAAGCCTTACACACACACAAAAAAAACCCATGCTAGGGGGGCACTCAGGGAACCATTTCCTTCCTTTTGTGCCAATGGGGGTTTTGGGATTCTGCATCCTGCAGCTCCGGAAAGATCGGACTTGAGGCCTGCCCGAAATTCCAGCAAGCGAATCGCTGCCAGTCGTAGCGGACAAGCCAAAGCCACCTTGCCAGTTCCCAACCAGTCGTGGCCTCTCGCGGCCTCTCGGAGGAGATTGGGGGGGGGGAATGGGGGCAGCCAAAACGGTTAGGAGGCCAGAACGGCCCCACCACCTAAAAATAAGTAAATACTTGGAGCTGAGGTGAGGCGACAAAATAAATGGCGTTTGAAGAAACTTCTCTGCCAGAAGTCTTGTCAGAAATCATCACCGGAGGAAGCTAAGAGGGGGAACCCAGGTGGGCTCAGACGCCCCGGCCTTATTTCCCCCCCCCCCAGTCAAAGAGTTTGACGTTTGATGGGAGGAAGGCAGAGGACGGGGGGGGGGGCTGAAAGAAAGGAAGGCCAAGGGGGGCCCTGAGGATCGCAGAGCTCCAGGGGGAGGGGGAGGGGGGGAGGGGGCTGCTGTCCGTCTTCCTGCCCTGCTGACAGCAGCCCAGCCCACAAAGGGAGGGCCCTGAGCGACTCCGGGTCACGGTTTGTTTTTGTCCCAAAGATGCTTTTCCCCCCTCACCCCCAAAAAAAGCAACCGATCTATAGAGGTTTTTTTTCTTCTCTTCCTTGGAAAACGTTTTTTTCTCTCCTTTGAAGAAGCTTTTTCGGTTCAGTGGAAGGAAAGAAGCAAAATAAAAGACTAGAAAGATCCAGTTGGACTTTTGGGAAAAGGAAAAAAGGGGGAAAAAAGAGGCACTTTTCCCACAAAGGACTGAAGCAGCCCCTCCTCTCCTCCCGCCCCCCCGCCAGAGAAATTGGGGGGGGGTTACACGTGAAGGGGATCAACTCCCCGAGGAAGAGAAACTGGGGCCCCCAAAGGCCAGAAGAGGCTTCCCCGCTTCAGCGCCCCCCCCCCTTTCGGGATGACAGAGGGGGGGGAGGGAGAAAGACCCTCCCTCTCCTCCCGGGATCAAGGGGGGCGGGGGGGCGCGCAGGACGACTTTCACGGACGCTGCGGGGGGGGGACAGAAGGGGGGCTGTTTGAAGCGAGAGATCAGGAGAGGCCCCTTCCCCCCCCCGCACACACACCCCAAAATCAAGTCTCCGGGTTGGGGGTGCTCAGATGGCAGCCCCCCTCCCTCCCTCCCCCGGGGAGAAGGGCCGGAGGGGGAGGGGCGAGGGGGGGCTAAGAGCCTCGCCTGGAGCCCCCCCCACAGACCCCAAAAGGGGCTCCGTCTCGGAAGGATCTGAGCCATCCGGGGGACCCGACGGGGAGGCTCCCAAGCCCGGAAGGCCGAGGCCGCTCCTCCCGGAGGAGGCTCCGGCGCTCCTGGCCCGGGAATCCCGCGGAAGGCCCGGCGGAGGAGACGGGAAGGGAGCGCCGGGAGAAGCGCCTCTCTCGATAAGGGTCTCCCCGTGGGGGGGAGGGGAGGGGCGCCGGGGGGGGGGAAGCCTCGGGACGCCGCCCTCCCTCCCCTCCCTCCCCTCCCTCCCCTCCCTCCACGGGCCGTACCTGCTCCTCCTCCTCCTCCCCGTCCCGCGTCCCCCATGGCCGCGCTGGGTCCCGCCGGGCGCCCCGGACTCCGCTCCCGCCGCCCCCGCCCCCGCCGGGCGCCGCCGCCGCTTACCCACCATGCACCGCGGGCCCCTCGGCGCGGCTCTCCGGCCTTGGCCAGACTCCCGGCATGCCCCGCGCCCGCGCCGCCCGATTGGGCCGGGCGGGGACTCCCGGCGTGCTCCGCGGCAGGCCTGAGCCGCTATGAGACGGGGGCCACTCTGATCGCGGGAGGAAGGAAGAAAGTTCCGTCCCCGAACGGCCTTCCGGTGCCGCCAAGAGCGGAGATGCCGGAACCGGGAAGGCTCACGAGGAAAACTTTCCTCGCCCTCGTAGTCCGGGCGGCGGCCATCTTTGTTAAGGGCGAACCTCTCGTTCCTCTACGGAGCAGCCGCCGCCGCCATGATGGTGACGGGCGGGGCGCTCTGCGGCGCCATGTCTGAGGCGGGCGGGTGGGAGAGTGAGCGAGGCCGAGGGGGCGTTCTCGCGAGGGTTTGGGGCGGTGGGCGGGGCCTGGATGCCACGTCTGGTCTAAGCCCGGCGCGTCTCTGGGAGCCGGGTGAGCCTGGGGATCCCGCGGGGGCCATAGAGTGGGGGGCGCAGAGGGGCCCCCGGGGGGAGCCCGACCATAGAGTCCTGGCAGAGCGGGTGCAAGGCGGGCTCCTGCTGCCCGGAGCCCCGCTAAGGCGCCTTTCCCCACCTTCCACCGGCAGGGCGATGGCGATGAGCGGCGGCGGCGGAGGGCTCCTGGGGGCGACGGCGGCCCTGGCGGTCTGCGCGGCCTTGCTGTGTGCCGCCTCCGCCCAGCACGGGCACGAGCACCTCCGCCACGGAGGACACGGAGACCACGGACACGGCTGCCACGGGCACACGCACGAGCACATCTGGCACGGGCCCGGCCCTGGAGACCACGCCCACGGGGGCCACAGCCACGCCCACTCCCACGAGGACCCCCACCACCTGCACAGCCACGAGGGTCCCGCGGGGTCCCCCAGGGGTCCCCAACCCTCCGCCGGCCAGAAGGGGCCCCCACCCAGGAGGGAGAAGCTGGAGCCCTTCCGCCTCTGGAGCTACGTGAGTGGGGTGGGGGGGGTCCCTGTGGGCTGGGCCTCGCAACACCCACCCACCCACCCTCCCTCTCTGCAGTGGGAGGGAGAGGGCCCCCCCCGTGTGTGGTGCAGGTCTGATGCCCAGAGGAGATGAGTCTGGAGGGGGCTCCCAGCCCCCGGGGTGTCAAGGCAGGTCTTCCTCGGGGTGGGGGGGCAACTGCCCTCTTGGTTGCCTCAAAGACAAGTGGAGGTGGGGGTCTCTCCTAGCATCCTGGAGTGGCCATGGAGGGGAGGGGGTTCCCCCTTTGCTTTCCCCACTGGCGGCCTGGAGGTGGGGCTGCCCTCCGTGACTGACGCCCGCCCCGCTCTCTCTTCCCCCCCTGCAGGCCCTGGGGGCGACCCTCCTCATCAGCGCCGCCCCCTACTTCATCCTCTTCCTGATCCCCGTGGAGTCCAACAGCCCCCAGCACCAGGCCCTGCTCAAGCTTCTGCTCAGCTTCGCCTCGGGGGGCCTCCTGGGGGACGCCTTCCTGCACCTCATCCCCCACGCCCTGGGTGAGTCCCCCCCTCCCCACAGGGACCCCACCCCCACCCCCACTCCGCACAGAGGCTGCGGAAGGGAGCAGCAAGGTCCGGGCCTCGTTTGTGTGTGTGTGTGTGTGATGGGATGCTGTGTGTGTGTGTGTGTGTGTGTGTGTGTCCCCCTCTCCCAAGCCGAGAGGTCTCACTCCCGGTGCTTCTCTCTCCCCAGAGTCCCACACTCTTCACGGAGAAGAAGGCAGTGACAGCCACGGCCACTCCCACGCCAAGCCCTCCGGCCACGGCCACTCCCACCAAGGTAGGGGGCAATGCAAAGTCTTGGGGGCCGAAGAGGGGAAACCCTGCCCCCCTTCGCTGAAGGGGGTGTCTCGACACCTTTCTCCCGGTGGCCGAACTGGGGGCACAAACGGAGCAGAAGCTTTTCTTGTCCTCTGCTTTTACGGGGGGGGCAGGGGGGATCCTTAAACATAGAGCCCTCCCCCCCCTCCAAGCCTCTGAGTGCTGCCCCTCGCCTCCTTCCAGGCCCCGAGCACCAGCACATGATGGTCGTCGGCCTCTGGGTCCTGAGTGGCATCGTGGCCTTCTTGGTGGTGGAGAAGTTCGTCAGACACGTCAAAGGGGGCCACGGACATAGCCACGGCCACACTCACGGTGGGTACGGCTGCCACGGCCGGCATCCTGGCTGCTTCCTCTGGCAAGCTCCATGGTGCTGGGGAAGGACTCGGGAGCTGTGGAGGGCTGCCCCCCAATGGGATAGGGAAGTGGATCCAGGGGTGAAATCCAGCAGGTTCTGGAGAACCGGTAGCGGAAATTTTGAGTAGTTCGGAGAACCGGGAAAATACCACCTCTTGCTGGCCCCAGAGTGGGGAGGGAATGGGGATTTTGCAGTATCCTTCCCCTGCCACGCCCACCAAGCCACGCCCACAGAACAGGTAGTAAAAAAAATTGGATTTCACCACTGGGTGGATCCCTCTGAAATCTGTGTCCCATAGCAGCTCTTAAAGGGCCCCCGGTGGGCAGGGGTTAGAATGCAGCATTGGAGACAGACTCTGCATTCCCACTGCCAGCAGTTCAATCCTGACCGAGTCCAGGTCGACTCAGCCTTCCGTCCTTCCGAGGTCGGTAAAATGAGGACCCAGATTGTAGGGGGGGCAAGAGACCGACACTGTAAACCACTTAAGAGAGGGCTGTGAAGCGGTACATAAGTCTAAGGGCTCTTGCTACAGCAGCTCTGGGTCCAGTCCGCTGACTACTCCTCCGGGTGGACGAAACCCTCCGGCCTCTTTCTCCCCCAGAAGATTTGGGGCAGGGAGGCACGGCAGAAGTGGGGACCCGTCAGGGCGGCCCCGTCCTTAAAGGCCTCCTGCTTCACGCTCTTCCTCCGTCTCTCCTGCAGCTGCCAAGGCCAAGAGCAGCGATGACGAAGGGGAGGAGAAGGGGGTCCCCCCTGCCAGGAAGACAGAGGCGCCTCCAGAGTCTGGTGAGGGGGGGCCCAGGGCATCCGGGGGGGCGGGCGTGCTGGGCACCCCGACTGACCTCTTGCTCCCTCCCCCAGCCATGCGTGTGGCCGGCTACCTCAACCTGGCCGCCGACTTCGCCCACAACTTCACGGACGGGCTGGCCTTGGGTGCCTCCTTCGTGGCGGGCAGCACCGTTGGCGCCATCACCACCCTCACCGTGCTGCTCCACGAGGTGCCCCATGAAGTGGGCGACTTCGCCATCCTCGTCCAGTCTGGCTGCACAAAGCGGAAGGTGGGTGGGGAGGCTTCCCTGGGGACCCCGGCCCAAAGGCCTGCAGGCTCTTCTATACGGAGCTCCCCGGAGGATGGAGGGTGTGTGTGTGGGGGGGGAGTGGCACTACGGGTCCTTTGTTCAAAGAGGGGTAGGGGAGGGTGTCCCTGGTCTCAGCTGACCAGCCTCCTCTCTTGCCCAGGCCATGAAGCTGCAACTGGTGACGGCCCTGGGGGCGCTAGCGGGCACAGTCTGCTCCCTGCTGGCGGAGGGCGTGGGTGAGGCAGCCACCGCCTGGATCCTGCCCTTCACGGCCGGCGGCTTCATCTACGTGGCCACCGTCTCCGTGATCCCGGAGCTCCTGCAGGAGGCGGGGCTGGTCCAGTCCTTGCTGGAGGTGCTGAGCCTGCTGGGCGGCGTAGTCATGATGGTCTTCATCGCCCGATATGAGTAGAGAGGACGAGGCGGAGATGCTGGTGCCGGGAAGGGGTTGGGGGGGCAGAATGGCCGCTGGAAGGAGCCCCCCCCTCCCCATGCTGCTCCAGAGGACTCCACGGAAGGCCCGGCTGTTCCTGTCCTCCAGGGCAGCGACGGGAGCAGGAAACTGGTCTGGCCTTTCAGGGGACCAACTTGTCTGTCCCACGGGGGGCACCCTGAGAATCAGTGCACCTGTTCTGTACGTGTGTGTGTGAGAGAGAGGGGGGGGTGGCAGCAAGTTGGGCACTTCCTTGCAATTCCAGGGGGAGAATTTGCACAGCCCCCCTCCCCCAATCTTTCTGCCAGACGCAGATCGCATTTCCTGCCCTCTGTCTCTTCCTCCCCACGCCTGGCCTGCTGAGGGAAGAGGGGCAGAGAGGCGGGAGGGTGGGGGGCAAACAAAAATCATGCTTTCAGGGGAGCCAGCTGGCACACGCGTGTTTGTGATTGAGTGAGTGAGGTGAGTGTGAGTGAGGTTCCGGCATACATTTCTTTCATATCTCCTTTTTTATATGACGGTGGGGGTTGAATCGGGACAAGATTTGTAAGCGGAAGAAACGGGCGGGATGGGGGAAGGGCTCCTGGCCTCTTATCTAAGGAGACGTGGCTGTGTGTGGTCAGTCACCCGGCTGTGTTTCAGGGAGGGAGGGAGGGAGGAGGAGGAGGAGCCGGGAAAGGGAATAAGAACTCCTTCAATAAACACATCCAAGACTCAAGAGGTTTTTCTCCTGTACTCTTTGTGCTCCGGATGCGGAAACACCCCAAGTGAGGGTGCTGAGTGCCCTCCCTTCCTGCAGCTTCTGACGTCCGGCCCTCTCCCGCCACACCTGGGCAGGGGGCTGGACCGGATAACCTCCCAAGGTCCCATCCAGCTCTGTTCTGCTCTTTCTGCAGAAACTCCATTGGTGCGTTGCGATGCATTGCGCTGTCCTCGCCTCCTTCTTTAACCGATCGGATCAGAAAAAGAGCAATTGGGCCTCGGAAGGAATGATTCCTGGGGTGCCCCGTGGGAAAAGGGGTTCTTTCTGCGATGCAGGAAGTCCTTGACATACGACGGTTCATTTAGTGACTGCTCAAACCTGCAACAGGCACTGAAAAAGGCGCAAAAAGTTTCACACTGTTGGCAACCTCCACATGGTCAAAATTCAGTTGCTTGGCAGGTGACTCGTCTTTATGACGGTCGCAGTCTCCCGGGGTCACGTGATCCCCCCTTTTGCGACCTTCTGACTAGCCAGATTCGCTTAACAACCGCAGCAAGGAAGGTCGTAAAATGGGGCTCAGTTATAACAGAAATCAGGGGCTCAGGTGTGTTGGTAAGTGAGGACGGCCTCTAAACCCACCCAGACTGGGAGGTGGTCTTGTGCAGCTTCCCCCATCCATCCCTCCCGGGCCCCATTCCCACCACGGTTTCCATGGTTGCAGCCCTGTGAGGCTTTGAGCCCTCCCCACAAAGGGCCCTGGACCTCACAGCTGGCCTAGTTGGGAAGGGGCGACTGGGCCTGGGGGGGGGGGGAGAACCCCTGCAGCCTTTGGGGGCTTTTGCGGAGAGAGAGCTCCAACACTTGAGACTTCCAAAGGGAGATTGGACTTCCATTTGTCCGAAAGGGTGTAGGGACTCCTGCTTGAGTGGGGGGTGGAGGTTGGACTAGATGACCTACAAGGTCCCTTCCAACTCTAATCTGTTCTGTGTGTGTGTGTGTGTCTGTAGGGGGGGGGATTTGTCGCTCTTTCCCACAAGCCCCTTGGGGAGGCTCTGTGTGTGTGGGGGAGGAGGTCTCTGCCACAGCTGTGCCAGGTGTTCTTCCCTTTCCCCCCCCCCCCCGAGAAAGTCCCCCCCCCCCCCAGCGCTTGACCCGTGATTTGCACCAAAGTGGGCCGGGAGGAATATCTCGGCGGGAGAAGCTGCCTCGATCTGCGCCTGCGCGCCCCCCGCTTCCTCGGGAGGACCGAGAGCGCCGCCTAGAGCGCCGCTCGCTTCCGGGAGGGGGCTTCCGGCCATGGCGGCGCACCTGAGGCTCGGCGGGGCGCTGGCGCTGGTCACCGGTGCGGGGGGAGAGGGGGGGCAGAAGGGGGGGCGTGTGCCGGTGGTGGTGGGGAGGGGTCGCGGGCCGGGCCGGGCCTGACGGGGTCTCCTTCCGCCTCGCAGGGGCCGGCAGCGGCATCGGGCGGGCGGTGAGCCTCCGTCTGGCCCGCGAAGGAGCCACGGTGGCGGCGGCGGACGTGGACGAGGCCGGGGCGAGCGAGACTCTGCGGGCGCTGCCGCCGGGGGACCACCAGGCCGCGCGGGTGGACGTGGGCTGCGCCGAGAGCGTGGAGGAGCTGCTGAGGGGGTTGCAGGTGGGGGAAGGGGCGGGGCTCGCGGGGGCGGGGCCTGAACCTTGGGGGCTCCGCCCCCTCACCCGCCTCCTTTTCTGCGCAGGCGCGCTTCTCCCGGCCCCCCACAGTCTGCGTGAACTGCGCGGGGATCACGCGCGACGAGTTCCTCCTGCAGCAGAGCGAGGCCGCCTTCGAGGCCGTCCTGAGGGTCAACCTGAAGGTCTCCTCCCCCCTCCCCTGCCCCCCTCCCCCTCTCTGATAAAGGGTCCCCGTGGGGGGGGAGGGGGCTTTCTTTCCTCGCAGGCGTCTCATCACCCAGCTAGGGAACTCCATCAGCGCTGCTTGGAGAGTGGGTGACGACTTCTTGGTCGCCTCTCTTCTTGGACCGATGGAGGCCTTTGAGGAGAGACAGGGGGGGCTGGACTAGAGTATCTCCAAGGTCCCTTCCGGCTTCTATTCCTGATCCTGATCCTATTCCATTCTGCATTCTATTCTGTGCCCTGACATGCCATTCCATTCCATTCCATTCCATTCCATTCCATTCTATTCTATTCTATTCTATTTTCTATTCTATTCTATTCTATTTTCTATTCTATTCTATTCTATTCTATTTTCTATTCTATTCTATTCTATTTTCTATTCTATTCTATTCTATTCTATTTTCTATTCTATTCTATTCTATTTTCTATTCTATTCTATTCTATTTTCTATTCTATTCTATTTTCTATTCTATTCTATTCTATTTTCTATTCTATCCTTATCCTTGAGCCTCTCCCCAGTGGTGAAATCCAATTTTTTCCCCTACCGGTCCTGTGGGCGTGGCTTGGTGGGCGTGGCAGGGGAAGGATACTGCAAAATCCCCATTCCCAACCCCACTCGGGGGAGGGGGGCAGCCAGAGGTGGTATTTGCCGGTTCTCCGAACTACTCACAATTTCTGCTACGGGTTCTCCAGAACCTGTCAGAACTTGCTGGGTTTCACCCCAACCCTATTCTCTATTCTCTTCCCCATCCCTTCTATTGCAACGCCTGCAAGAAAGCCAGGGTGCTCAGAGCCCACCAAGGACCTCCCTCCCACCCTCCCTCTCTCTCTCTCTTTCCCTCCTCCCAGGGTGCCTTCCTGGTGACGCAGGCTGTGGCAAAGGCGCTGGTTGAGAGCGGGGCCAGCGGGGGCTCCATCGTCCACCTGGGCAGCGTGGTGGGGAAGGTGCGGTGGCCGTCACCCCTTGCAGTGGGCAGGGGTGGGCCCTGGCAGAGTGGTGTGCGGGGGGGGGGGAGAGACTGGGCCCTTCTCTGCCAGATGGGCCCCCTCCCCACCTTCTCTCTCTCTCTCTCTCTCTCTCTCTCCCCGGCCAGGTGGGGAATCTGGGCCAGGTGAACTACGCGGCTTCCAAGGCGGGGGTGGAGGCCCTGGCCAAGACGGCAGCCAAGGAGCTGGCCAGGTGAGCCTCCCTCTGCAGGGTGGGGGGTGATTGGACCCTCCGCGAAAGACCCTCCCCTCCCCCTTGACTCCTGCCCGGAAAGGGAGGACGGTGGCCAGGCTCCCTGGGGGAGGAGTGCAAGGTCGATGGGGGTCTTGTCAGGTTTCCTCTGCCCTCCTCTTCCTCCACTTGACCTCTTGCCTTGCAGTTTTTAGCCGTGGGCAATGAGCCTCGGCCTTTATGCACAGGTAGTCCTCGACTTACGACCACAACGGAGCCCAGCATTTCCGTTGCTAAGGGAGGAATTTGTTAAGTGGGTTTTGCCCCCTTCTTATGGCCTTTCTCGCCACGTTCGTTAAGTGAATCGCTGCGGTTGGTAAATTAGTAACCTGGTTGTTAAGCGAATCCGGCCTCCCCGTTGACTTTGCTTGTCAGAAGGTCTCCAAAGGGGGTCACGTGACAAACCCCACCCACCCACGGGACGCTGCGGCCGTCGTAAATACGAGTCAGTTGCCAATCATACGACCATGCGGTCATAAGTGCTGTTAATGGTCCTAAGTGCTGGCGTAACTTATGACGCTAAATGAACCATCGTAAGTCGAGGAAAGCCCGGACTCCATGGGGGGGGTCTGCTTTTAGAGGGAGTCTCTGAGTCGGAGAGACGAGGACAAAGGGCTTGAATTAACGGTGGGGATCCCCTCCCCCCCTCCTCTTCCTCCTCCGTTTCCTTTGCCCAGGTACGGCATCCGCTGCAACACCGTTCTGCCGGGGTTCATCCGCACCCCCATGACGGACAAGGTCCCCCCCAAAGTCCTGGATAAGGTCAGCGCCTCCTGCAGAACCTACCTACCTCTCTCCCTCTCTCTCTCCCTCTCTCTCTCCCTCTCTCTCTCCCTCCCTCTCTCTCCCTCTCTCTCTCTCCCTCCCTCCCTCTCTCTCTCCCTCCCTCCCCCCCCCTCTGTGTGTGTGTGTGTGTGTGTGTGTGTGTGTGTGTGTGTGTAGAGACACAAGCTGGAGTCTCAGGGACTTCCTTTCCTTCCCCAGTTCGCTGCGATGGTGCCGATGGGACGCCTGGGGGAGCCCGAAGGTGAGGCCTTCATTCGGCAAAGGTCCTCTCTGCCTCGGACGCCACCACCCTCCGCCCATCCATCAGGGCCCTCCCCCCGTCCCAAAAAAGGAGGGCTGGAGTCTGCTATGGGGATAGGAAGAGGCATCCCTGCTGGAGGGGCTGAGCCTGGGCTGAGGAGGGCCAAAGGCCTGGCTCCCGTCTGGGTCAGTCGCACGCGCCCACGCCACTTTTGTGCATGCGCAGAAGCGTCCCAGGCGGCTGGGCGGAGCCTCCCACCTCTACCTGTTTGCCGAATCAGGAGCAACCCACCGCTGATCTAGGTCCACTCCACACATGATGCTGAATTCAGAACAGAACAAAGTCAGAGTTGGAAGGGACCTTGGAGGTCATCTAGTCCAACCCCCTGCCCAAGCAGGAGACCCTGCCTACACCATTTCTGACAGGTGGCAGTCCAACATCTTGAAAGCCTCCAGTGATGAAGCTCCCACAACTTCCGAAGGCAACTTCTGTTCCATGGGTTGATTTCTCTCCCTGTCAGGAAATTCCTCCTTATTCCCAGGTTGAGTTTCTCTCCTTGTTCAGTTTCCATCCATTATTCCTTCTCTGGCCTTCGGGTGCCTTGGAGAATAGTTTGACTCCCTCTTCTTTGTGGCAAGTCTGCTATCATGTCACCCCTGGTCCTTCCCTTCACTGGACCAGCCATATGTCCAGTTCCTGCAACCGCTCTTCGTATGTTTTAGCCTCCGGTCCCCTCATCATCCTGGTTGCTCTTCTCTGCACTTTTTCTAGAGTCTCAACCTCTTTTTTTATAGTGTGGAGACCAAAACTGGATGCAACACCCCAACGGAGCTCATAAGGCCTTGTGGGAGCCAGGCCTCGGAGGGCGGAAGTCCCTTTTCCAGAGTTTTCCAGAACCTTTTTCCTTAGAATAAAACTTCGGCTGGGAAAAAGGGGCTTTCGGGCTCCTTCCGAAATCTCGCGGCCTGGTTTGGTGGCTAGGAGAACAGCCTGGTTTCAGGGACCTGCTTGAGCCCCCTGGGCATCTGGGGTGGGCTCTGCTCTTTGCTCCCTTCCGGGGGGGCTCACTCTGACCCCCTGCTCCTCCTCCTCCTCCTCCCCCCAGATGTGGCCGACGTCTGTGCCTTCCTCGCTTCGGACGAGAGCCGGTATATCACGGGGGCCAGCGTGGAAGTGACAGGTAGGGCCGGCTGGGAGTGGGAGTGGGAGGCGCCTGGTCCAGCGTTGATCTTCCCAGCTCTGACCTCCTGCTCCTCCACCAGGGGGCCTCTTCATGTGAGCCTCTGCTGCTCCCTGCTGGGGAGACCCTCACAAACACACTTCCAGGAAGGACTCTGGGCCCCTTCCAGCAGACGCCGCACTCCATGGACGGACCTGGTGCTCGGCCGATGCCCGTCACTGCCAGGGGGCCATGGAGGATGGGCCCTGGACTTGTACGGAAGGGAGGGGGCCTCTTCCTGCCCAAGCTCCCCCCCCCCCCGAGCAGAGGGCTGCGATTGCTGTTTCAGGCTGGTGGTGGCTAGGAGGAGTTTTATATTCACCTGTGGATTAATCGAGCAATCGATTGAATTGAAAGTGTTTTTTTTCACTCTCAATAAAACTTTTAACCTGCCAAAAGGGCCAAGTTTGTGTCGGAGCGAAGGCTGGTTCCTTCGCCAGTCCAGGGGGAGCCTGCAAGCCACGAATGAGTTACCCTCGGAGGGAATTTGCACAGGGTGAAGGTGGTGGGCCGTACAAGGGAGCCTGGAGCCGGAAAGCAGCTTTTCCCAAGGAGTCTCGGGGGGGGGGGGAGGCTGACCCAGGTCTAGTGCCAGTGCAAATGGCCCCCCCATTGACGGAAGAGGAAACGGGGGGGGTCATCCGCCAAAGGCCTTTCCGGGCTCTGGGAAGCTCCTTGCAGGGAGGACCCCCACCTCTGCCCCCCACTGGGCCCTCTTGAATATCGCTCACTGTCTCTGCCCGCAATAAGCAGCCCGGCTCAAAACGTTGCTGGAGGACGCAAAGAGCCCGATGATGAAGACCCTTAAAAGGCCTGCCCCCCCTGCCCCCCACGGTCATATTTCCAGAATCAGCTGGGGGGGGCTAGGGCTGGCTGCTCCGTTGAAGGACTGGCGTGTGGGGAGGGCTGGTACCGATGCCCGGCCTGGCATAGGGGGCAAGAAGGCCTGTCTGTGGCAGCTTTCTTGGGCCAGGCTCTGCCCTGTGATTCGGCTTTCCTGGGGGGCTTCTGGGAGGCCCCGCCTCTGGATCCTGGGAAAAATGGAGGAGCCTCTCTCGGGTCCCCACCTTTAATCTCCCGGGGGGAGCTCTTGGGGGTCCCCATGTGGGATCTACACTGGGAGGATTGGTCCTACTGGGAGACTTGGGAGCACAGCTTGGGCAATTTCTGAGCCCCTCCCCCACCTGGCAGGGGCTTTGCTGCCCCTCCTCTCCCCTTCTGGCTTGGCTGGGGGGGCTTTGCCACGTCTGGCCAGCCCACCATCATGTGGGCCCCCTTGCCATATTGGGGGTATGCCCCCTGAACCGGCCAGTGGCCTCCCCCTCCGTGGCTTCCTGGAGATGCCGAGAAGAGGGGGTCTCGGGGGCTGTGCTGTTGGTGACCTCATCGTGGTTCTTTTCCCCAAAGGGTTGTGGGTTGGGGGGGGCGGGTGCCATCTGCAAGTTGGGGGGTCAGCGAGCCCCCTCCTCCCAGGGATTACGGAGAGCTGGGCTGGGGATGCAGGCACACTAACCAGTGTTTGCCGAAAGGATTACTGGAGGGGGGTGTGGAAGGACGGTGTGGGGTAGGGGATTAGCGGGGGGGTTCATAGGCCCCTCCAGACCATTTGGGATTCTTCCAAAGATTAAGGGGGGAGCGGCCTCTCTGGTCCCCTCAACAAGCCCCCCCCCCCCAAACATGACAGATCAAGTAGAAGGCATTGGCCCACGAGGGCCGAGGGCAGAAATGCTGCCCAGCCTGCACACAGGTTGACACACCCAGTGGCTGCATTCTATAATACCGGACCCTGACCGCCCCCCTCCCTCCCTCCCTCCCTGGGGAGCAAGAACACAACACACAACTTCCCACAATGTGCTGACCCATTTACACCGGGGGGGGGGGGGGGGGGGGGGGGGCTTTTGTGAATTGCAAAACTGAGCTTCTGGAATTGGGACAACCTTTGTGTGCTGGACTGCACCTTCCATCATGCCCAGCCCACAGGCCCCGGGCAGGAGCGGGCTTCCATGGGGCAGGCTTGTGGGTCTGCAAGGCACAGTGGGCTGCATCAGGCCCCATGTCAGGTGACCAAACCGTGGCCTTTCCATTTTCTTAACCTATGTTTGGGGGGGGAATCTCGGGGTGTGCGTGGTAGATGTGTCCCCCCAACCCAGCCTGAAGGGGAGAAGGGAGGGGGTGTCAGGCCTGCCTCAGCTCAGGTCCTTAGGAAAGAAAAACCCTCGACTCCCATTCGGTTGAAGTGGTCGGGTCTTTTCCTGAGGTTCAGTGGTTGCAGAGAGAAGGGGGTCCCAACCTACTGAGGGTCTCTTCCCTGGGAGCACTCGGGCTCTGCCTTGGCAGTGGGGAAGGGTCTCCCAGGGGCTTGAGGAGGGACCCATGAGGCCCTGGACCCCCAGGTGCCTCCAGGCACAGAATTTGCCACGGGAATGTCTTCTTCAACCCCCTTTGAGCTCAGCCTCCCACGGCAATATATCCCAGGATGGCTCTCCTGGGAAACGGCTTGAGAAACCATTAGGCTGGGCAGTTTGGGGGTGGTAACGTCCCTGGGGTCTTTAGTGCCCCCCCACCCAGCAGCAATTCTGGGACAGAGAGCGGAGCGCAGGGAGCTGCTTCCTGCTGAAAGAGGCTTGGAGTTTCCGGACCAGGCGAGGTTGGAGGGTCAGGGAGGGCGGCCATTTTTTCTCTCCCAGGTCAGACCCCAGAGAGGGGACCGGGAGCCTCCTCTCTCCAGATCTGTTGGGGACACCCACCACCCCCACCCCGGTTTCTCAAGGGAGGCCCACAGGATGCCAGGCCGAGCCTGGACCCTCCCCACTTGACTCAAGGAAAGTGTGCAAACTCTCTCTGCAGAGGGGAGGAAGACCACTTCCCCGTCCTTCCCCTGCCTGGGGCTCTCTAGGGCAGGGGGTCTCCAACCTTGGCAACTTTGTGGACTTCAACTCCCAGAGTTCTGGCTGAGGAATTCTGGGAGTTGAAGTCCACAAGTCTTAAAGTTGCCAAGGTTGGAGACCCCTGCGAGTCTAGAGGGAGTGGGAAGCAGTCACCATCGTCCCCAGCAGTCGCAGATCGGTGGATAATGGGCATTCTAGTCCAATCCTTTCGCAGAGGGAACGTGCCCTGGAAGGGTTTTCGGTGGCTTCCTAAATGCTGAGGGGGGCTTCACCGCCTGGCACAGAGCTGGAAAAGGTAGCGGAGAGCAGCCCAAAAGGAGGTGGACATGGGGGGGGGGAGAGATTGGGTGAAGAAGAGCCTGTCCTGGTTCTGTCATCCCACTGGAACTGGATGTCCAGATTGGAGGGGGGAGCTGTTCCCCCCTCCCCTCCCCCTCCATAGAAGATCTGTGGGGTCTCCTTGCCTGTTGGGAGCTCCCAAAATTGGGACACACACACACACACACACACACACACACACACACACACACCCGCAGCTCCCCCTCCCACACACACACTCGGGAAGGCGGCCTGGCAGCCTTTCTTTCTGGCCGGCATGAATGGAGGGGGCGGGCAGAGCACGGGGGTGAGGAGGTGGGGAAGGCGGGAGGGATTAGCCCGGGGTCTCTATTCTCTGGTCCCCGTTTGAAGCCGCCGGCTCCCCATAGCTCCCATTCACGGGCTCGTCACCCGGGGCAACGGAAGAGGGCAGAAAAGGGGATGCGAGCCGGAGCTGGTCCGCTTGCCCCCCCCCTCAAGCACACCGGGGCCCGGGGTGGGTGCTCCCCAACCCCAGGGGGGTCCTCTGGTGCCCTCGCCCCCGGAGCCTTCCTTGGCACCCCTTCCCATCTCCAGGGCAACGGGCGACCCCCGTCTCCCTGGGTGGCTCCCTGCCCCCCCTCCTCCTGCGCGGGGACGGAAGGCGGCCTCTCCCCTATTCAGCCACTCGCCTTCCCTCCCTCCCGCCCCCTCCCCTCCGTCCTATTGTGGGCACAGCTGCCCAGGCCCCCCGAGAAGCCAGCCGGGCCAGGGGGAGGCGGGGGATTCTCCCCCAAGGCGGGCGGAGAGAAAGGGCCAACTTTCCCGACAGCAAGACCCCCAGGAAGCGACGCTGGGTGAAAATTGGGGAGGGGGCGTCCCATTTTTTTTAAATCTGCATGCATGGAGGAGGGGGGAAGCCCACCCGCCCCCTCCCATTTGGGACCAGAGGGAATAACTTTCTCCGGCTCCTTCCCAACTTCCCATCGGCGTCGGGGGGGGGGCGAGGGGCGGGACTGAGCTTTATCTGGGATCGTCCGAGGGATTAACGGTGCCGGGACCTCGGAGAGAAGCGCCCGGGCGGCCGTGGCGGAAAGCACGGGGGGGGGGCCACAACTCCGCGGGAGGCGAGAAAGGCGAAGAGGCTTCAAGGCGCCGCCGGAGAGACGCGGGAAGGAGGCTCCGGGCTGGCGGGCGCGCCCGAGTCCCACGACCGGCGAGGATGGCCTTGGAGCGCGGAGGCCGCCGCGCCCGCCTCGCCTCCCTCCGCCCCGGCACCAGGGCGGCGGCACCTGAGCGAGGCCGCTGGGGTGGCGGAGGCTGAGCGAGCGGGCTGAGCGCCCCAGAGCGCAGGGAAGGAGCGGCGGCCGGAGCGCGCCTTGGCCCTCGTCCCCCAGGGGCCCCGCGGCTGCCTTCGCACCACCCGCCCTCCAGCCAGGTCAGTCAACGCCTCGGCGGCCGCTCTTGCGCGCGGAGAGGGACGGCCGGGGTCACTGCTGCGCCTTCCTCCTGTTGCGCAGCCCAGCCGGGCTGGCCGTCTCGGGGGGACTCAGAAACGGGGGGGGGCGCTGGGGAGGGAGGGTTAGAGTCAGTAACCGGGCTGAAGTCGACGGGCTTCCCCACCGCTGGCCTTATTTGGGGGTCCGTTACTTCCAGGGAGTTGCGGGTGATTTGGGTCCAGTGAAATAGAGATGGCTGCCAAGATCTGGTATCCCGGGATAGACTGCCTTTGAATGTGGAGGCTCTGTACAGCCGAGGGCGGCCTTTTTGCCCACTAGACTGCTGGCCCCGGGCTCTAGTCTTCTTTCCTCGGAATCCGCTCTCCCGCAGTCCTGTGCTCTGGGATAAGGGCGTCCGGCGTCCGGTGGGGGCGTAGGCCTGGAGAACCGTCCCGGCGATCCCTCCTGCGGCCTCGGTCGCCCCTTTCCTGCTCTTCTGGAGCGTCCGGAAGGCCCCGCCATTCCTCGGGGGCTGAGCCGCCGCCGAAGCTCCCGCTCTCCCTGCTTCCAACCCGGGGGAGGGAAAGGCCCCGAGCGGCCCCCTTGAAGCCCCCTCACCCCTCGCCAGGGGCAGCGAAGACGCCCTGCGGGTGCTGCTCCGTAAAGCTGCTTCCTGGGGACCCGGTGCCGGCTCTGGTCCGGGGGCTGCTGGAGGGGAGCAGGGGGCAGCCCCGCGGGAGAGTTTGGGGCTGATGTCCCGGAAGGCGTCCCGCCCGCCCCCGCCGCGACTGGGGGGATTTTGAAAACTGAGCGCTCCAGTTCTCCCCCCCCCCATTGCTTTCAGACCCATGGAAATGGAGGGCGGATCAAAGCCACAAGGGTAGCTGCCCCCCAAGCGAGGAGGAAGCCTGCATCGGCTACCTTCACACAGCACGCCTGCCCTGAGTTCTGCCAATAAGCAGATGGCCTCAGGCAAGGCAGGCTGGGGCGGATGGTGCCCAGAATCCGTTTGCTGCTACCCAAGTTAAGGGAGTAGCTGGGTTGAGGAACACGTGACCCGAGAGTGGGGGGGGCTGCAGAGACGCCTGTTATTTGCGTCCCTGGACCAAGCAGGGGCTGGACTAGAGGGCCTCAAGGTAGCCTTCCCATTCTTAGCCACGAGGACGCACTGAACTACAGCTCCCCTATGTCAGATGATGGGAACTGTAGTCCAGCCCCAGTGGGATCCCAAGGGGAGAGGAGAGGGGCAGCCGATTCCCCCTTGCCTGTCCCTGACTGCCCCTCCTTGGTCCCCCTCCCCCAGCCACCCTGTGAGGGAAGGAAGAGTGAGAGAAAACGATCCGAGGTGCCGATCTTGCTAAGTTCCCTTTAAACCTGGTTTAACCAGGCACCGCCCGGCTAGTTCAAGGCCTCAAGGCTGCTGCTGCCTCGGAGCCTTGCGCGGGCTGCCAGTCTCGGCCGCTCCCTTCTGGCCAGCGCGCGGTGGGAGGCCAGCCCTCCTCGCTCTTATTCCAGAGTTTCTTAGCGCGGAGCTGACCCGGGTCCAGGGAAGGCGCGTCGTCTGAACGCAGCTTCAACTATCTTGCGGGTTTTTCTGCCTGCCGCTTTCTGGGCGGCCCTTCCGAGTCGCCTTTGTCGCCCGGGGCAGGAGGGGAGCCGGTTCGGAACCGCCGGGGCAGCACCAGGGGAACAGCCCGCCTTAGCCGGGAGGATGACGTCACTCCCCCCGTTTCTTTTCAGGTATTGTTCCGCGCACATCTGGAGCCCGGACGGAAAAGCGGCGGACCTCGGGCGGCGAGAGAAGCTGCCCCGGAACCCGCCAAGGGCTGTATCCTGCGCCAGGCCCGGTTGCCTTAGCCTGCTCTGTCCTGGATGGAGCAACCAATGGATGGAGGGCCTGGATGGAGCAACCAATGTAGGGCGATGGAGGGCCTGGGGGTCCCACCCCAAAGGGCAAAGGCAGCCGCTCCCAGCCCCCTTGCAGTGCCCCCTTCACCAAAGCCATTTTTGCACCCCAATCCTCCAGGGGGTGAGCCTTCCTTTCCCCAAGGCTGCTTCTGCCCCCTTCGCCGCCCTTAAACCGGCAGGGCCTCCGGGCTCCCAGGTGCCAGGGCTGAGGGATGCCAGCCTGGGAGGGAGGGAGGGAGGGAGGGAGGGAAGGCGCCCAGGGGGGAGGTGCTCACCAGGCTCTCTGGGAAGCAGGAAAGGGAGCCGCTTTGGCCGTCCCGGCTGCCCTTCTGGGTGGTGAGTTTTCCTCCCGGCAGCCAGCAGAACCGCTCTCACCACCATGGTTTGCCCAGCAGCTGCCCTGCCCTTTGGCATCCCAGGGTGCTCCACGCTTTGCCGACCTTTGGGGAGGACAGACAGAGGCCATCTAGAAGAGACGCGCAGCTCTGGGCGACACACAGCCATGCAGCAGAGCTCCCCAACCATGGCAACTTTAAGCCTTGGCGGACTTCAACTCCCAGAATTCCCCAGCCAGCTAACCCTCACCTCAACCCTAACCCCAGCCAGCTTGGGGAATTCTGGGAGTCGAAGTCGGCCAAGGCTTAAAGTTGCCAAGGTTGGAGAGCCCTGAGTTGGAGAGTCCTTGTTTCAGGGACACAGAGACCAGACAGGGCGGTTAGCAAGAAAGTCAGCCTGTAGAACATGGCTCGGTTTGAAGGAGAGAGAGAGAGAGAAAAAAAAGCCAGATTTATGTGATTTTTGTTTTCCTGCTAATGTTATCAACAAAAATCAAAAAAAGTCCTGAAGCCTTTGATACGCTCTGTACTTATCGAGAGAGCGAGAGCAAAGAAGGCCTCTTCTCTTTCTGTATTCTCTTCTCTTTCGGCTTCTCTTCTCTTTCTGTATTCTCTTCTCTTTCGGCTTCTCTTCTCTTTCTGTATTCTCTTTCGTGGGGACAAAATGAAAGGAAAAAAGCCAGAGGAGGGAAGGGGAAAGGAAGCTTTGGGGCAGCTGCTGTTCTCAGTGGGGTAAGGGGCTGCTCCTTCCGCTTGGGTGTCCCAGCAGCCCTGGTCCCCCCCCAGGCAGATATGGGGGGATGGTGGGAGGCTGAAGGCAGCTTGCGAGAGAAAAAGAAAGAAAGAAGAGAAAGAAAGAAAGAAGAGAAAGAAAGAAAGAGAGAAAGAAAGAGAGAGAGAGAAAGAAAGAGAGAAAGAAGAGAAAAAGAAAAAGAAAAAGAAAGAGAGAAAGAAAGAGAGAGAGAAAGAAAGAAAGAAAGAAAGAAAGAAAAAAGAGAAAGAAAGAGAGAAAGAAAGAGAGAGAGAAAGAAAGAAGAGAAAAAGAAAAAGAAAGAGAGAAAGAAAGAGAGAAAGAAAGAGAAAGAAAGAGAGAAAGAAAGAAAGAAAGAAAGAAAGAAAGAAAGAAAGAAAGAAAGAAAAAAGAGAAAGAAAGAAAGAAAGGTTTTACTTGACTCTGCAAAACTCCCTCCAAGGTTGCCCTCCTTTTCCGAAAGAATGGCAATTTTTGGCCCTGGGCAAAGAGGAAGGACGTGGTTAGGGGGCCCAAGGGGGTAAGAGAACCTGCCCCTCTGCTTCACGCGCAGGACAAGAAGCAACGGATGGAAACCAACCAAGGAGAGAAGCAACCTGGAACTAGGGAGGAATTTCCTGACAGTGAGCGCAATTAACCAGTGGAACTCCTTGCCTCCAGAAGCTGCGGGTGCTCCATCACTGGAGGTTTTCAAGAAGAGACTGGACAGCCATTTGTCCTGGAATGGTGTAGGGGTTCCTGCCTGAGCAGGGGGTTGGACTAGAAGACCTCCAAGGTCCCTTTGAACAGTGTTATTCTATGTTCTATCCCTGGAAAGACTCACGCCTACAGAATGAGGCAAACCAGCCAGGGGCAAGAACGGAAGAGTGCCTGCCTTGTGTGCGTGTGTGTGTGGGGGGTGAAGCTGGCTGGCTGGCTGGCTGGCACACCACCCTGTTCCCGTCCGGGGGATGTTCGGGGCCTGCCGGGGCTTGGAGCACTGCTGACTCCGATGGCCGCCTCTCGGTTCTCCCCCCCCCAACCTGGAGCCCCTGCTTGTGATTGTCCAAACGCAATTCTTGTCTCTCCACCGAGAGTTGAGTCTGGGCATCAAGAGCCGGGGTTGGTGGTCAGCGGCCCAAGAGGCCCCCAGGGGCCCGGCCCTCCGAAGGCTCTCCGAAGGATCTGCAGCACAGGATTCAAGGGATATTTATTTCTCAGCTGGGTCCAGTTTTGGAAAGAAAGAAGTAAAGAAATTGTCCGAAGTGCCCCCAGTGCTGGGTCCGAGCGGGCGCAAGCAGCTCTTCTTCCAAGGTGACGCGTCAGCTTCTGCCCCACACAGCACTCCTGAGGCCGACTCAAAGGCCATCTTGGCTGCAACCCCCAAGCGCTTCTCCTCCTGCTTTGGCCCCCCTCCCTCCCTCCCTCCAAGGAAAAGGGGGACCCCGTCAGATCCGCCCTGCGGCTGCGCTACCCTTTCATTGAGAGTTGTGCCCATGGGGGCAGTCGTGTGAGCGGGGGAACTGCAGCCCCATAAGTTTCCAGGGACCAGAATGACGTCTAATGCTAGACCCCCATTCCCATCGTGGCAAAGTGGGGCAGTCCCACTTGGAGGGTGTGGCCCAGAGTGATGCAGATCCTCTCTCTCTCTCCTTCCCTGAGGTCTCATCACCTGTGGAATGCTGGAAACTGACCGGAAGCTGTTCTCTGGGGGCAAGTTGAGCAAGGAAATGGAGCCACCGCAGGATGGCAGTTCCCCCAAATTCCACTTCCCCAATCTCGTGTGCCCCTCCTCCACAAGCAGGGAAAGGGGCGGGGGGGTGCCCTTCTCCCTCTCCAGATCTCTCTTGGCCTCACCTTCCTGGTGTGTAAAATGGGCTGCAGCCCCACTTCTCTTCCTGAATGGCTGGGATGCCCTCAAAAAGTCCCCCCCCACCCCTCCCAATGCGGCTCCTCTGAACCAGCAATTTCCCATGTAAAAAAAGGGGGGGGGCTTCCCATCTCTGAGCCTCATTAAGCCTGCCCCCCCACCTCAGGCCCCTTTCTTGTGCCAGAGTGGGCGGGCTGCGCCTGGGTGGTCCCGGCCCTTTCAGGATCCTGCCAGCCACTTGCTCCGTCCAGGCCCACCAGCCGGCCCTCCCCAGCAGCCAGGCCTCTCTCCGGCCGACCCTCCACAGAGGAGAACAAAACTCGGAGTCCCCCCAGGCTTTGGGCCCAACTGGCCTCTTTGCCCCCCCCTCCATTCACTGGGGGGGGGTTGTTTGAAGCTGGCCTTTCATTTTGGGTCGGTCTTCCCAGGGCCCTTCCTAATCTCCCCTCAAAGCTTGGGAGGGAGGTGGGCATTTCTGCAGGCCCAGGCCAGTCCCGCCTCCCCCCCCCCCACACCCAGAGGCCGGCTCAGCAGCCAGAGCCAAGTCTGGTCCTGGGGTCAATTCCCCTGCCCCCCCCCCTCCACTACTCCTGGCTCTGTTCCTGGGAAAATGGGGAGCTGTGGGAGCCCAGAGCCTGGAGGGAGGGGCCCCCTTTGCCCCATCAGGGCCCCCACCCCAGGCTCAAAGGGGGTCACTGGCCAGCTTGGCTGCAGCCCCCAGAGGACACTAACTGGCAGAGGTGTCCATCCGCTCCTTTGGGAAAGAGAGAGGGCCTCTCCAGGGGCAATTGGGGAGGGGGCCACACTCCCACCCAAGAAACAGCCAGGGGCTTCTCCCCACTCCTCTGGCCAGAGACGGTGCTTCCCAAACGAAGCCAAGTCCCCGTGGACCACCCGCCGGGCCCTGGATCAGCCATGCTTGGCAGGAGCCCCGAAGAATCTCGCCCTTGATGCACCTGGGATCGCCTGGTGGTCTCCCGTCCCGGGCCCTGCTGCTCTGAGTTCAAGATCAGCCAGGCGCCCTTGTGTTTTCCTCCACTCGGATTAAATGGTTGGGGGGGAAAAAAACACCCACTTTTTTCCCCTTCTTTGGGGCAAATAGATCAGGTTTATGGCATTTAAAAACGGGGGAATCAAGTCAGGGCAGGCGGCCCCGCCCACTGCAAGCCTTGGCTGGGCTGAGGGGGCCCGAGAACCCCCCCACCCCCTCCTTTTTTCTTTGGAGAGACGCTCCTGATTCCTCGGAGGGAAAATCCCCCCCTTAAAACGAGTGGGGAGAAGGAACCCCTTAATCCAAATTTTCAGGGCGGGGGGGGGAACCGATCCGGCTTCCAGAGGTGCCCCCAGGGACGCCCCCAGCACCCCCGCCCTACTCTCTCCCCCCCTCGGTCCGGGGGACCCCGAAGGGCAGGAGCTGGCTGCCTCCCACCCGGGACGGGCCCTCTGCGCCCCTCCTCCCCTGGGGGGGAGGGGAGGGGGCTCCTCTGCACCTGCCGGGGGGGGGGAGGCTGCCCGCGGAGCAGCTGTCCGGGGGGGCGGGGCGACTTTGGTGGGGGAACACCCCTCCCGTGACGTCACGGGGCGGGGAGGGGAAGTGACGCGTCGGAGGTTCCCACCCTCTCCCGCCCCCCCCCCCGGCAGGGAAAGACGGAGCCGGAGGCGGAGGACGGAAGAGCGGGGAAAAGCCTCCGGTGGCCCCCCCGCCGCGGGAGAGAAGGTGGGGGGCGCGGCGGGGCCCCCGAGGGCGGCGGCGGGCGGGGGGCTGCAGTGGGGGAGGGGGGAGGGGACCCCGAAGGAAACCAGCCTCTTTTGTTACCGCTCGGGCGGAGCGGCGGGGACGGCGAGCATGTGCAGAGGGCGCCGGCTCAGAGCCTGAGCTAACGGGCGAGCTTCCTCCTGAGCGTGTGCAAAGGGCGGCTCGACCGCCGGGAGGGAGGGAGGCTGGCTGGCCGGGGCTGCAGGAGAGCGGCGCCCGTGGGGGGGGGGGGCGGAGAAGGGGTCCTCTGGGCGTGCACAGAGCGCCGCCGGGCCTTTCCTAGCGAGGGGACGCGGCTCTTTCATTGGGCAAAACGGGAAGCCCTCCCGGCCCGAAGGAAAGCGGGTTTGGGGGAACTGGAAGCAACCCGGGGAGAGAAATATGGGGAGGGGGCGACCCTTTCAAGGCCACCCCCCCAAAGATTTGCCGTTTCCTAGACTCAGTTTTGGGGCCGCGAAGCCTTCGGGCTTTCTGACGGGGCGCAGTGGGGACCCCGGTCCGTTCGCTCGGCTCTGCTCCCCGGGGGGAGGGCGGGGGGCGCAGGCTTCTTCCATCGGGGGTCTCCGGGGGGGGGGCGGAGGAGAGGAAGCCAAGAGCGCCGGCTGCTTTCCCGCTTCCACCAGGGCCCTCCGCCGGGCGTGGCTGATGGGGTCACAGCCTCTCGGTCGCCCCTGGGGTTCAAAAGCCCGAGGCATGGGACCCATCCTCCCTTGCCATGGGGCTGGGGCTGATGGGTGAGGGCATCTAGCCATAGCAGCAGAGAATCCTGCCGGACTGCAAAGCCAATCAGCCCAGATTCCTCTCCCCCCCAGCTCTGTTAAGCCCTGCATCAGCCACTGTCCGGGCTGGACTGGATGACCTCCAAGGTACCTTCCAGGTCCTGCCTTCTGGGATTTTGTGGCTCCTTGGGGCCGTTGCTTGGCAGCCGAGCTACTTTGAGGCTTTTTTTCTAAATTCCTTTGCAGGGTTATTCTCAGAAGCCACACCCACGTAGACCCAGGGGGCTTTCCTCTCTGCTCGGGCCCCCCACCCCGTCCCTCCTGACCCCCAGCGCTGCCATGGCCGCCCCAGCCAACGCACAGACCACCAGCAAGACCTGGGAGCTCAGCCTGTACGAACTTCACCGCACCCCCCAGGTGAGGGACCGTGGGTGGGGGAAGGAGGGGGGGGCAAGGGGCACAGGGTTGGCAGCAGAAGGGTGGGGGGGTGGGGTTCAAGGCCCCTTCCAGCCATGGGGGAGCTTTCACCTGGAGCCCCTCTCCGGATGAGGGAGCCTTGGAGGGGGGAACACACAAATTCCCCTCCATAAAAATTGGGAACGCCCGGAGAGGGGGGCACCAGGAGGCCCCACCCACCCTCCTCCAAACATTGGCACGTAATTGGGGTGGGGGCGTCTCCCACCCGCAGCTGTACCTGGCCTGGTCTCTTGATTGGCGTGGCACCCCCAGACTCTCAAGCCAGGGAGGGCTTTGAGGGTTGCGGCCGTCAGTCACCCGGGAAGGCTGGTGTTAACTGGGACAGTAGCAGAGGCCCCAAAAGCAAGGCTGTCAAACTCAAGGCCGTCTTAACAGCATTATGGGCCCCGGGGAAACCGATGTGCTGGGGCTCCTACGACAACTACTCACAGGAATAAAAATGTAAATGGTCGATAAAATTAAAAATACATTTGCATGTTAGTTTTAATTTAAAAAATGCAGTAAAAGGTAATAAATACGTTGCTGTGTTTATATGATACAAGGTGCATTCAAGGATTAACATACACAGATTAGTACGGGGCCCCTATGCTCGTAGGGCCCACGGGCAAGGGCCCATCAGGCCCATGTGTTAAGACAGCCCTGGGCCCCACAGATTGGTTCTGCCCCGCGGGGTGCTTGGATCTGGGCCGCAGGGCTGCCCTGGAAACAGTGAAGGACCAGCCCGCGGTGCTCCAGCCAGCGAAAACCGGTGACGAGCTCTGTTTTGGGCTGGAACGGCCCCCCGCAACCCTCGGCCAGCGAAAACGGAGCTCCGGAGGGCCATGTGCTGCCGCCACAGGAGCCCCAACTCTTGCTGACACCCCCCCCCCCGTCTCTCTGCGCAGGAGGCCGTCATGGATGGGACGGAGATTGCGGTGTCACCCCGCAGCCTCCACAGCGAGCTGATGTGCCCCATCTGCCTGGACATGCTGAAGCACACCATGACCACCAAGGAGTGCCTGCACCGCTTCTGCTCCGACTGCATCGTCACGGCCCTGCGCAGCGGGTAGGAGGGGGGCCCCGAGGGGCAGGGGTGGGGCGCCTCCGAAGGGGTCCGGCGGTGCCACCCCAGCTCCTCCTCCTCCTCCTGCCCCCCTGCTACAGGAACAAGGAGTGCCCCACCTGCCGGAAGAAGCTGGTGTCCAAGCGCTCCCTGCGCCCCGACCCCAACTTCGACGCCCTCATCTCCAAGATCTACCCCAGCCGCGACGAGTACGAGGCCCACCAGGACCGGGTGCTGGCCAAGCTCAACCGGCTGCACAACCAGCAGGCCCTGCGCAGCAGCATGGAGGAGGGGCTCAAGATGCAGGCCATGAACCGGTAGGGGGCGCCGGGGGGACCCTCCCCTTCCTCTCTGGGCTGCCCTCAACCTCTTCTGCACCCTCCCCCACCCCAAAATTTGCCACTGTGCCCAGAAATCACTTCTGCTGTTGCCACAAAAATATTCTTTTTGTTTTTAGGGTGGGGTTGTCACCTGGTATTTAGGATTTGTTTTCTTGGGTGCGAGACCAGCCCTCCTGGAGGCCCCCACCCCCCCGGAATCTGCAATGGCAGCACCCCTTGCATTTTCCCTCCAGGTTCCTCTAGGAAGGGGCCTCGGAGGTCCTCGAGCCAGGAGGCTTTTATTCCATCCCAGTCGTCTTCTGGGGGGGAGCAGGGGCCCATGGGGGAGACCTGGCGTTCCTCACAGTGCCCACTCCCCCCCCCAACTTGCTTTTTCGGCCTTTGTCCTCCGCCAGGGGGCAGCGGGTTCGGAAGCACCCCCAGGAGTCGGACAACACCACCTTCAGTGGGGCGGAGGACAACTGCGACAGCCGGTCCCACCTCAGCAACGCCTCGGTCCCCAGCCAGCCGGAGGCCGGGCCCAGCTGCAAGCGCTCCCGGGCCTCGGACGAGTCGTGTGCCGAGCCCGAGACCTCCCACGAGGGCGGGCGGGGCAGCCCTGAACCCAGGGCCGAGTCTGGCAGCAGTGAGATCGAGCTGGTTTTCCGGCCTCACCCCGTCCTGGTGGAGAAGGGGGGCTACTCCCAGACCAGGTGAGCGGACGAAGGCATCTTCCGTGGGGGCCCTTCGCGGTTGTGGGGCAGCCTTTCGAACCACCGCGGAAGATAGGGCAGTTTATAGGGGGCTGGTAGGGGGCTGGAGCTCTTTGGGGAGGTGGGGGCGTCTTCTGGACCTGGCATGGGTGAACCCCACCTGGGGTGCAGCTCCTCTCCACTCTCCCCCCACCCCTCAGCTCTGGCGGGACTGTAGCCCCTCCTCCATCCTTTCCTCTTACCTTCACTTCCTCCACCACCCCCACCACCCCTCGGGCTGGCAGGTACGTCAAGACCACGGCCAACGCCACGGTGGACCACCTGTCCAAATACCTGGCCCTGCGCATCGCCCTGGAGGAGACCCCCGGCCCGGGCCCCGAGCCCCCCGCCCTGGACGACGTGAGCGAGAAGCAGTACACGATCTACATCACCACAGCCGGAGGGGCCTTCACGGTGAGGCGGGGGCCGTGGGGGTTGGTGGGAAGAGGTAGCCAGAAAGTCGGGGTCCCTTTATGAGGGTGGGGGGGAGGCTTAAGATTCCCCTCCAGCAGATCCTCGGATGCTGCCGGTTGAGCCCGTGCAGCTTGACTCGCTTGCCCGAGTCGCCTGTTTTGCCCCCTAGTGAGCGGAGTTCCTTCTTCCAGGGAAGGTTTCACCCGGGAAGGCTGAGGGTCTGGGGGGGGGGAGTGTGTGGGCCAAGAGGCAGAAGACCCTTTGACTGACAGACCCCCCTCCACCCACCCACCCACCCCGTCTCCTTCCTCGGCTCAGACGCTGAACGGCTCTGCGACTCTGGAGCTGGTCAACGAGAAATACTGGAAGCTGAGGAAGCCCCTGGAGCTCTATTACGCCCCCACCAAGGAACAGAAATAACCGGGGTGGGGGCCCCAACCTGATGGACAGCAACTGGGGGGGCAGGTGGGGGGGGCGCCCCTCTTGCCTCCGAGGTGCCTCTTCAAGGAAGATGCTTCGCTTGGGGGAAACCCTCCAAGGCCTATGGGGGGGAAGGGCAGAGAGGCCCTATGCTTTTCGGTCCCCCCTCCCAGGGAGGCCTGGGGGGGAGGGGGCTCCTGCCCTCCCTGCCCCTCTCCTTCAGTGGGGGGGGGAGGAGGAGCGATTGGGGGAGGCGAAGTTTGTTTCCTGCCTTTTTACAGCTGTTTTTGTGGAACTGACAACAATATTCGCTCCTTTGAACACCTGTCTTTGGCATGCCTCTTTTTTGGGGAGGGGGAGGGGTGTTCCTGGGGGGGGGGCAAAACAGGCCAGACTCCAGGGGGGGCTGAAGGAGGGCTGGGATGCCCGGCGGGGGTCTTCGTCTGCTGGGGTCAGAAGGAGGGATCGATCCGAGGTTTGAGTTTTGGCGCCCGGCCTTCCGTCTGGTCCTGAGGCCCACTTAGCCTCTTCCGTCCTTATCCATAGGCTGCCTGGCTGTGGATGATGGGAGCTGCCCTGCCCTGGGGGAGGGGGAGGTTCCTTTGCCTTACCCTCAAACGGCCTTCTCTTGGCTCCACTCAGGCCCATCATCCTCGGCCCAGAAATACCTGCCCAAGGCTTGGGGGACTCCACGCTTCAGCTAAAGGGGGAGGGGGCTTTTGGCACTTGCAGCCCCCTTGGGTTTAGAGGGAGGGGTCCCGCGGGAGGCCTGGGGCTCTTGATGTCCTACTTGGAGCGGGGGGGCAGCTCAGCCTTGGGTGTTTGGGGTGCAAATGCCTTCCAGGCCCTGCTCAGAAGCCCCCACCCCCCCCAAAGGAGGAGCTGGCAGGGAGTCTCTAGGCCCCACAGGGGTCCCTTGGGGGGGGGGCACCCTCCCGCACGGCCCTCATTGTCACCAGAGTCCGTGTGATGAAAGAGCAGCCTCGGTCCCTGGACGGAAGACCAACAGGAGATCCAGAGCTACAGCATTGGCTACGATGGGGGAACATTTAGAGAATCTGAGAAGCAGCAACTGGATTCCCCCCCCCCAGGGAAGAAGAAGCTCTGTGGTTGCTTTTATCCCTGACCTATGCTGGGGGGGGAGGGGGGGGTTGGTCAGGTCATCTAGCTACCCCTCCCCCCACTCTAAATGCTGCAAAGCTTTTTTTCATTCAGATTTCACTTTGGATTCCCATTTTAAAGCAGGCTCCTCATGTCGTCTTTCTCACTCGGGACCCTGGGACCCTCCCTTCTCTCGGAAGCAGCCCCCTCCCAGCCCCTTCCCCGCTGGAGGTGGGGAAGGGGGGGTCTTGCAACTGAGGGAGTACAGAAGCCCTCCCCCTCCCCCCCCGCCTTGCCAAGCTCTTCATGCTTCAAAAAGTTCTCATGTGGCTAGACCTCAAGAACTGAGCTGAGGCAGGGGGGTTTCCTCGCTTCCTTCCCTCTTTGGGGTGTGGGGGGGGGAGTATAGAGCGAAAGGGGAAGGAGCTGGGCTTCTCGCTTCCTCTTTCTTCAGGGCTGATGGGGGGGGCGTTCCCACACCCACCCACACCACCACTGGCCTTGGAATTGGGAGGGAGAAGGGGGGCCACGGGGGGGGGGCTGGCTGGCGTGGCTTCCCAGAGCAGAATCAGCCACGTGGGTGGGGTGGGGTGGGAGGAGCGAGGGGGACCCCCACAAGGGAGGAAAGTCGGAGAGACTGAAGCTGGAAACTTCAGCCTTCGCCCTGCCTCTGCCCCTCACAGGGGGGGGGGTCCCTGGGCACCACCGGCCTTGCCAGCTCCCTCTGCCACCGGAGGCCTCTTGCCAGGGCGGCAGAGCTCCCCCTCCCCCTCCCGAAAGAGAGAGAGAGCGTAGACTGGCACCGCCTTTGCCAGAAGTTCAAGGTCCCTTTTGTGAAACAGCCAAATCCTCTCCCGGAAACCCCCCAGGCAAGGCAAAGCTGCCCCCTTGCACCTGTCACTCTCCCCACAACCCCCCACCCTCCCCCGCACCCGAAGGGTTCCCAACACCATCAGGCTGTGCAACTGGGTGGGTGGAGGCAATGTTTTTATTTCTCGCCCTGGAGGAGAAGCCCAGTGTGCAGGAAAGGTGGGGGGGGGGGGTCTGCAAGAGCCAGCACCCCGACATCTAGAAGCGCTGGGCTGGGGGTGTTGCCAGGGGGTCCCGGCTCGTTCTGTGGCTGCTGTAAATGCACTTGGGGTCCCCAAAGGCCTCTGTGGGGAGGGAGGGAGGGGCCTCTTTGGAGACACACCCCCCCAGGATAAAGCTGCCCTCGGAAGGGGTCCGGGAAGGTGGCTGCTGGGGTGCAGCTGAGCTCGGAGCGGTGGGGGGGGGAGTCCGAAAGCTACCGATCTGTGGAGGGGAAGAGGGGGGGTGAGAATCTTTTGCAGCAAATGCAGGAATTGGGGTGGGGGACCCCCTACAACCCCCCCCAACCCCTGAGGAGGCTTCCTGGGGCTGCTGGAAAGGGGAAGGGGGGCCCCAAGCATGGGTGGGTGGGGGGCCGTCAGTGTGCCCCCTTGGCTGCCGCCAGACTCACCTTCACGGGGGTAGTTGTCGCCTTCCAGGAGGGAGTATCCTGCGGGGGAGGGGAGGCAATGGGTTGGTCAGGTGTTTGGGGGTCCCAGGTGGGCCCAAGCAGTGTGGGGTCCCCGGGAAGGGGCAGCGACCCTAAGACACGACCAGCCCTCCTCCCCCCACCCAGTGCCACTACAACTCCCCTCATCCACATCCACGCGCGGATACCTTCTCCTGGGCACCCTCTTTCTGAGCCTTGGCGTTAGTTCCCCACCCCACCCCCGCCCTCCATGACTGAAGCCCCTGCCCTTTGGGTTGGGGGGAGCCACAGTGCCCCAGAGAGCTAGGGACCCCCCCCCAAAAAGACCCCTTTTGGAGCATCCGCAGCCCCTCCTCCCTGCATGAAACAGCCCCTCCCCAGAGGCCTTTTTTGCCCCCCCCCTTGATCCCCTGGGTGGGCTCCCTCTCACCTTGGAGCCTTGACCGCTTCCAGAAGACCACGCCGGCCACCAGGAACACCGTCCCAACGACCAGCACGGCAACCGAGACCCCAATCTTGATCCCTAACTCCGAGGGGAATCCTGGGGCTGAGCAGCCAGACAGAAAAGGGGGGGGTGTTAATGTCACCCCCTTAAATGGAGAGAAGGTTCCCCCCTCGGACTCCTTTGCTCAGTGCAAGGCCTCCCCCTCCCACCCACCCACCCCGGATGTTTCGACTTACGACAACCTTAAGCCTTTAAGATGCAAGGACTTCAACTCTCAGAATTCCCCAGCCGCCACAGGGACTCAACGACTGAGGGATTCTGGGAACTGAAGTCCAGGCATCTTCAAGCTGACACCGGCTCTCAGTCCCCCAGTGGAGGAGAGTCCCACAGGCTGTTCCTTGATTTCACCAAGATGGACCTTTCTGCAGTTTCTAAGGGAGGGGGCTGCACTTTGGGGGCCTGAATTCTTAGACTGAGGCTAAAAACCCCTGAGAGATGAGGACACTGCGCATGCACAGAGGTCCCCTTGAGGCCCAGCCCTGCTGCTTCTGGGGCAGCTGACAGGAAGACATGCCCCCCCACACACATGAATTTCCCCCCCCCTCCCTCCCTCCCTCCCACTCACCCCATTCTGCAGTGAGGGGAGCAGCCAGGCGGGCGTGCTGGACGGAGCAGGTGTAGTGGCCCCCTTTCTGGGGATCAACCGGCAGCGTCAGCCGCGCCTGGTAGCTCCAGTCCCCGTTACTGGTGACCTGCGGGGGGTCCAGACGATCCTTGACGGGCTCCCCGTTCCAAAGCCAGGTGATGTTGACGTCCCCTGGGTAGAAGCCCCAGGCCATGCAGGCCAGCATGATGGGATCCGGAGTGTTCTGAGGGGCAACTGGGAAAATGACGACCTTCGGCGTAGCTGAGGAAGGAAGATGGGACAGGGGAGGCTGGATTGCGCCCCCCCTCTCTCTCTGCACCCCCCTCCCCCCTCCCCAGATCTCCCCACCCCCTCCGCCCAGCAATTTGGAAGGTTTTTCTAATCGACATCTCTGCCACTGTCTTCCTGGGTCAGATTAGATGACCTCTAAGAACCCCTTCCAGCCGGGACTCTAGGAGAAGCCCCCCTCCTTTAGTTGGCCAAGCCCACCCCCCCATCAGGCGCTCCTCCTCTCCCACCCTGCGCCCGCCCCGTCCCCCACTCACTCCGCCTGTCCCCGGTCCGCGCCCAGAGCGACAGGCCCTGCAGCTGGCACTGCTGGGCGGCTTCCTGCGGCAGCTCCGGGGAGGTTTGCATGAGCCACTTAGCGACGGGCACCCCGGTGTAGTTCCAGGGAAAGGAGGCGCCCAGGCCGCAGGGTAGGAACTCCTTGTGCTGGAAGTCGAAACAGGTGAAGGGCATCTTGTTGAATACCAGGGTCCAGAAGGGCTGGAGGAGGCGGCCGTCGGCCGAGAGGTAGCAGTCCGTCTCCAGGTGCAGGACGAAGCCACCTGCGGGCGGAGGGGGAAGGAAGCGGGCATCAGGGCGCGGCTTGCAGGAAGCCCCCTGCCCGCCCACTGAACAGCTGCGGGGCCCCGAGACAGTGGCTCTCCAGAGGCGGGGAGTTCCGCGGTCTTGCGGCCTCGCCCGGGAGGGACGCCGCAGCCCAGAAACCCCCGCCGGGCCGTCCTGGTCGGGGGGGGGGTCGCCCGGTGAGAAATCCCAGCGCCCGGAGAGGCGGGGGCGAGCCGCGTCCTTCAGCCGCCTTGCCCAGAAAGCGAAGTCGGCAGCGGGCCCGCCTCCCGGGGGGGAGGGGGGGAAGCCCAGCCCGGGCGGCCCTCGCGCCGTGGAGGATGGGAATCGGAGCCCAAAATGTCCGCCCCGGAGGGAAGCTGGAAGGCCGAGAGACGCCACTGCCGCCTCCTCGGCGCTCCGTCTCAGTCCCGCCGGTGAAAAAAGAAAGCGAAACCGGAGCGGGGAGAGGCTCGTCCGAGCAACTCGGTGGCCAAGAAAAACGCTCTTCACATGCCCAGAAGACCCCAAACCCGCAGCCCTTGGGCCTCCCACCTCCCGGGTGGTGGTTTTTTTAATAAAAGTTTTTTATTTTTTGTTTCTCATACAAATACAGAAATATACAATCTCTTAACCATTAATAAACATTTGCCTTATATTTCCTAATATTGATACATAAAATATATGATCGGCGTTGCTCTTCTACCATTCCATATCCTTCCCTTATTCCACAACAGCCCTTCCCCTCCTCCTCTCCCCTCTCTCCCCTTCTCTCCCCTCTCCTTTTCCACTTTCTTCTTTCCTCCTCTCCTTCTCCTTCTCTACTTCCCCTTCCCTTCCCCCACTCCTCCCCTCTACCTCCCTTCCAACCCTCTCTCCTACTCTCGCGCGGAGTAACCAGATTCCCCGGGACCCCCCTAGTGCTACCTTGGAACACCTCCGGACGGCTGAAACTCACAGATAGACTGCCGCCGGGCATGGAAGTTCTACCTGGCCTGGCGACGATCCCACCTGCTTTCCCCACCCACCGGGTCTACCCGCAGGCTCATCGCCCTTTAAGGTGCGGTCGGGCGGAGAGCCCCCTTCGCCGGCTAGCCCCCCCCCCCTCCGCTCAGGCCCCTCCGCAGGGCTGTCGCTGCGGGAAGGGACCTGTGGAAAGGGGCCCCGGGGGGCGTGAGGAGGGGCGCAGCCGGGATGGCTCCCCTCCAGGTGCGGCCTTACCTGCCGGCGGGGCGCTCAGCGCCAGGATCAGCAGCAGCCACGGAGGCGGCATCTCGGCGGGCCGCGGAGACGGAAGGTCCGGCAGACTCTCGGGAAGGGCTGCCCGGACGAGACCCCGAGCCAGACTGGCGCGCCCTTCTCCGCGGCCGCCCCTCCCCCGGCCCAGCGTCCTCCCGACGCGGGCACCCAATTGCGAGGGCGGACGCCGGCGCGTCATCAGTCGCTGGGGAAGCCCGAGCCGTCCGGCGCCGAAGAGGGAAATTGTCCCGAAGCGCTTGAAAGAAGTCCCGAAGAATAAGGGAATAACATACATCCTGGTTGCTCTCCTCTGCACTTTTCCTAGAGCCTCAAGAGCTTTTTTATAGTGTGGTGACCAAAACTGGATGCAATACTCCAGGTGTGGTCTAACTAAGGCTTTAAAGAGTGGTATTAGTACCTCCCTTGATCTAGATTGCATCCCTCTGTTAATGTAATTTAGGATTGCTTTGGCTTTTTTGGCTGCTGCTGCACACTGCTGGCTCCTGTTTAGCTGGCTGTCCACTAGGACTCCAAGATCCCCCTCACAGTCACTGCCACTAAGCCTGGTTTCACCCAGTTTATATGGATACTTTTGGTTTTTTTTTTACCTATGTGTAGGACTTTACTTTTTTCTACACTGAATTTCATTTTGTTAGTTAGGGCCCAGCGCTCAAGTCTGTCCAGATCCGTCTGGATCCTGAGCCTGCCCTCTGGGGTGTTAGCTATTCCTGCCAGCTTAGAGTCATCTGCAAATTTGGTTAGTTCCCCTTCTATTCCCTCATCTAAGTCATTTATGAAGATGTTGAAGAGTCCTGGGCCTAAGACTGCCTACTTCTCTCCATGTGGACTTAGACCCATTAAGGACTACTCGTTGAGTACGGTTTGCCAGCCAGTTGTGGATCCATCTGGTGGTGAGGTTGTCTATCCCACTTTTCTCTAGCTTACGAAGAAGTAGGTTATGGTCTACTTTGTCGAATGCCTTACTGAACTCCAGGTATATTATGTCCACAGTGTTTCGCTGGTCTATTAGTTTAGTCACGGTGTTGAAGAATGAAATGAGATTGGTTTGGCATGATCTGTTTTTAACAAACCCATGCTGGCTGCTGGTTATTACTTTATTGGTTTCTCAGAGGTCTTCTAGTCTACCCCCTGGGGTCTGGCGATTTGTACAACTGAAATCACGCCAAGCATGCAGTCCAGGTCATCCCTTCTGGGCGGCACCCGGAGCCTCGCAGCGGCTGAATTCCCTCCGGCCGGAAAGGCTGGGAGAAGCGCTGGAGGAGCAGGCCTGGCCATCTGCCCCTCCCTGTGAGGAAACGCGCGGGTGTGGGGAGGAAAGCATCTGGAAAGCCGACACTCGAGACCAAGCGAAGCCGTCCACGCCTCGGTGGTTGTAATCTCATCCAAAGGGGGAGGGGGGGTGTTGATTACAGGCCAGAGCGAGGATGCCCCCCCCACACGCAATCTGGGGCTCTGGAAGGGTTTGGCCCAGGACAACAACCCGATTCAAAGACCAAAAAGGCCTCTTTCTCTCTCCCACACCCCTCCCTCCCCCCACTTTAGCTGAGGCCTTCCTCTTTTTGAAACCCACAGCCTCCCCCCCCCGTGGGCCCTCCCCCTCCCCCTCCCGAAGTTTCACTGCCTTTTTCCAGTCTCTGAAGGGCTGATTCCCATTTCCCCTCACCAGGATGTTCCATCATCCCCAGCAGCACCCACATGGTAAAGCCCACTTCATTGATTGAGGTGTCAGGGAGTGATGGGCTCCGGACGCCTTTCCCTGCAATTCAGCCCTTCTGGAAGGGAGGCTTGCAAACCCCCCTGGGGAACACCCAGGACCCCTGACTCCATGGTGCTGTTCCACTTCTCTTTAAACTTTTCTTCTTTCTTTTTCTTTCTTCTTTTTCTTTCTTTCTTTTCTTTCTTCTTTCTTTCTTTTTCCTCCTCCTCCCCCTCCTCCTCCTGTTTTGTCCAAACTGGTCCCTTAGACTTTGTAGCCATTGAGGTTCTTCTTCTTCTGCCTGGACCTCCTTTGCTTCAATCTTTCCCTGGAGGATTAATTGAAGGATGCCTTTTTTTTTCTGGGTGTCGCATCCCATGTCCAAAATACTCTCACTTTCACTTTTTAATGGCTTTGATGATTTCCTTTGGCTTTCCCAGGCGGCTTATCACCTCCTCATTTGTGATTTTGTCAACCTAGTTTATAGGTAACAGCCGCCTGCAAATCCACAAAATCTCTTCAAACTAGCAGATTTAATCACTGTAGTTTTAACTACTCCCCCACACACACACACACGCACACAGCATCCAAGGGTTAGGTCTCCCCGTTTACACCCCCCTCCCCAAACACAATGGGGCAGGTGGTTCATCCTTTGGCCACCCCAGAAGCTCCAGCAAATGAATCCACACATGGGTCTTGCAAGCAAAAGGTGAAAAACTTTTAATAATTGAATCAAGCTTAAAAGATGGAGCTCTCTCTCTGTGCATTTAAGCCATTTTACAGTGTTTGTAGCCTAGTCATTTTTCTCTCAGCTTCCTCCTTCTATCTACTGTGATAGCATAGTATGCAGATTTAAGTTTTACACAAGAATTTCTATTCTGGCCATTCTTGGAAGGAAGATTTGTCCCCTTCCCACCCACCCCCGCCCACCCACGGTTTCACTTCTTCATGGCAGCCCTGGGAGGATGGAGGCAGAGAGGGCAATTCCAAGCCATGTTGACTTCAATGGGATTTCCTCCCAACGAAGCAGGAGGGAATTGGAACCAATTTCTGCCCCCCCCCCACAAAGCACATCTGGACCCATTTCAGTTGCTCCAGCTTTGATCAGGGTTTGTTTTGCTGCAGGTTATTTTTCTGACAGTTAGAACAATTAATCTGTGGAACAGCTCGCCTCCAGAAGTTGTGAATGCTCCAACACTGGAAGTTTTTAAGAAGATGTTGGACAACCATTTGTCTGAAGTAGTGTAGGGTTTCCTGCCTAGGCAGGGGGTTGGACTAGAAGACCTCCAAGGTCCCTTCCAACTCTGTTATTATTATTATTATTAAGCGAACAAAAACATCCCTTGTGGGTTGCAGTGTCCTGGGTAGGGGGAGGGGAACCAATTTAACACGAGGGGGGGGCAGCTCCCACCCTGGTGGCAACGAGGCCCAAAGGCAGAGAAGGGGGGGGCGTGTAGTGGCAGAAATGGGGTTCAGTCTGCAATCTGCCTCCATCTTTTGGGGTGACCAAGGTGGGACCCCCTCTTCCAGTCCCACTCCCACCCACCCCTTGCCAGGGAAAGATCTTTCTGCCGCTGGTCGGGATCGAGGGCCAGAGAAGGAAGCCCCTCCCCCAAAAGTGGCTTCCCCTGCTCAGTTTATCCAGGAGGGTCTTCCCAGCGAGAGGCTTCCGGGGTCATGCTGATGGGGGTGGTGGGTGGGGGGAAGGAGAGTCTCCTTGCTGGGGGCACCTTCAGTCTAAGAAGGAAGAGAAGAAGGGTGATTTCAACCCCCAAAAAGTGGGGTCCTGCCATTCTCCCCCCCCCCAACCAGGACCCTGCTTCCCCCCTTGCCTGGCCTCCTCTACCCCCCTCCTTAAAATCTGCCCCTTAGCTTTGCTCCTCATTTGGAGAAGCTCTGCCAGTGAGCCAAGCCGCAGGTGGGGCAGCAGAGGGGGAGGGGTTCCCCCGGGAAGACAGGCCCTTGATTCCCACCCGATGTTGCCCTCCCTCCCTCCCTCCCTCCTCCACCTACCTGAGTTCCGGGACCGGAAGGTGAGGGCCAGCAGGACGACCCCCACGATGGTGAAGACCCCTCCCACCGCCACGGCAAGGCCGCAGAGGACGTTCTCCAGGAGCTTGGAGGGGATGGGGTCTTTGGGGACTGCAAGAGAAGCAGGAGGAAGGGGGTCAGGTGGGGAGGGGGGTCTGTCACGGCGGCCCGGGAGGGGAGGTGGGAGGCTGTGACTCACCCCAGTAGGCCATGCTGTCGAACCTGCCCCCGGGGTCTTTAACGGTGCAGCTGTAGATGTCCCCCGCCTGGGGTGTCACCTCCAAGTAGGAGAAAACCTGGAAGTCCAGCTCTTGGACGGGGAAGACCGGGGTGGAGGAGACGCCCTGGGTCAGTGGCCGGCCGTGGAAGGCCCAGTCGATGGTGGCCACGGGAGGGAAGACGTTGCTCACCGAGCAGACCAGGACGTTGGGCTGGCCCAGCACCAGGGGCCGGAGGGTGAAGACTTCCACTTGGGGGATTCCTGAGGGAGGGAGACGCCCCCCCCGAATGAGTTCCCGGGATGGACTCAGGTAAAGCCCAGATCAAGAAGACCCGGAGGGGCCCCAAAGACCCAAAGACCGGGAGAGGCTCCATCCAGGCTTTAAAAGGCCTTCTGGCACAACACACTGCCTGCTTGATCAGGGAGGGTTGGGCTAGAAGACCTCTTAAGGCCCCTTCCAACTCTGCTATTCTATTCACACTTCCTCCTCCCACGTGTACCTAACTCCTAGGCCAGTGATGGCGAACCTATGGCACGGGTGCCACAGGTTGCACGCGGAGCCGTATCTGCCGGCACACGAGCCATTGCCCTAGCTCAGCTCCAGCGCGCATGTGTGTGCCCGCCAGCTGATTTTTGACTCATGTGGAGGCTCTGGGAGGGCGATTTTGGCCTCCGGAGGGCTTCCGGGGTGGCAAGGGGGAGTTTTTTCGCCCTCTCCAAGTTCCAAGAAAGCCTCTGGAGCCTGGGAAGGGCAAAAAACGGGCCTACCGGGTCCACTGGAAGTCGGGAAATGGAGTGGGGGGGGTCATGCATGCATGCGCAGGGGGGTGGGGCAAGTGGGGGGCTTTAAATTATGGGTGTGGGCACGCACGTGCACGCGATAGCGCGCACGCACACTATTTCGGCACCTGAGGAAAAAAAGGTTCGCCATCACTGTCCTAGGCCTTAAGGACGTCCAGCTTTCCCTCTCCCCTTCTCGGGGTGGGGGGGGTGGGGGGGTCAGTGGACTTCCCTCCCCAGAGAGAGTTGACTGCCGTCCACATTAGGATCGTTCAAGGCATCCGTTTCCTTTTCATGGGCGCTAATTGCATTTTAATTGGCAGGGATGCTGAATGACACCTTCCGCCTGCCCAGTTTTCTGTAAAATGACCTTTGGCCTGGCAGAGTTGTAGATGCAGCCGTAATGCTGGGGGACTTTAATCTGCCATCGCCCGGTGAAACCTCGGAGGCAGTCCAGGAGTTCATGGCTTCCATGACAACCATGAACCTGACCCAAGTAGTTCAGGGTCCGACTCATGAGGGGGGTCACACGCTCGACCTTGTGTTTCTCTCGGGGCAGTGGAGAGATGATCTGAGGCTGAGGGGTTTAGTCACAACACCCTTGTCGTGGTCAGATCATTTCCTTCTGAGGTTGGATTTCATGGCACCACTCCTCCACCGCAAGGAGGCGGGGCCGATTAAGTGGTTCCACCCCAGGCGCCTAATGGAATCTGAAGGATTTCAGAGGGAACTTGGGGAAATACCCGACTCCCTGGTACACGATTCATCTGAGGCTCTAGTGGCTGCCTGGAATCGGGCGGCAACGGGGGCCTTAGATCGGATTGCGCCTTTGCGGCCTCTCCGTGGTAGCGGATCCCGGAGGGCTCCTTGGTTTACTGAGGAACTCCGGGAGATGAAGCGCCTAAAGAGACACCTAGAGCGACGATGGAGAGCCAGTAAAGCTGAGTCTGACCGGACACTTTTAAGAACTTGCATTAAGTCTTACTTAGTGGCGATAAGGGCGGCAAAATGCTCGCATTTTTCCGCTCTTATTGCGTCCGCCGACTCCCGCCCAGCCGCCCTGTTTAGGGTGACTCGCTCCCTCCTAGCCAAGGGGGGAGTTGAAGATCCCTTGCAGGGCAGAGCTGAGGAATTTTCTCAGTTTCTGGCGGATAAAGTCGTTCAGATTCGGACAGACCTGGACTCCATTTGGACAGGGCAAGCCGAGATGACAGGGGCGAGTCTTAGTCCTGTTATATGGGACGAGTTTGAGCCTGTCACTCCTGAGGATGTGGACAAGGCCATAGGAGCGATGAGCGCCTCCACCTGTTTATTGGACCCGTGCCCCTCCTGGCTGGTCTCTGCCAGCAGGGAGGTGTCACGCGGCTGGCTCCAGGCGGTTGTGATCGCTTCTTTGAGAGAGGGATCCATCCCACAGCCTTTAAAAGCTGCGGTGGTGAGGCCCCTCCTCAAGAAGCCTTCCCTGGACCCAGCGGATTTAAAAAACTTCCGTCCAGTCTCCAACTTACCCTTTTTGGGTAAAGTTGTTGAGAAGGTGGTGTCGCTCCAACTCCTGCGGCTATTGGAGGATACTGATTATCTGGATCCCTTTCAATCGGGTTTCAGGCGCGGCTACAGTACGGAGACTGCTTTGGTCGCGCTGATGGATGATCTCTGGCGAGCCCGGGATGGGGGTTATTCCTCCATCCTGGTGTTACTTGACCTCTCAGCGGCTTTCGATACCATTGACCATGGTATCCTTCTGCGTCGTCTTGGGGAGATGGGAGTGGGAGGCACTGTTCTACGGTGGTTCTCCTCCTACCTCTCTGATAGGACGCAGTCGGTGTTGACAGGAGGACAGAGGTCGGCCCCTAGGCCCCTGGTTTGCGGGGTGCCACAGGGCTCGGTCCTCTCGCCCATCCTGTTTAACATTTACATGAAACCGCTGGGTGAGATCATCCGACGACATGGGGTGAGGTATCAGCAGTATGCTGATGATACCCAGTTGTACATCTCCACCCCGTGTCAATTCAGTGAAGCAGTTGATGTAATGTGCCGCTGCCTGGACAATGTGAGGGTCTGGATGGGAGTGAACAGACTCAGGCTCAACCCAGACAAGACTGAGTGGCTCTGGATATTGCCTCCCAAGGACTATGTCGACTGTCCCTCCTTGGTTCTTGGGGGAGAAAAATTGAATCCCTCAGAACAGGTTCGCAATTTGGGTGTCCTCCTAGACCCACAGCTAAAATTGGATCAACATCTTTCAGCTGTGGCTAGGGGGACCTTCGCACAGATCCGTCTTGTGCACCAATTGCGACCTTACTTGGAGAGGGAGGCCTTGCTCACAGTCACTCATGCCCTTGTCACCTCACGGCTAGACTACTGTAACGCGCTCTACATGGGGCTACCCTCGAAGAGCATCCGGAGACTCCAGTTGGTACAGAATGCAGCTGCGCGAGCTGTAGTGGGTGTACCAAGATACACCCACGTAACACCTCTCCTTCGCCAGCTGCATTGGCTACCAATTAGTCTCCGGTTGCAATTTAAGGTGTTGGTCGTTACCTTTAAAGCCCTACATGGCTCAGGGCCAGGTTACCTGCGGGACCGCATCCTACCACATACCTCCCTAAGACCGGTTAGGTCCCACAGAGAGGGCCTCCTCCGGGTCCCGTCGGCCAAACAATGCCGACTGGCGGGGCCTAGGGGGAGGGCCTTCTCTGTGGGAGCCCCGTCCCTCTGGAACCAACTTCCACCAGAGATTCGGACCATCCCCACCCTGCTGGCCTTCCGTAAAGCCTTAAAAACATGGCTCTTCCGGCAGACGGGGTGAATAGGATAATCAGATTCCCCCTGAATGTTGTGTTTATAATGTTTTTCTTTTTAATTATATTTTAATTTAAATTATGATTACTGTTTTTATATGTACGCTTCTTATTCATGTTGTACGCCGCCCTGAGTCCCACGGGATTGGGCGGCCTATAAGAGCGTCTAAATAAAATAAATAAATAAAATAAATAATAAATCAGGAGTGTCCAACCTTGGCCGCTTGAAGACCTGTGGACTTCAACTCCCAGAATTCCCCAGGCCGGAATTCTGGGAGTTGAAGTCCACAGGTCTTAAAGTGGCCAAGGTCGGACACTCCTGTATTAAATAATAGAAGAGAGTTCACACCTGGAACTTTTTTGGACAGCTGGCTGAGCGATGGACCGGAGCGAGAGAGGCTGGTAAGCAAGCCTCTAATGAAAGGGTTCCGTTTATTTTCCCCCCCCCTTTCCCAGCCCCCCCCCCTGCGCCTCACCTCTGGCCTCGGGGAACCGGAACTGAATGTACTTGTCTGAAAACTGGGTGAGGAAGGGCAGCACCGTGTCGCAGACTTTCTTCCTGGCCTCGATCTGCGGTTCGGAGAGCTGCGTCTCAGGCTGGAAGTCGGGCAGGCGGAGGCGCCAGCTGGAGCCCGGGAAGTCGTACCAGAAGAGCAGGTCATTGTCCAGCGTCTGAGCCAGGCCGTAAAGCGGGAAGTCCTTTTGGCAAAAAAACACCTGGGAGGACAGGTGCGCGGGCTGCTCTGGAGGGGAGGAGAAGGAAAAGAGGAGGAGGTGGATGGACACACACACACACACACACACACACCGCAGTCTGGACACAGCGGATGGAGCGTCACGTGGTTGGCACCAAGGGGCTTACGGGAAGCAGCCCCCCCCCATGACCAGGTCACGCGAGACCCCACACATGGCTCATTTCGTCCACTGTGGTTCAAAAGGGGTGGGTGGGTGTCAAAGCCGCCGCGAAGGTGCCCCCGAAGCTCCGCCACGCACACAGCGCAGATCGTAAACGGGCAGCGCTTAGAATGCTCCCGTCGCGGCTGCCATCTTGACTTTTCTGACCGCGGCTGTGGTTAAGAGAGCCGTGGCTCTGTGCCCGGCGAGCGGCTGCCCCGGATAAAGGCTCAGCAGACGGAACTGCCTGAAGTGCCGGCCGGGAGGCGCAGAGCGGCCCCCCCCTCCCTAAAACAAACTCTAGTAAAGGGAAGAAAACAGTGGCGGGGGGGGAGGGGCGAGATTGACATAATAAAACTCTTAATGTAAAAGTGGCGTTTGACTGAACCAATCCCGTGGGACTTATTTTAAGAGTTCCTTTATTATTGTATATTTCATTAACAATCAGCCTTGGGACTACAGAACCTGCAAACCCCCCCCCCCCTTTCCTCTGCTCCATGGGATGCCAGGCACTGGAGACGGACAGAGGGACACGATGTTGGGGGGGGGCGTTTGGGGCTCCCAGAACGGGGCCTTCCTCTGGCAGGTGCCCCCCCCATGGGTTGGGGGCGGTGGCTGCGATTCGGGGAGTTCCCTGAAATGGGTTGGGGTCAGGGAAGGCCTGTCTGGGACTGCAAATAGTCTTAGACCCCCAACCCCAATTATTCTCGCTTTGCTCTCCCTTCCTTCAGCCCCCCCTTCCCCCCCTCCTTTCTCAGCTGCTGCGGAGGGCAAGCCTTCCTTCTTGCGGGGAGGGGGGGTACACCGACTGGCTGCGTTCACACAGCATCTCTGAATGAACCCGCATTCCGGCTGCGCAGCTGAGCCTGACGCTAAAGGGCACCTACTTGCCCCTCAACTCAGCTCAGTTCCCCGGTTAACAGGCGCCGAGTTCCCCACCACCACCACCCGGCGGGGTCCTCGCCAACCCCGGTAGCTTGGGGGGGGGGGGTGTCGTGCGAACGCAGCTGAAGCCCCTGCCAAAGGTTGCCGGGGCTCCAAGCCTCAAGCGCTTTCGGACGAGCGAGCGAGCCTGGCTGAAGGGAACTTCCTTCTGAGGCGTCCCTGGGCCTCTCTGGCTCTTTTCTTCCAGACGTTTCATGACCCAAACTAGGTAACACCATCAGGGCTACCCAATGAGTGATGTTTGCTGCCAGCACTCTTCACCAGCCCTGATGGTGTTACCTAGTCTGGGTCAGAGGGAGCGCCGAGGACTCAGAGAGAGAGAGCTGCAGAGATTTCCCTGTATTGAAACTTCGTTTTCTTAAAGCGAAAGTGAAACCTGGAACGAGCCTCCCTTCGCCAGTCAGCAGAAGCGCAAGGGGGGGTGGGGGTGGGCCCCCCCTCCCGCGACAGCTCTCCCGAGACAAACGTCGAAGAGGGGGGGGGGGAGGCGCAGGAGCGCAGCCGAAAGTCAGCCTGGCCCAGGCCGCCGCTGGCGGAAGTGAAGGCGAGGCTGCGGGGAGGGCTGGCAGAGCTGCCGGGATCGGCGGGAATGGCTCCGCACAAAGAGCGAAGGGGGTTTCCGCGGCGCCGTCCCGGCTGCTTCCCTCTTCCGCCGAACAGGCTGCCTCTGGGCGCTCCGGGGAGACCGTTCGCACGACCAGGAAAAGCGTGACCGGCCGAGGTCCCGTTGGTGGGCGGCGGGGAGGGTTTTTTTGCCTGCTGAAGGAACGCGGCTTCTTTCGTCACCTGACGGGTCAAAGAAGGAACCCAGGAAACGGCTCCGTTCGGGTACCCCGGGTCAAGCGCACGTGTGAACGCGGGTCGGTAGCGTGTCTCCTGGTCAGCCTCCCCCCAACCCGCGTCTTTACCTCCAGCTGTGGCCACGGCCGCCCAGATCAAAGCCAAGGCCGGCAGCGCCCACCGGCGGAGTCCGGGACCCATCTTCTTCCCTGTCCGCTCGCCCAGCGTCCTTCTGGGGCCCGGGGAGAAGCCCGACGCTCCGCGCCCACTGGAGCCGCCTCTGGGGCCGGCCGGCCAATCCGCTTCCTTTGCGCGCCCTCGTCACCTGTCGCCAAGGGGAAGCCCTCGAGTTTCGGCTCCCTAGTGGAGATTGGCACAAAGCTGGGCGAGAGGGCGCCCGATGGCCCAAGCCGGGCAGCAGGTGGGTGAGGAGGGGGTGCCGAGGGAAGCGAGACCACAGCGATGCCCGAGCCACTCGGGCCCCCTGCTTTTGACACAAGGGCCAATTCGGTGGGCGAGGGGGATGTGTGGGACCTGGCGTGGCTTGGCCCAGTCTGGGGGAAAGTGTCCTGGGGGAGAAAGGACCGGAGCCCCCAGCTCCACCTCATGACCTGCAGCATAAAGGCCGAGGGGGCAGCAAACACCTTAGACAGCAGCCCCCCCACCCCACCCGGGAAGAAGGCCAGAAACCAGCCTGGCCAATGTCCACGGGTACAAATCCGACCCTGAATGGGGAGGGGGGCGCCTGGGGGCAGTTGGGGGTCTCGGCTTTGGCCCCTCCCACGGTTTGTTGCCTTCTGCCTCTAGTCCAGCCGGGGGGGATTCTGAGAAGCTCCGTCCTGACCCATCAGCAGGTCTCCCCCTGCAGCCCCCCAGCCCCCACCCCCACCATCCTTCAGCGCCCGCAAGCAGGCAGAAGGTGATGCTCTGTTGGGGTCTCCCTCCCTCTAGGTGACAAATGTGCAGGGGGGGTCTCCCACTTTTTGGGGTGCAGCAGGCCCCACCACCCATACTGCTCCGGGTGCGCTTAGATGGGCCGACCTCCCTGGGTGGGTTGGGGGCCAAAGCTCCCCTCCTTTCCCAAGGGGGCTCCTTCCCCTGCGAGGCCTCCCTCTGGGGCAGGAAGAAGACAAGACTGGAAGGGGCCTGGGAGGTCTTCTAGTCCAACCCCCTGCTCAAGGCGGGAGACCTCCAGGGCAAGCTCCAGGCCCTTCCTTTGCCGTGCTCTGCCTGCCCCCTAGTTGCAGAGGGAGGGCCTGTGGGTTGCTCCCTGCCAAGGGAAGTTAGAGGCCCCCTTGCGGAGAGAAGCCCAGGAACCAAAGAACACAGAAGCCCCTTCAGGATCTCCCCAGCGACTGGTATGGCCACAGATAGACTCCTCCTGAGCATGGAGGCTCCTTGGTGAATTTGCTTCCGATATGCGAAATTATCATCGCATTTCACAAAAGGCAGGAAGGAGGTGCCGAGGGGAACTGGGCCCATTTTTGGGGAGAGTTTTCATTCCTTGCTGCCTCTTTGCAGGAATGGGGTTAAAGAGAGAACGGTGCTGGCTATGGGGCTGGACCTTAACGTCCTGGTCTCAGTTTAGGGTCCATGTGTGTGCAAAAGCAGCAATGAGCCATAAAGAGGAGGAGGCTGGTGGGGGGGGGAAGGAGGCCCCCCCTTGTTCCCAAGTAGCCCCCAACCTCTCTTGGGAGGAGGCAGGGGCCCTTGTTCCAGGCCCCAGAATGCCTCCCCCCCGCATACATGGGTGGAGGGCAGCTTCTCTCAAGAGCCAAGAGGTTGGTTAGGAAAAACTGCCTGGAAATGGGAAAAGGGAACCTGGGTGGGGGGTGGGGGGGTTGAGGGCAGGGATGGCGGGGGGTCTTTAGGCTGAGCTGGGCCTAGGTTTCCCAAGGGGCCTCCCCTCATCCTGGGGACCACTGACTCCCGTATGGGGGCGACTCAGGCAACAGCTGCCCAAGAGCTTCTGCCATGGTCTCCTGGAGGAGGAGGGGGGGAACCCGGGGATGCCCCATTGATGGAATTTCTTCCGAATTCTTTACAAACCTCCAAATCCTTCCCTCCAGGGAAAAGAGGTTTTCGGCTCATGTCCCCCCCCAACGCCCCCAAAGGGCAGCCCAGCAAAACAAAGAAAAGAGGCCAAAACAACACCCAGACCAGCTTTTATTTCCACCAGACCAGCTTCGCTCAGGTGCCTTCAAGGACCTTCGCCTGGCCCCCTGCCCCCCCGTGTTTTCACCCCCTCCCCATCGGTCCAGAGGGGTCAGAAGTTGGTGGGAGCCCCCTCCTCAACCCCCAAACCCAGCAATGCTTGGCTATTTATGCCACACCTTTATTATTCTGGGGCTCCGGGGAGAAAGGCCCTAATTTGGGGGGGTGGGCGTCGATGGCTTTGGCAGAGGGGATTCTCTCCAAGCGGATGAGGAGCTTCGGGGCGAGCGGGGGGGGGTTTCCCAGCCCCCTTGAGCGGCTGTTCCTGGCCTCGCCTCCCACTCTGCAGATGAGCGCCCCTCTCTTCCCAGCTGCCTCCGTAGGGCAGAGGAGAGAGCCCCGGCTTCGTTCCTCCCCCCCCCGCCCTTGGCCCCTGATGAGGCCACCCCTGAAACAGAAGCTTCCCTCAATCGGAGAGCTGGAGGGGACTCCAGAGGTCATCAGGCCGGACCGGGCAGGATCCCCGCCCGAGGCCGCTGCGTCTTGGCAGGGGCGGCCTCCGAGCAGGCGCTCCCAGGGACATTTGACAAAGTAGACCACAACCTACTCCTTCATAAGCTAGAAAAAAGCGGGATAGACAGCTACACAACCAGATGGATTAACAACTGGCTGACCAACCGTACCCAGCAAGTAGTCCTCAATGGCTCTAAGTCCACATGGAGAGAAGTAAGCAGTGGCGTACCACAAGGTTCCGTCCTAGGCCCAGTACTCTTTAATATCTTCATAAATGACCTAGATGAGGGAATAGCAGGAGAACTAACAAAATTTGCAGATGATACCAAGCTGGCGGGAGTAGCAAACACCCCAGAGGACAGACTCAAAATCCAGAGGGACCTCAAGAGACTCAAACACTGGGCCCAAACCAATAAAATGAAATTTAACACAGAGAAAAGTAAAATTCTGCACCTAGGTAAGAAGAATCAAAAATACACATACAAACTGGGCGAAACCACACTCAATAGCAGCGATTGCGAGAGGGATCTCAGAGTCCTGGTAGACAGCCAACTAAATATGAGCCAGCAGTGTGCAGCAGCAGCCAAAAAGGCCAACGCAGTCCTGAGCTGCATAAATAGAGGGATGCAATCAAGGACCAGAGAGGTAATAGTACCACTCTATAAAGCCTTGGTCAGACCACACCTAGAGTACTGCATCCAGTTTTGGTCACCGCACTACAAAAAGGACATTGAAACCCTAGAGAAAGTGCAGAAGAGAGCAACCAGGGTGATAAAAGGGTCTGGAAAATAAAACATACAAAGAGCGGTTGCAGGAACTGAGCTTGGCCAGTCTGGCGAAGAGAAGGACCAGGGGTGACATGATAGCAGTGTTCCAATACTTGAGGGGCTGCCACAGAGAGGAGGGGGTCAGGCTGTTCTCCAAGGCACCTGAAGGCCAGACAAGGAATAATGGATGGAAGCTGACCAAGGAGAGATTCAACCTGGAAGTGAGGAGAAACTTTCTGACGGTGAGAATGATCAACCAGTGGAACAGAAGTTGCCAGTGGAGGTCGTGAGAGCCCCAACACTTGCGACCTTCAAGGAGAGACTGGACTGCCATCTGTCTCAAAGGGTGTGGGAACTCCTGCTTGAGCAGGGGGTTGGACTAGATGACCTACAAGGTCCCTTCCAACTCTAATAATAAATCTAAATCTAAATCCTTCCCACCCGCCAGCGACACCCAGTGGTCCTCCGGAGGGCGACCTTTGCAGGCGGCGGGGTCAACCGGGGACAAGGCTCGGCAGAGCGCTAACCTTGTGCGCGTGCCCAGAGGGCCCCGTGATGCCCCCCCTGCAGATCCGGAAAGGACACCCATCAGCCGCGACGGCACTCGGACTGGGTACCCGGCGGCGGGCTGCAACAAACCACGACTGCGCACGCGTCCCACCGATCCCGCACCGCACCGATGCGCATGCGCGGGCGTAGATAGAGGGGGGGGAGTGAGGCGAGGCATGCGCAGTCAGCATCTCCGGGCGTCGCGGGAGCCATGCTGATTTTACGCCCAAAGCGGGATTCGGACGGGGGCGGGGGCCGCCGGAAGGGGGCCACGTCGGCGGGCCGTTTTTTCGGGACTCGTTTCAGTAGGCGGCCTGCTGCGCGGCGGGGGAGCTGGAACGAACGGTTCCCCAGCAGCATCCGGGCCTTTCGGAACGACGGCCGCGAGGTCACGTGACGACGGGGTCCAATCGGAGCGTGGTGACGTGAGGCTTCCCCGCCCGCCCATGGCGGCCGCGGCAGCGCTTGGTAGGATTTTCGCTTCACTTAACTACACGGAGGACCTTTTTTTCCCCCTCTCTCGCTCTTCCCCGCTCCGGCGGCGGGGTCCGGCGAGCGGGGAACGCGAGTTCGGGGCCTTTCGCCTCGCGCCCCCCCCCCCGCTCTTGGCGGCCAATGGGGACGGCGCTCGGCGATCACGTGATGGCCCGGCGGCCGCTTCCGCCTCGAAGGCGCTGAGGGGGTCGGGGAGACTCTTACGGGGCCTCAACAAGCAGCGCTCAACCTGAGGGACGGGGGGGGGGCTTTGATGGAATAAGCGGAGGGACGGATGGGGGGGGTGATAGAATCAGCGGCAATTCCCCCTCCCTCCGCTCGAGATGGAAGCGTCCGTGGAAGCGCTGCGTCATGGCGTCTGGGCGAAGGGAGGGGGAGCCTTCAGCCCCGGGGACCCTCCTCGACCGGAAATGACTCAGCCGCGCCATTCGGCTGCCCTTCCTCGCGGAGCGGGCTGGTCTGTGTTGGAAGGCCGAGTGGGGGGGCGTGGGCGTTCTAGGTGAGGGATTTCTTCGAGGCGCCTCGGCCGAGCCCCCTGCGGCTCAGCACCTTTTGTAAGGCAGCTTGAGGGGAGCCTCGGGTTTTGGCGGGAAGCGCCGGCTGAGACGGGCAATGCCCGCTTTCCCGCCTGACGCTTCATTTTCCGCGGTAGGGACTGCTTCGAAGGGAGGAAGGGGACGGGACGGGGCCGCCCTTTCCCTCTCGCCGCCCTGATTCTCCGCTGTCCAAAATGGCGCCTCTCCTGTCTCCCCTCCCTTGCCCCCGCGGTGAGCAGAGAACGAAAACAGCCAACGGCCGTGCTCCTATTGCCGCCCCGCCCCCGCTCGGCGCGCGGGCCAATCGAGAGGGAACGAATGGCAGCGAGGCCCAATGCGCGAGCCGGCCGTCGGTGTCGGGGGCGCTGGAGGGGGCGGAAAGCGGAACAGTGATTGACTCGAGTGTCGACCAATCGCGGAGCGGCGTCTTCCGGCGTTCCGCCCCATGTGATCTGTCGAGGCTCTGAACGGGCGTGACTGGGCGGGATGGTGACGTCAGCCCCCCTTTCGGCCAATCGGGGTGCGGCGAGCATCTATATAAGGGCGGTCGGGGGCAGGCCGATAGGCGCCATTTCGTTGTAGCGAAGGAAGGATCCTGCTCTGCGCGCGAGGGAGCCAGCGCGAGTGCGGCGAAGAGGGGGCGGACTCTATCCGGAAACATCGTCGCCGGCGGGCCCCAATCGCCAGCCGTCGCTGTAGCCACCACTCGGATCCTCCTCCCGGCTTCCGTAGCGGTGGCCGCCCCCGCCCGTCCCACCCTTCAGGGAGAGCCCGCCGGCTGAGGCAGAGCGCGGCTACTGTAGTCCCCCCTACAATCCACTGCCATCCGCGGCGGCGCCCGCGACGACCGGCCCGGCTCCCGGCGCTTCCGGACGCGGCGGCTCCCGGGACTCTGCGACGTCCCCTATTTCGTGCCCCGCGGCAGGCCGGCATCCCCCGAGGCCTCGCGAGCGGGAACTCGCCTGCAGCGCCGCGCAGCTGCGGAGGCCGCCATTTTCTGAGCTTTTGCGCCGCTCGGCCGACCGAGGACCGGGAGGAGGAAGACCCGGCGCTCCCGCGCGCCCCGCCATGCAGCGGCCCCTCCCCGCGATGTGCCTGTGAGCCGCGCGCCCAGCAAGGTGGGGGGCTCCCCCGAGGCCACGGAGGCGCCGGCGGCCGCGGCGGCTGCAGCGGGACCCTCCCGGGAGAGAGGCGGCGGCGGCTACGGGGCATCGGCGGCGGGCATGCTGCAGAACGTGAACCCCAACGGCAAGTAGGTACCGGCGGCTGGTGACGGAGGGAGGAGCGGCGCGGCTGGGCTGGGCCCGGCGGCGGGATTGCCTAGCAACCGGGCGCCCTGCTGCAAGCCTGCCAGGAGCCTCGCGCGCCCGTCGCGATCGGGAGGCTCCCGCTTGGGTCGGTGCAGGGAGGGAGGGAGACTGGGCTATCCCCGGCTTGATCGGCCTGCCCTCTCGCTGGGCTGGGCTGCCGGGCGGTGGCGGCGGCTGCGTTCTTCTTCGCGCTCCTGCCGGGCTCCGCTGAGCGTCCGTTGTCCCCGTCTTTTCTGCAGGCTGCTGGGCGAGGGCAATGCCGGCCTGGTGGGTCTGGCGGTGGAGTCGACGCCGGGGAAGCGGATCCGCAAGCCGTCTCTGCTCTACGAGGGCTTCGAGGGCCCCACCATGGCCTCTGTCCCGGCCCTCCAGCTGGCCCAGGCCACCCCGGCCCCTCCCGAGGTCTCCAATCCCAAGAAGCCCGGCCGGGTTACCAACCAAATCCAGTACCTGCACAAAGTGGTGATGAAAGCGCTCTGGAAGCACCAGTTCGCCTGGCCCTTCCGCCAGCCGGTGGACGCGGTCAAGCTGGGGCTCCCGGTAACTGCCCTTCCTTCCCTGGTGTGGGGGTTGGTGGGGATGAGGGGCACGGCCGTGCACATCCCGCTCGTGGAATGTTTTCTGGCTTTTCCCGGAACTCCCTCCCTCTGTGGCCGATGGCTGGGGCAGAGCTTGGGGTGGTCAGGAGTGGCACCGGTGTCGGATCCACCATCTCCGGCTGTTGCCGTGTCAGCTTTTTGATCTCCGTCTCCCAGCCAGGATGCCCTTTCCGTTAGCGGAGCGACAGTCAGTTCAGGGTTAGGGTCTCTCCCACCGAAAGGCTCTGGGGGGCCATGCGGAGGTTGCAGCCGGTCCTCCTCCCTCATGTCCCTACAAAGGCATGGATGAGAGGATGCAGCTGCTTCTGCCCCGTCTAATCTCTTCTGACCTGAATGCGTTTTGCAGATTCCCATCCATGACTTTGTAGAAGACATCAAGCGGCCCCCCCAAATTAACGGTCGGCACCTAAGGAGTTAAAGCCCGGAGGTAAAATCTGTCTAGGTTTATGCTTGTCAAGCTTGTTTTTGCGCACCAAGGAGGTTATGTGGCAGCGCAGCCCTTTCGAGTAGGGTGGTCCTTGGGGGGGGGGTAGGAGCTTTCCCAGATATAGGCCGTAGGGGTGTCCCCAAGGCCAGAGTGGGGGCTTCCTTGCGTTTTTGCCGGATTCTCTTCAACTTTGAAAGAGCCAGACAGGGCATCCGTCATCCTCGAGTGTGTTGCACCAGGGCTGCTTAGTTGCAAAGTTGCCTAGACAGTGAGGGGGGACCCCGGGTGTCTGGCTGCGTGAGGAGCGTCTGCGTTGTCCCTGATGGCCGGGCCCTGCGTGCCCTCTCTTGTCTGCAGGACTACCACAAAATCATCAAGCAGCCGATGGACATGGGCACCATCAAGCGGCGCCTGGAGAACAGCTACTACTGGAGTTCGGCCGAATGCATGCAGGACTTCAACACCATGTTCACCAACTGCTACATCTACAACAAGGTGAGCCTGGAGCTCCTGGTCCTTCAAGGGGTGAAGCTGCGGACTTGGTTTGACTGGCTTGCTTTAAATCCTGTGCGCCAGGCACCTAGACGGCGGCTGCCTTTGCATACTGTGTCCAGCTGGTCAGACCTGCAGGAAGTTGGTTTTCTGCTAGTGCAGGTCAGCCGTGGGAGGCTGTTTTCCTGTTGTGGGAAGGTCTGGCTCAAACTTAATTTGGGGATCCATTGAGAATAAGGACAGTAACCACAGATGTGCCGACTGCTGAATCCTCATCAGCTGTTTTGGGAAAACCTCTTGGGGGGCACCACTGTTTCTGGAGACTTTCAGTTGTGCAGTGTTTTTAGTGCTAACTTTTTTTAGTTCTGTCCGAAGGTTTCGGTAGGAAAGTGGTACTGAAGTGGTCACGGCGGCCTCGATCTGCCTTTTTTGCTGATTGTTGCCTCATTGCAGCCCACAGACGACATTGTGCTGATGGCCCAGACTCTGGAGAAGATCTTTCTGCAGAAAGTGGCCCAGATGCCTCAGGAGGAGCAGGAGATTGTCATCACCGTGGCCAAGAACAGCCACAAGAAGGGAGCATCTCGGGCAGCAGGTAACAGAGAGGCCCAGAGGCCCAGGCACCAGACACGGGGTTGGCAGAGGGGGTGGGGGGTGGGAGAACGGCCCAGGGGGGGGAAAGGTCTTGAACCCGGCGTGCCTTGCCAAGTGGGGGGGGGGAGCAGGTGCTCCTGTCTTGGGAATGGGGCACCAGTGGGGATGAGCTTGTTGTTGCTTCTCCTGACCTGTGGTGATTTTGCTCCCCAGCCCTCCTGGCAGCAGCCAATGCCGCTGCCCAACAAGTTCCGGCCATCTCTTCGGTGTTCTCCAGTAGCACAGACATCCCCACCACGATCATCAGCATCCCCCATCCCTCTGTCATCTCCACCCCTCTCCTCAAGCCCCTGCACTCCTCCGCTGCCTCCCAGCCGCTGCTGGCCGTCCCTGCGCCCACGCACCCGGTGACCAAGGTGAGCTCGGAGCACGATGGCGGGCAACCGGGGTCGGCTAGGTAGGAAGCCCGGTAGGTGGCTGCTGCTTGGGCCAGGGGCTTTGGCTGCTGCCCCCTCAGGAAGAGCAACACGTGGGGTCCCATCAGCAAACACCCCCACATCCCCCATTACAGCACTCGCTGGGAACTCAGCCAAGCTGTTTGTTGCCATCCACAGAAAAAAGGCGTCAAGCGGAAAGCGGACACCACAACTCCCACGCCCACGGCCATCATTGCCACCAGCGGGGGAGAGTCTTCTCCCTCCGCTGCCGTCTTGGAGACCAAGGCAGCCAAGATTCCCGCCCGGAGGGAGAGCGGGCGCCCCATCAAGCCTCCCCGAAAAGACCTGCCGGATTCACAGCAGCACCAGACGTCCAAGAGGGGAAAGCTCTCGGAGCAGCTCAAGTACTGCAATGGCATCCTCAAGGAGCTCGTCTCCAAGAAGCACGCGGCCTACGCTTGGCCCTTCTATAAGCCCGTCGACGCCTCCGCGCTGGGTCTCCACGACTACCATGACATCATCAAGCACCCGATGGACCTCAGTAGCATTAAGGTGAGGCTGGAGGGCGAGGGTGGGGGCGGGGCAGCGCCTCGAATCTGGTGGTTCCCTTGAAATTGCTTTGACGTCCCGGGGGGGGGGCGGGGAGAGCCTTGGGAGAGAGGGGAGCCCCCGGGTGGGCCATGGATGGCAGCAGTGAATCCCCCCTCGGGGGAGGGGGGGCTAGAGTGCAGGGACAGAGCCAGGCTTCCTTTTCCTTGCTTTTCCTTCGCTCCTCTCGGGTGGGATGGAAATGAGAAAACGCTGATTGCAACCATTCTCCTACACGGTTATTTTCTTCATAGCTCGCCTTCATTTATTTTTATAAATTACCAAGGCAGGGAACACACAAGAGACCGTTCCCTCATTTCCCCCATAACAGCGTTGTGAGGTGGGTTGGGCTGAGAGAGAGAAAGGGACTCGAACTCGCCGTCTCCCGATTTCTTGGCAGGAGACTGCCTTGGCCGCTAGACCAAACCGGCTTTCTGTGTGGAGCCATAGCGTTAAAGGGGCAGTTTGTGTCTCTCTGCCCCCAAAGTGGGCCACCCTTTTTCTGTCGAGACTGTTCTTCCCCCTTTGCGGTGGAGTGCAAAGCCAGGCCCTGAGAGAGGAGACGAGGGGAAAGGGGCAAATGGGTCAGAAAACGTTATCCCGGCCCTCTTAGGAAAGGAGACGGTGCTTTTGCTTGGCGTGGAGCATATGGCAGAGGAGCCCCCCCCCCAAGCTTTTTCTCAGCAATAAAAAGGCATTTCCGAAAATGCTGCGATTCTGCTCGGTGGTCTTGCTTTCGGTGTGGGGGAAGGATGACAAATATAGGTAGTGCCGCATATATCTCCAGGCCCCAGACAAAAATGCTTGGCTGGGCTGGTAGCACCCGTGTCAAGTAGCTTAGTCGTTGTGCACTAGTGCACGGAAGTGATGGGTCCTGTAGTTTGTGGGTGATGAACGATGGGGGTGGGGAATGATGGGCTTGGCTCCCCGGGCTCCACTTGACCGGGTCAATTTGCTGAAGGTTGGGGATAACCTGCAGCGCTCTCAGCGGGGAATTAAATTAAATCCCATGGGGAGATTTCATTGCCCTCCTGCGTGTGTGTTGAAAGCTCTGGATTTTGTGGCCTCATTGTGGTGGTCTCTTCCCCTCCCCTTTGTCCCCGTGGGCCCCCAGCGCAAGATGGAGAACCGGGAGTACCGCGACGCGCAGCAGTTTGCTTCCGATGTGCGGCTGATGTTCTCCAACTGCTACAAGTACAACCCTCCTGACCACGATGTGGTGGCCATGGCCCGCAAGCTGCAGGTGAGCCGCGGGAATCCGATGGTGGGTGGGTGGGGGGCCCTCCTCGCGCCCCCTCCCTGTTTTGGCGACCAGGGCAATAATGGGTTTGTCTCCACGGTCCTTCTGCAGGACGTCTTTGAATTCAGCTACGCCAAGATGCCCGATGAACCCCTCAATGTCAGCCCCCCTTCAACATCGCTCCCACAGCCGGGGCTTCTGATGAAGTCCTCCTCGGATGACTCCTCGAGCGACGAGGAAGAGGACGACGACGAAGAAGAAGAAGAAGAGGGGGACGACGACGAAGAAGAAGAGGGGGACGAAGATGAGAGCAGCAGCGAGAGCTCCTCGGACTCCGAGGAGGAGAGTTCGGACTCCGAAGAAGAGCGGGCCAATCGGCTGGCTGAGCTGCAGGAACAGGTGAGGCAGCCCCCTCCCACGGCCTTTGTGGGAGAGAGGGGAGAGAAGGGGGCCCTCGTGGGCAGTTTCTCCATCCGCCTTTTTCCTCCTCCAGCTGCGGGCAGTGCACGAGCAGCTGGCGGCCCTCTCCCAGGGACCGGTTTCCAAGCCCAAGAAGAAGCGCGACAAGAAGGAGAAGAAGAAGAAGAAGAAGGCCGACAAGCGCAAAGCCAAAGCGGGAGACGAGGAGGGCCGCGCTCACCAGGCCCAGCTGAAGAAGTCGAAGAAGGCCGGCGGTGGCGGAGGGAGCAAGTGAGCAGTAGGGATGGCGGGAGGTGGGCAAGGGGGGACCACCAGCTGGGTGATGACTCTCTTTCCCCGGCGGATCGACCGTGGCGAGCTCTTGTGTGTGTGTCAACAAGCCAATACAGTCTGACAGCTGCTGCTGCTTCCCCCCCCCTTTCTGGCGGTTGAGGGCCGGTGGGCTGCCCGTCACCTGAACGCCCCTCCCCCTCTCTGCCTCCCCTGCCAGGAGCGCCAAGAAGCCAGGCTCCAAGGGGGCGGTGGTGGTGGCTGCCCCGGCCCCCGTGCTCTTCGACTCGGAGGAGGAGGAGGAGAGCAAGCCCATGAGCTACGACGAGAAGCGCCAGCTCAGCCTGGACATCAACAAGCTGCCTGGGGAGAAGCTGGGCCGAGTGGTGCACATCATCCAGTCGCGGGAGCCCTCCCTGAGGGACTCCAACCCGGAGGAGATCGAGATCGACTTCGAGACCCTCAAGGCCTCCACCCTGCGGGAGCTGGAGCACTACGTCCTCTCCTGCCTGCGCAAGAAGCCTCGGAAGCCCTACAGCGAGAGTGAGTCTGGGCTGGTCTCCCTATTTCTGTGGGGAAACCTGCTCTGACTTTGCCCAAGGGCTGGGTCTGCTATTCAGGGTGGTGGTGCTGGAGATGTCATGGCAGAAGCCCCCCACCCACCCCCTTTGGACTAGGCTGGCCGTCTGCCTTGCCCTGTTTTATTTCAGGTAGGCAGGCAGGTACCGGGGAGTGGGGGGTGGGGGGGGAGAGAGGAAAGAGAGCAAGATGTCTTGTCTGCATGTCTCCTCATGCCTTTGGTTTTGCAAAACAGCCTGGATTGGCCCTCCGGTGGCTCCACGTTGGCGCTCAAGAGCTCCGGGAGGGTTTCAGTGCTAGATTCAGGCAGCCCCCCCCCATCTCTCCCACCCACCCCCCGAGTAGAAATGGCGTCTCCCCCTTCATGGCGCAGGCAGTCCTGATCCCATGGAGGGTTTCATTTCTGGCCTTGTTTACAAATCATTAAGTAAGGATTTTTCCTCTTTGGGGGAAATCTCAGACTATACGATCAGCCTGATACAGCTGTGGCCTTTCCCCCGTCTGGTCTACTTGTGTGTGTGGGGGGGGGAGTTGCAGCCTTTCAGCGATTCTGCCTGCTTTGCAACCTTGAATTTCTCTTTCCTCCTCCTCGTGTCCTTGAACCTCCCTCCTCTGGCCAGCTGGACTTGTGTGGGAAGCCTCCCCACCACCTGGGCCTCCCCAGCCGTGTCTTTAAGTGGGTCCTAAGTCCTCGCTGCCCAGCTGGGAGGTCAAGAAAACTCCCTAGAAAGAGAGAGAGAAAGAAAGCCTTAATTTAGAAATAAGGACTTGGGCCTGAACTTGGATTTCCTCAGAGGGTCCTGATAAATGGTGTTTTAGGCAGGGATTAGTTGTGTCCCCTTCCAACGCACATCACATTGCCCAGATGCCCCCCCCCCCGTGGCTCTTGCTGCCGTTCCCTCTGGTGTGTCAGGTCTTGTCGGAGTAGGCTGGGGGGGGGGGCTTCCGTTTTAAAGCCCTTCTCCTCCCAAGGTTTGCCTCCCACAAGGCCTTTTCAGGCCTGGACTCCCTGGTTGCTGGGCTCACATTCTACAGGACCGGTTGCTGCGATTTCTTTAACCATGGTTTTAATATGTAGTCCAGCGTTGGGTGGGTTCATAGGCCACACAGCTTGGAATAAGGGTTTCAGGGGCTCAGCTGGATGGCCTCTGTTGCCGGACGGCTTGTCCTTTGGGGAGCTGAAGCGGCAGGGTTTGTGCATGTGGGACAAGCCCCGCGGGAGTCCCTTGACCAGGATTCTCCTCCGCAGCCCTGAAGAAGCCAGTGGGCAAGACGAAGGAGGAGCTGACCCTGGAGAAGAAGCGGGAGCTGGAGAGGCGCTTGCAGGACGTCAGCGGGCAGCTGAACTCTGCCAAGAAGCCGCCCAAGAAAGGTTCGGTTGGGCTCTTAGCGGTCGCAGCCGCTGCCGTGGGCTCTGGGTGGGGGTGGGGGTGGGCTCTCTCCTGGTCCAGGGCTGACCTTCCTGTCTCTTGTCTCGTTCCCCTCCTGCAGCCAATGAGAAGCCGGAGTCTGCCCAGCAGGTGCCCATCTCCCGCCTGAGCGCCAGCAGCTCCAGCTCCGACTCCAGCAGCTCCAGCTCCTCCTCCTCCTCGGACACAAGCGACTCCGACTCCAGCTAGGCGGCCGCGGGGCGAGCGAGGAGAGACGGGCAGGCGGGAGGGGAGGCAGGCCGGAAGAGGAGGCCGGTTCCGCAGGATCGGAACCCGGAAGAGCAAGACGAGCGAGGGGCTCCCCCTCGGGGTCAGCGCGGGAAGGCTCGGCCGCTGGCTCCCCTCTCCTCCCCACGACCGCGGTGGGGTGCGAGAGCTGGTCCCCCCCACCCTGTCTGTGCTTCGGTTGGAGGGTGGGGGCGCTGGGGACGGTGTACAGGTTGCTCTAGAAGGAGGGAGGCTGCCTTGAACTCCAAAGCCTTTTGTGTAGTTTTTATCTGGCATTTAGCTCCAGTTTTGAGTTTGGTGACGCTCCTTCTCCCCGGAGGGACAGAGACGGCCTGGGGGGTGGGATGTTGTGCCCCCTCTCCCCTCTCGGGTGGGGAAGGGGAGGAAAGTTGCCTCCTGCTTCTCCCCCCCCTCCCCCAACGGCACTCGAGGTTCTTTATTTATTCCCCCTTCTTCTTCTTCTCCCCCCCCTCCCCCCTCGTTGGCTTCCCTGGGGACCCGGAGTGAGTGAGTGCAACCACCGTGTTATGTCCTTGGCACAATCTGCCACCGCATGTCCTTTGCCCCTCGGGGGCGGCTGCCCTTCGGAAGAGGAGAGGCGGCCCTCTTCGAGTTTTTTACGTTGACTGTATATTTTTTCTACCGTTTCTTTTATTCCCACTTGTTCATCTTCTAGGGCTCCGTTTCATCTCACTGTATGTTAATTCTTCTGGTTCTTTAACATGTAAATAAAAAACAAAACATGGTACAATCCGGTGTCTGGAGGGCTGAGTGGGGGGTGCAGAGAGGTTGAAGGTCGAGCAGCTTCTCATGAGAGCAATTCTGGGAGTTGGAAGTCATTAAAAGGGGGACATTGTTTCCCCTCCTTTGTTCTAGAAAAATCTGCAGGGGGTGTCCTCGTGTCCCCCCCCCCACCCCGAGTCCATCCTTGTGGGGTTTCCAAGAAGGTGGAACATCCCACATTCTAGCAACTGGGCCTGATGGGGCTGCAAGGGAGAAGGGCCACGAAAGGGCTGCCACGGCCACCTTCTCTTCCAGTCCTCTTGATGCTTCTTTGGGTGCCGCGTAGAATAGTTACTTTTATATATATGAGTTTCCGTGGCAGAACCTGATTTTGTTTTCAGAGGGATTCTTGAGGTTTTTTATCTGTGGAGGGAAGGATTGGAAAGCCCTTCCCATTTTCTCCCACCAATTTCTGTGCCCGTCCACTTAATGATCCCTGCCCTGTAATGATGATTGAAGCAGGGCTCTTTGGCCAGCTCCACCGCCTTGTGGCTGCTGCCCTTCCTCTTCCCTCCACAGGTGGTGGTGGGGGGCCCATCCTGGTCATAAAACAGATCATCCCAAAGGTGCTTTTTCAAAAGGCAACTGGACTTTCTTTGTTTTTCCTTGAAAAGGTTTTGCTTCTCATCATTCCTCAGTTCAGCTGAAGAACGAGAAGCGGAAAAGCCTTCAAGGAAAAAACAAAAGTCCAAGTTAGTTGCCCTTTGAAAAAAAGCACCTTTGGGACAACCACGACCTGGATCATAAGACAAAACATGTCACATAATTTTGATTTTTCCAGGGTTTTTTGGGTGGCGGTCGTTAAGCAAGCCCCTTGTTAGCTATGGGACATCTGCCAAAATCTGGAAGTAAACCGTTGCCGTCATGGCCACAGGATTTTAGAACCAGGTTCATTTTGTGATGATCACTAAATGACTGGTCATAAATGAAGGACTATCCGTACAAAAACCAGTCCCACGTTTTTGTGCGATGGACAGCCATATACAGGTAGTCCTTGGCTTACAGCCATTTGTTTAGTGATCGTTCAAAAGTAGAAATGGAAAACTGAAAAAAGTGGCAGTTGGTCCTCGCGTCCTGAGGATTAAAATTTGGGCATTTGTATGTATGACGGGTTGGGGCATCCCAGGGCCATGTGGTGGCCGTCTTGGAGTTATGACAAGCAAAGTCAGTGGGGGATTGGACCCAGATTCCCTTAAGGGTATGGTTCACTTAGCTGCAGTGATTCACTTAGCAACTGGCAAAACAAAGGTAAAATCCGGTGTGACTCACTTAATAACCCCTTTCCTTAAAATCTAATCTTCACGCATTGAGAGGGTGTGGTCAGGCTTTCTTTGAATGGTGGCTTTAAGTTGGGGTTTTTTGCTTAAGTCTATTTCTGGGGGTCTCCAAACTTGGGCAACTTTTGTGGGCCGACTCCCAGAATTCCCCAGCCAGCCAGCCATGCTGCTTTGCATTTTTAACTTAATTCCGTTTCAGATTTTTTAAACCGCCTTGAGACCATGGAATAGGTGACTTAAACAAATTTTATGAAATAACTAATACATGAGAGCCAGTTTGGTGCTGGGTGTGTGTGTGTGTGAAGGCACCAGGCCAGAAACGGGGGTTCCCTGACTGCTTCAGGCACGAAGCCAGCTAGGTCAGGGGTTCTCCAACCTTTTGGACTTCAGGGACCACCAAATTCATAATTTTAAATCCCTTGGACCACTTTGGGAGAGGGGGAGCTCAGCCGCCTTTCAGGCCTACCTGTCTACTTCTGCGAGGCCTCCATGTGGGAGGCCCGAGAGAAAATGCCTGGTCCAGGCACACAGCCCGGAAACCTCTTTTGTGTTCCTTCTCTCAAGAAGCTTGGTCAATCTGAGTGAAGGAAAACGAAGACGGGCAGACTGTCGGCTTGCTGATGTTGGTGGGAAAATCAGTCCCATATTCCAGAGCTGTAGCTGTAGCCCCTTCCCTCTTCTCCCCTCCCCCCTTCTTTCTTTTCCTTTCCTTTCCTTCCCCTCCTTTTCCTCCCCTCCCTTCCCCCCTTCCCTCCCCTCCTTTTCCTTTGCTTTCCTTCTGGCCTCTCTCCTTCCCCACTTCCCTTCTTTCCTTTCCTGCACCCAGGTGAGGAGCTGCCCCTTGGGGCTCAGAGCGGTGAACTGCGTCCAGGAAGCAGTACAGCGCAGAGAAGCAGCCAGAGTCGACCTTACCTTTGCTGTCCGTTGCAGACGCTAGATCGGCCCCTTGCAAACTCTCATCTCTCTCTCGAGGAGCCCGGCTGAAGTTTCCCGCGCCGCTTCAGCGAGCGCTCCTCGAGAGACGAGAGTTTGCAGAGGGCTGATCTAGCGTCTGCAATGGACAGCAAAGGTAAGGTTGATCCCTGGTGCTTCTCTCCACTAACAGGCGGCCAAGCTAACTGCCTGAAGGACCCCAGCCTGTCCCTGGGAGTCAAAGCACTGAAGCGCCAGCGGCACAGGAACTTCGGCCGGGCTCATTGAGAGAAAACGCAAAGATTTCTCTGCCGACCACCAGTTGGTGACTACTGAGCTAGATGACTCTGCCTCAGCTCCCGGAAAGAGGCAACGGCAAACCACTTGTGGGAAACTTTGTGGATGATCCAATGAACCACCCAACCATCAGTGAGGAAAAGTGGGCCGGTGGTGTCTGCTGTTTCTGGTCCCCTTGCCAAATTCTGTTAGGGGTGCCAAATAAGGCCAGCGGGAGGATGCTTCCACAAGCTTCTTTTCCAGGCAGAGAACTCTCTCAGCTGCATTTTCCTGCCTTTTAGGACCCCCCACCCCCACCCCCACCCTTCTCAGAGGCGGTTGGGAAGTTTTCCTGGCTTTTATGCTCTTCCCCTCAGGTTCAACTGGCCCAGGTGGGGTGAGGATTTTCTCACCTTTTAGGCCCCTCCCCCCTCGGGCTCAACTGGCCTATGTGGTGCAGGGATTTTCCCGCCTTCTAGGCTCCTCAGAAGCAGCTGGGAGGTTTTCCCGCCTTTTTTTGCTCTGGCTGAGGGAAGAGGAGCTACGGGGCTGCTGGGGAGGCAGCCTTGGAGGGTCAGTTCCCTTAGTTCCCCAGCAGGAACCATCCGACCAAAGGTCTCCATCTCCGCCATTAAAGCCATCCGGTCTTGAGTCTTGGAGGCCGGTGTGGTTGACTTGGTGCTCGCCACACAGCTTGAATTACAACTCCCACCTGCCTGCCTGAGGAGGAGGAGGCAACATTTTGGGGCGCCTGGATGGCTCACCCTGTCAAAGCTGCACTGGACGGGGGTTGCCGCTCAGTTATATTTTGGCAGACTTTGGGTTCTGTAGGAGATCTAAAGTACTTGTCGATTTGAACAAAAGCCCAATTTCTCCCCCATCTGAGTGAGGAAGAGGCTGCCGCAGATTCAGGGACTTCGGCATGGAAGGAAAGGTCTCAGCCCAAAGCCTTGTGTAATTTGCAGCAGGATGTCAGGAGCAGAAAGACCCGAGTTCAAACGTGGCTTTACTTGGGTAAAGACCCATCCTCTTGCCAGTAGAGCTTTATACATCCCGGTCAGTCTCAACTGTCAGGACGAAATCCTTCCATCCCCCGACCGTCACAACCGAGAAAGCTTCTTGGATGAGAAGTCTCTTCTTCCTCCTCGAGGAAAATCAGTTGCCTTTTTGAAAAAGCACTTTTGAGAACGTTTTGTCCTCACCAGATTTCAAAAAGTTGGTAAGAACACAGAATCCTAGGACTGGAAGGGACCTTGGAGGTCTTCTAGTCCAACCCCCTTGCCCAAGGCAATAGCCCTTATTCCATCCTGGACAAATGGTTGCCCAATCTTTTTTTGAAAACCTCCAGTGATAAGAGCACCCACAACTCTGGGGAGCAAGCTGTTCCTTTGACTATAATCTCTGGCTGCCGGAAAGATAATAGGAAACCAAAACAAGTCTCTTCCCCCCCCCCCTCCCACCCCCAATTCTGCCAAACCTGGCCCTAGATATCGAGACTTCTCTCTGTGCGTCTCTTTCCAAGCCTCCAGAAAGAATAAATAAATAAATGGAAAGGAATGTGTAGGCCCATCGACCTCCAAACTAATCAACAACTCTCCCGGCTTTTTGCCAGCTGGGTGAGGAGTCTTCTGTTTTCTTATTTCTGTATCATAAACTACCACTTTCCAAGGAGAGGCAGAATATTTCAGGATGTAGAGCAAAAGTCGGTTTCCTTCCATCTCCGGCAATGAAATTAATATGGGGTGTGTATGTGAATTTGCCTTATATTTATTTCATTTAATTCAATCCAGCGTTCCAATTCAACAGCAATGCACAAATCTAAAATACATTATTATATTAGACATAGATATTGAGCTCCAGGAGGAAAAGATATACAGATAAGTCCTGGAGAGTCTTCATTTAAGGATGGCTCAGAGTTACAAATGGCCTCAGAAAAAGGGATTTGCAACCCACCCCTTGTCCTTAGGACTGTTGCACACACACACAACCGCTTGTGATTGCAATTCGGGTACTTGGCAACTGGCTCACATCTATAAGCAAGCAATAAGCGCCTGACTTACATACCGCTTCACGGTGCTTTGCAGCCCTCTAAGCCAGGGGGTCTCCAACCTTGGCTGGTGGACTTCAACTCCCAGAATTCCCTAGCCAGCTGGGGAATTCTGGGAGTTGAAAGTCCGCCAGGCTCAAAACTTGCCAAGGTTGGAGACCCCTGCTCTAAGTGGTTTACAGAGTCGGCATCCTGACCCCCAATAATCTGGGTCCTCATTTTACCGACCTCGGAAGGATAGAAGTCTGAGTCAACCTTGAGCCAGTCAGGATTGAACTCCAGGCTGTGGGCAGAGTCTGCCTGTAGAACTGCATTCTAGCCACCAGGGCACCATCTATGATAAGTTCAGAACTTATTTGTATGTGATGCTAGAGACTATGTAACGCTGCTCAGAAATACTTCTTGTAGAAATGCAGAAATGTGAAGACAAGACTGAGACATATAATTGGCTTGCAGCCTTAGCAGTTTTGCATTTGATTGGAGCAACAGTGAGTGGGAAAATAGTATTGCAACTTTTTAAATCTACAGCTACCGTAGGAACACCTCGGCAGCTGCTTTCCCGCCCATAGACTCTCGGGATGCTTGTGGTTTGTGACCTTCCCAGCCAGATTCCAACGAGCAAAGTCAATCGGGGAGGCCGGATTCGCTTAACAACCACGTGATTTGCTTAATAACGGTCGTAAAACGGTTGTGAAATCTGGATCAGGTCACGTGACGACTTGCTTAACCAGCACATGGCTTACCCATCAAACTTTCAGTCCCGGCTGTGGTCGTTAGGTCGAGGACTATCTGTCATCATAATAAATAGCATTTCTCATGTCAGGGAAAGACGTAGCAATGCATTCACACATGCGAAGCCTGAGACAATGTTGGTGACTTCCCTTAAAGTGAGAACCAAGTTTGTTCAGTATGTTAATTATGTAAAATGTATTTATCGTATGACACATTCACATCGTATGTCATTAAAAAGGAACACGGGGTAAAATACAAAACACAAAATATAAAATCTGAAATCTTAACAGGAAGATTGCAAACGTTGTATCTAAGTTGCAAATACAGGAGGTAGATCTCGGCTCATGATCACAATTGAGCCCAAGATTTCTGTAGTTAAGTGAGGCATATGTTAAGTGAGTTTTGCCTCTTTTTATGACCTTTCTATCCTTAGTTGTTAAATGAATCACTGCAGTTGATGAGTCAGTAACCCGTTTGTTAAGTGAATCTGGCTTCCCCACTGACTTTGTCAAACGGTCGCAAAAGGGGGATCGCATGACCCCCCGGGATGCTGAGACCGTCATAAATATGCCAAGCATCCGAATTTTGTTCACGTAACCATGGGGATGCTGCAATGGTCGTAAGTGTGAAAAACGGTCATAAGTCACTTTTTAAAGTGACGTCGTAACTTTGAACAGTCACTAAACGAACTGTTGTAAGTTGAGGAATATCTGTATAGTTTTTTACGCAGCCAAGGAAGCAGCTCCATTACAGCCTCTGTTTTGACACTCCGTCATTATGTGTGGGATAGTTTGGGTTTTTTGGCCCCCCAGTCACAATTTGAACCAGTGGGAATTCGGTCCAGTGCCATCCCTATCTCACAGGGCTGGCTCAAGAAGGAAAGGAAGAACGGAGTGGGAAGAAAGAAGGGTGGGCTTTCTTCAAATAGTTTAATGAAGAGAAGGACCAGGGGAGACAGGATAGCAGCCTTCCAGTATTTACAAGATTTACTAGAGTTGAAAGGGACCTTGTAGGTCATCTAGTCCAACCCCCCGCTGAAGCAGGAGTCCCTACACCATTTCTGACAAATGACAGTCCAATCTCCCTTTCAAAGTCTCAAGTGTTGGAGCTCTCACAACCTCCGCAGGCAACTTCTGTTCCACTGGTTGATCGCTCTCACTGTCAGAAAGTTTCTCCTCACTTCCAGGTTGAATCTCTCCTTGGTCAACTTCCATCCATTATTCCTTGTCTGGCCTTCAGGTGCCTTGGAGAACAGCCTGACCCCCTCCTCTCTGTGGCATCCCCTCAAGTATTGGAACACTGCTATCATGTCACCCCTGGTCCTTCTCTTTGCCAGTCTGGCCAAGCCCAGTTCCTGTAATCGCTCTGCGTATGTTAAAAGTTTCCAGTCCCCTAATCATCCTGGTTGCTCTCCTCTGCACTTTCTCTAGAGCTTCAATGTCTTTTTTATAGTGTGGTGACCAGAACTGGATGGAGTACTCCAGGTGTGGTCTAACTAAGGCTTTGTAGAGTGGTATTATTACCTCCCTAGTCCTAGATTGTATCCCTGTGTTAATGCAATTTAGGATTGCATTGGCTTTTTTGTCTGCCGCTGCACATTGCTGGCTCCTATTTAGTTGGTTGTCCACCATGACTCCAAGATCCCTCTCGTAGTCACTGCTATTGAGTGTGGTTTCACCCAGTTTATATTTGAGGGGCTGCCACAGAGAGGAAGGGGTCAAGCTGTTTTCCAAGGCACCCGAAGGCCAGACAAGGAATAATGGATGGAAACTGATCAAGGAGAGATTCAACCTAAAAATGAGAATTTTTCTGACAGCGAGAACCATCAACTGATGGAACAGAAGTTGCCTTCGGAAGTTGTGGGAGCTTCATCCCAGGAAGCTTTCAAGAAGAGATTGGACTGCCACCTGTCAGAAATGGTGTTGGCTTTCCTGCTTGGGACGGGAGGTTGGATTAGATGACCTACAACAGTGGTACCCAACCCCCGGTCCGTGGCCCGATACCGGTCCGCAGAACAAATGGTACCGGGCCGCCCTGCTACTGCGTCTTCTGTGCAGCGGCGGCGGGGGGTCCTGCGACTTTTGCGAGTCCTGCGAGTCCCGATAATAAGCGCAGGGACGGGACTCCTGCGTCTGCCGACGTGCCCCAGCCCAGCTGATCAGCGTGGGGGCGGGGCTTCTGTGCGCAGCTCATCAGTATTGAAAGTAACATGTACAGGAGGGCCTGTCTGCGGTGCAGCAGGTAAAGGGGATTATTATCCCCAGATGGAACCGTCTCGTTGCAGAGAAACAAGCTCAGGGTTCTCATTGATTTAGCGTTCTAGTCACTAGAATCCAGAGAGTTAAAATGTTAAATTAAGTTATATTAATTTTGTTGTAACTGTATTTTATTTTGATGCCATGTTTAAATACAATTAAATTAAAATTGTTTATATTTGAGATTGTTTTGATTTAATAATCAATGCGACGCCGCAACCCCCCCCCCCGTGGGCCGCGGAAAAATTATCAAACGTTGACCGGTCCACGGCAATAAAAAGGTTGGGGACCACTGACCTACAAGGTCCCTACAAACTCTGCTAATCTGTTAAAAAAGAGGGGTGGGGTGTCAACCGATTCTCCAAAGTACCTGAAGGCAGGACAAGAAGCAACGGATGAAAACTAATCAAGGAGAGAAGCAACCTGGAATTGGGGAGAAACTTCCTGACAGTGTGAACGGTCAGTGGAACAGCTTGCCACCAGAAGTTGTGGATGCTCCATCACTGGAAGTTTTTAAGAAGAGATTGGACAACCATTTGCCTGAAATGGTATAGGGCCTCCTGCTTGAGCAAGGGGCTGGACTAGAAGACCTCCAAGGACCCTTCCAACTCTGGTATTCTGCTCAATATTGTCATCCCAGAAAAGACAGTCCAGATCACTTGTTTGCCCTCCTTCCGGAGCACTGCGCATGAGCTCGGACTGAACCTGGCTCTGGTTGAACGTTACAGAAATGAAGGTAGATACGATATACTGTAGTTAGAATAACAGAAACCTGGTGGGATGAAACCCGTGACTGGAACCTACTGGTGGAAGGATACAAACTGTTCAAAAAAACCCCAGACCCCATAAAAGAGGAGGTGGAGTTGCAACTGTATGTAAAGGACCACTATGATGATACAGAAATGCATGAAACCAAAGACGAAAAATATGACCAAAGGTGTATACTATCCCCAACCTTTCGGACATCAGGGACCACTAAATTCCTAATTTTAGATCCCACAGACCACTAATATGATCTGCCTAATGACCGGCTGGGTGGGCATGGCTAGGTGGTCATGTGACTGGGTGGGCATGGCCAACTTGCCGGCCTCTACTCGCCCCTCCCCTCCCAGCCCCTCCTCGCCTGCCCGCCTGGGCTCCTTAGGGCCCCAACAGGAATCAGTGGGGGGGGAGGGTGTCGATGTGGCTCCTGTGTCTCTACAGCTGGTGGAGGTGTCCTCTGTAGGTAAAGAGGCAGGGTCCCTCCCCTGCCACTCACTTGGCCCGGCCCTGCAGGGTCTCATCCGACACCCCGAGTTCTTACTCCAAGCTGCTACCACAGCAGTCACCCCAGCCTCTAAGCCCCTCCTCCACACTTGGTGCAGAGCCTCCACTTGCAGGAGCAATCCACCACCAAGGGGGCCCTGCTCCTGAGCCTCAGCCAGAGGGTGGGACTGGCGGTCCTGCAACAGGAGGAACTCGCGGGGGGGGGGGGCTCCCCAAGCAAAGGCAGGCGAGAGGAAACTTGAGAAGGGTCTCCCCCGCATCCCCCCCGCCAGTCTTGGGGAGTGGGCACCCTCTCTCCGTCCACTCCCCTCCCCTGCCGGCAGTGTGGAGTCGGGCCCGGGTGCTTTTCCAAGGGAGGGGGGGAGAGCAAGAAGTGCTTCCCGAGGAGGCCTCTCTAGGAAGGGGGGGGTCTTCTCTGCCTCCCACCCGAGACGAGGGGGGGGCCGCTGTCCAGTGCTGAAATCCCCACCTCCTCCTCTATCCGGGCGCGGCTATGCAGGAGCCGCTGAACCCCCGGGCCTCCCTGCACGGATCCCCCGTGGGCTCTAATCCGGCCGCTCTTCAGACCTTCCCTGCCCAACGCCAGGGGATCCCGGTCGATCCCTTCCCCGGATCTTTTCCCAACACGGGGCGGGGGGTGGGTCCCAGGCAGCCCCCGGGGAAGAAGGGGGCTCTGCGGGGTCTTTGCGAAGCCTGTCCGCTTTAGAGACCCGGGTGAAGCCTCAGGCGGACAGCTTCAAGGCCCCTGGGAGGCGCGTCCCCTTTCCACGCCAGTCCTGCGAGGGAGGCTCCTTGCCCTGAAATGACCCTGGGCCCCACTCGGGAGGAACGCCCGGGGAAGCGGCCCTCGCTCCATGGGGACTTTGGCCGCCCTCTTGACTCTTTTGACCCCCCTGGGAGAGTCGGGGGTAACGAAGCGAATCGTGGGCAGCTCTCCCACGGGGGTCTCATTTCCGGCGGGCGAGAGGGAAGCCCCACGGGGCCCGTGCTCATCGCGTGGGCAGAGCGTGGGCGGCTTCCCCCAACCCGCGTCGGAGCTCCCGAGAACCCGGCGGAGGGGAGCAGCCGGGCCGGAGGGGCGGCTCCACGCGTGGGATCTTCCCGAGGGGCCTCCCATGGCGGGGAGAGGCAGGACCGCCTCCGCCCGCCTCGCTCCGAGCCGAGAAACGAAACCGAAGGCACGAGTCCCTTTGCGTCTACTGCGCAGGCGCAGAGGCCGCTCTTGGCTTCCCGGGCGGCGGCCGGTCTGCGGGCTGAGCGCAGCTGCCTCCATCCGAGTTCGGTCCAGGCTCCGGTGGGGGCCCTTCGGAGGGGGGGGGTTGCTGTTTTGAATATTCAATGAGGGGTGCAGTCTGACGCAAGACTTCCCCCATTGGCTCATTTCCCAGGCGGGAGAAGGAAGGAGGCTGAGTGGCCTGAGTGGACTCCCTTCTTCTCCCGGGGCTGAAATCAAGAAATCGGCTGCCGGCTTGTCCCGCCTCGCCCATCAGAGGAAGATCTAAGAGGCTGCGCTGGGAGAAGGGCCGGAGGGGCTTTGCAGGTGAGCTCCGCTCTCTCCCCCCAAGAAGCGGCGCCCCGACTCCCACTGAAGGGCCCCCAGGTGGTAAGGGGGGGGGCTCCAAGCGGGGGGGGCTTCGGACAGGATTTTGCTCTTGCTCTTCTCAATAGGGGGTGGAGGGAGAGGGCTGGCAGGGAAGGGAGGGGCTCAGGAGCCTCAAGGGGGGGTCTATGGGCAATGTTCCCTCTAACATTGAAAATCACTGCGCTGCACTTGGAAACTGCTGCGCGGTGTTTCAGCCTTTGATCTCGCTCTCCTCCTCTCCCTCGCAGCGGAGCCCGCCTGGGGAGGCAAGAGTTAAAGCCTCCGCCTCTCTCCGTTGAAAGCTCCTTTCCCCCACCCCCACCCCCACCCACCCGATCGACTGGTGATCAATGCTCCCTCTGACAGAAGAAAACACCGGGCGGCAGTTGGAAACTTTTCCGCTGTGTTCTCTTATCACGGGCGCGGCCGCGCAGCTTAGAGGGAACATTGTCTATGGGGCTCACGAGGTGCTCAGTCAGAAGGCCGGGACCCTCAGCGACCCTTTGGCTGAGCTTGAGGGAACCGAAGACCGGATGGATGCCCAAAGAGGCCCCCAGACCCCCAGGGGGCTTCCCTTGCTCTCTTCTCCCGCCATTGGGCAACCCCCTCCCCCTCCCCCCTTTGCAAGAAGCCCCCTTGCTCGGCCAGTTCTGGCTCTCCTCTGCCCCACTTCCCCCAGGACAGGGAAGAGGAGGGGGTGGGGTGGGGGTGGGGTTAGGCCTCTGGGCTTTGATCGCAGGAGGGCTCCAGAGCACCGTCCCTGCAGGAGGGGGGAGGGGCTGAGAAATGCATCCCCCCAAGAGCCCCTCCCCCCCACCTGCCCAGAAGGAGCCAATGAGCAGCTTTCCCTTCCAGGTTGAGCAAAGGGGGAAACCGAAGGGAAGAGCCCCATGGAGGCCTCAGGGGAGCAGACGGCCTTGGGGGAGCTGGGCCAGGAGGCCACCTGCCCGCTCTGCCTGGACTTCTTCGAGCAGCCGATGGTCCTGTCCTGCGGGCACAACTTCTGCCGCAACTGCCTGGCCCAGCTGGGCACTGAGTTTTCCTGCCCCCAGTGCAGAGCCAAGGTGGAGCCTGGCAGCGCCTGCCCCAACCGGACCCTGGCCAACATGGTTTGCCTGGTGAAGAGGCCTCGGCTGTCTGGGGGAGCCCAGGAGGAGAGCAGCCTCCAGCTGTGCCAGGAACACGGGCAGCCCCTGCAGAGCTTCTGCTCCAGCGAGAAGAGCCTCCTCTGCCCCGGCTGCCTGGGGGCCCACCAGGGACACCCTCTCCTCTCTCTGCCCGAGGCTGCCCAGGAGTACAAGGTAGGGGGGAGGGCGCCCTGGGGCCAGGCTTTGCAAAAGGGGGGAGGTGATCCTGGCAGCAGTGAGAGGCCCCCAAACACTACCAGTTAAAAAATGGCGGAGGAGGGTCAGGCTCTTTTTCGGCAGCGAGAGAGGAGACTGTGGGGTGCGGGGCAGACAGCCTCTCAGTTGCTGGCCTCCTCATGGGCCCCTGCCTGCCCCTGGAGCCCCCAGAAGGGCCTCTCCGTGAGTGTGGCACGGGGATTCCTGTGGCCCCCCTCTGGGTGGGAGCGCTGCCATTGAGGACCCAGAAATGGTACACTCTCTTCCGTGCGTAGGACCTGCTGGATGGCCTCCTGGAGCCCCTGAGGAAGGAGGGGCAGAAGATGCTGGAGCAGAGGCAGGCAGAAGAGCAGAGCCGGCAGGAGTGCCAGGTGGGTCTCTTGGGGAGGGGGCAGCAGGCAGCAGGGAAATCTCCCCCTCCCTCTGAGTCCCCCCTTCTTCTTCCCCACCCCACAGGAGCAATTTGCCATTGAGAAGCAGAAGGTGGGCCTGGCGCTGGAGTCGCTGCAGGAGCTGCTCCGGGAGAGGCAGCCGGTCTGGCTGGCCTGGCTGGCTGAGCAGGAGGAGAAGATGGAGGCCGAGTGGGGGGTCTCCCTGGCCCAGATCTCCGGGGAGGCCTCCCGCCTGCAGCAGCTGATGGCCCAGACGGAGAGGAAGTGCCGCCTGCCGGACGGGGAGTTCTTGCAGGTGGGGGGGGGGGTTTCTCTCTGGCCTGAAGGGGGGGGAGCAGAGGTTTCCCCTGGGGGGGTGGGGGAGACCGGCCACCCTTGCAAGGGCAGGGACCCACTTCTCTCTTCTCCTCTTCCAGGACATCCAGGACACCGTAGACAGGTAGGCACCGTCTTGCCCTTCCCCCACCCCTGTCTTTTTGGGTCAGTTTGGGCTCAGAATTTCTTGTGCGGCCGCATCCTTTTGTCGCCCAGAGATGCTGGTTGTGGGACCTTCGGTGGTCTCTGAGCTCGACTGACTTCCTGCAGACGTCTCATTACCCGACTAGGTAACATCACCAGTGCTGGGAGGGGGTGGGGTTCGTCGCTCTCCGTTGACCTTTATGGCTTGGTTGTCGGTCAGGCGTTGTAAACGGCACAGATTAGGAACCACCAACGCAGACAGACAATCCAACAGCAAACAGCGGCCTCACCAGGAACCCCCAAGAAGGTCACAAAAGCAGGCCAGTAGTGCAGGCAGTCCTCGAGTTACGACTGCAACTGAACCCAATATTTCTGTTACGAAGTGAGACAGTTGTTAACTGAGTTTTCCCCCATTTTAAGACTTTTTTCCACAATTGTTAAGTGAATCACTCCAGTTGATAAGTTAGTAACACCTTAGTCCTTGGTATAGTAAGTGTTGAGTTTGTGTCTTTGTGTTGAGTTTGTGTTGAGTTTGTGTCTTTCCTCGCTTCTTTACTGACCTCTACACTGGTTCAGTGCGCAGAGTTGGTTGCGATCAAAGCAATGTACACGCTTGCATAACAAACAAGCCAGGATTCACACCACATCCTAAACTCGGGTTTGCAAAACCCGAATCCTGTATTCACCTGGCCAGTTGCTGGAAATTGCCGGCTTGCTTCATACACCTCAGGGCCAAACCAGTCTCCCCCCCCCCCGGTGTTGTGGGGAGACAGCCGGGGTAGCTGTGTGAGGCCGCCCTCCGTGTGTTGCAGGTGCCGGAGTTACGTGGTGGGGCGCGTACAAGGGGTCTCTCCCAGGCTGCAAGGCAGACACTGGACCCTCTTGAAGAAAAATGCTTCTGTGAGGCAGATTGTGGACAGGAACAAAGGTGAGGGGCCCTTTCAGGAGGGGCTGTGGGTCCAGGGCCCTTTCAGGAGGAGCCTCAGGAGTTCTGGGCCCCTCTTCTGCCCCCCTTTCTACTGGGGGATCTCGGGGGAGCCGGCCCCAATCCAGCTCCATCCAACCTCTGGCTGGGTAAAGGGGGGGCTGCCTCTTCCACCCCCATCAGTCACCCCCCCCCAAACCATGGCCCTCGGGGGCTGGTCACTGGGCATCTGGCAGGCACCGAGACGCTGCTGCCAACAGGGCGGCTTCTGCTCACGGGCATCGCCCACCCGGTGGCTGTTTCTCACCCCGGCCTCGTTTTTTCCTTTCCTCCTCTGAATCTCAGCCTCTCTGCAGACGACTCTGACCAGGGAGGACCTGGAGCGACTTCTGGCCACCGGTAACCCCATGGGGCTTGGGGGGGGGGGGAAAGGAGGCAGTGGGGGAGGGGCTGGCAAAGACCACCTGCCCTCGCCAGGCCTCACGGCAGCGTTTCCCCCACATCACCAGGAATGGCGCCTGCCAGGAGGGGCTTTCTCCATGGGGTGGAAGCCCCGAGGGATGCCGAGAGTCTGGGGGCCCCCAAAGGGCAGCCTCTGGGGGAGGTGGGGGTCCCTCAGCAGCCACACGGAGGCGGCCCTTCCCTGCCACGCCTTGGCCGCTCCAGAAAAGAGCCACGGTTGAGGGCACTCGGCTGGGCAGCCCTTCCCGGGCGTAGAAAAGCCTGGGGAGGGGCTCAGTGTTGAGCTGTGCCTTGTGAGAAGTGGAGGAGGGGGCTTCTTCAGGCAGCCCAGCCTGATCCTTAAACCTGTCCCCCTTCCTCCTCAGCACCTGCTCCAGAGGAGCCAAGATCTACTCACGGTAACATCACATGGAGGAAAAGGGAGATTTCGTTGGAGGGGGTGGGGCCCAGCAGAAGCTCCCTGTGGTACCCTTGGTGTTGGGCGTCCCGTGCCTGGCAAGCGCCCTGCCTGAGCCAGCCCTCCAGGCGGCTGAAGGGTCAGCAGGCGCTGCCTGTAAACGGGGGGACCCCAAAGCAGCCACCCAAACGTGGTTGGTGGGCCGTGGGCAGCTGCAGGGGGCTCTCTGGGGGAGGTTTGGCCGGCTTACAAGGTGCCCCACGAAGGTCCCTGGTGCAGACCGGCCCCAACTGCTAAATGAGGCACTTGTTAAGTTAATGTTGCCCCGTTTTACAACCTTTCTTGGTGCCGTTGTTAAGGGAGTCCCTGCAGTTGTTAGCAACACGGTTGTTAGGTGAATCTGGCTTCCATGTTGACTTTGCAAAAGGGGACGCAGAGCTCGCCAAAGGGGATCCCGGGACTCTGCAACCCTCATAAATCCATGCCAGCTGCCACACGTCCGAACTTTGATCACATGACCCTGGGGATGCTTCAGTGGCCGTACGTGTGAAAAACGGTCATAAGTCACTTTTTCAGTGCCATTGTAACTTCAAACCGTCACTAAATAAACGGTTGTAAGCCGAGGACTACCTGTGGTATCTCCAGGTGCCCTGGGCAATTAAAGTAAGGGGAGTGCCTAGCCTTGGTCAGACCTTCGGCCCATCTTGTCCTGCCAGTGCCCCCCCACCCCACCCTTCAGAGGCAGCCCCACTGGCCTCAGGCTGCAGAGACCCCCCCGTATTTAGAAATTGGTCCGACCTTTTTTGGGGGGGGGGTCTTGCCAGGCACGGCGTCTCAGGGCTCCCGAGGTGACTGAGCGGCCCAGTTTCCTCCCTTCCCTGAGCGGGTGAAGCATCTTCGGGGAACTGGGAACCAGCCCCTCCCTGCTTTGCCCTCCCCTGTTCCCAGCCCACCTTAAAGAGTTTTCTCTTCTCCGTCCTGCAGTCAAAGTCACGCTGAACCGCTCAACCGCCCACCCCCGGCTCCTTTGCCCTATGTTGAGACAGGGGTCGAGCCTGATTTGGGCCAGCAGATACAAGAATTGGCCAGAGACTCCAGAGAGATTCGACCGGGAATTCTGCGTCCTTGGCCGTCAGGGATTCACCACAGGATGGAAGTGGTGGGAAGTGTCGGTGGAGGGGGAAGGCAATGGCCCTGTGAGGGGCAGACCATGCTGGGCCATCGGGGTGGCCAAGGAGTCCGTCCGCAGGAAGGGGAGCTTCCAGCTGAGCCCCCAGGAGGGAATCTGGGCCGTGGGGAAGAGTGATGGGGGGCAGATTGTCGCTTTCTCCGAGGTTCAGCAGAATCTGGGCTTGCAAACGCCGCTGCGGAGGCTGCGGGTGAGGCTGGACTACGAGGCAGAAAAAGTGGAGTTTGTGGATGCGGAGACGGAGATTTCCCTCCACACCTTCCAGACGGGGCCCTTCCTTGGGGAGACGGTCCGGCCTTTTTTCCATCTGGGCCAGCAGGGGGTCACCCTTCAATGTGAGGAATGTCCTTTGGAAAGTAGTTGGTGCTGGCAGTCCTCAACTTCCAACAGTTCATGTAGTTGACCAGAGTTGCCACAGCACTGAAAAAAAGCGAGTTACAACCATTTTTGCACACTTAATGAACCGTTGGCAGTCGCCTGATCAGAATTAGGACACTTGGCGACTGACTCCCATTTACGACGGTTGTAGCCTCCTGTAATCACGCGAACCCCCCCCCTTTTGCGACCCCCCCTCTGACCAGCAAAGTCCACGGGGAAGCCAAATTCACTCAACGGGCGTGTGACTCATTTAAGGACTGCAGTGATTCGCTTAGCATATTTGGCAAGAAAAGTCGTAAAATGGGGCAAAACAAATTTCTCACCTAGCAACATCAATTTTGGGCTCAACTGCGGTTTTAAGTTGAGGACTACCTGTAGGTGGCCCAAGGGCAGCCCTCCAGTGTGGGGTCCACCTTGGCCACCTCCCCGATTCCTGCTCTTGGGTCCTTCTCCTGAGGGTGGGGGGGAGTGGACGTAACTTGAAGCAGAAGAGGTGGGTCTGTAAAGGGGGCTGCTGGGCTCAGCCCCACCTCCTGGCGCCTTCAAGACCGCCTCTGGCAAGAGGGCTGGACGTCGTCCGTTGTCTTCTGGGGCGTCCTCCCATCCCTCCCCTCTCGTCTGCCAGGGTTTCTTAGTGGTCTCCCCTCCAAGTGCCATGTCCGGCCTCCTATAATTTTGCCATGCTCAGTCCAGGTTGGTTGGGGGCTGCCGAGAGCTTCTGGGAGGCTACGACTGACCGAGAGGTTGTGGGGCTGAGACGCAGTGATGCCTCCTGGCCCCTCTGAGCCCCCTTCTGGAGTGCCCCTTGTTTGGGCAAAACCCTGGATGCCGCCCCCTCCTGCTAGGTGCGGCAACCTTGCTCAACCTTGGCAGCACCTGGGAGATGTGCGGACTTCAACTCCCAGAATTCCCCAGCCAGCATTGCTACCTGGGGACTGTGGGTGCTGGAAGTCCCTGCATCATCTTTTCAACCTTTTTTTAAAATTTTTTCTCCACAACTCCATTTGTATATCAATACACATATACCTTAAAATATTACAATAATATACATAATTATACATTTTAGTTTCAGTCATTTAAGAGTCAATATCTTATTTTGCACCTATTTTTAATCAACGGTCATCAGTCTGTTCTTCTTTCCATTACACTCCCCTCCCCTCCCTCCGTCTCCATCTCCTCCTTCCACCTTCTTGCTCCTTCACTCGCTCCCCCTCTACCTCCCTCCACTCCTCCTTCTTTCCCTTCACCTCCTACTTCCTCTTTCTCCCTCTTTACCCTTTGCCTTTCCCTGAGTGCTCTTTATCCTAAATCATCTCATATTTTAACAGACTGATGATATATTCCAAAATTTTAAACTAGCGGTGCCTCTTCTAGAATTTTTATTGTTATATCATTTATATATATATATATAATACTTTACTCTAGGTATATGTTGCTAAAATAATGCTGCCTCCAAAAAAAAAATCTAATTTTGTCTTCTGGGATCACCACCAATTAATTTCAAAATTTCACTCCAAATTAACCGCTATAGCTTAACTTCTCAAGATAGTTATTATCTCTCCTACCTCTTAATTTTTAGCCATATTGCTTCCTCCCCTTCCTTAATCTCTTCACTCATCATTCGTTTTTCTTGTCCCCTATTTTTATCATAGCTAAATGCCCCATAAAAATCAACATTTCAATTATATAATTTATGTTAAAATCTTATAATCATATTAATTATTCAATTCCACTTCATATTAATCATCAGAATTCTGTTATTTCAAATTAATAAATTATACAAATTTTATGGTATACAAAAAAATAATAATAGTTCAAATTCTATATGCTTCCAAAAATTGACCTATTTTCATTCTTTTTTATGTTTTATCTTTCCCTCTGACGGTACAAATATTTAGTTCCATCAATTTTAAATTTAATTTAATAAACCAATCTTATACCAATCTATAATATAATTATAAATTCACAGAAAGGAAAACCTATTCGTATAAATGATTATATTAAGTATTTAGACAAGTCTTATTCACTATTAATAATCACAATCAAATATAATTATAATAACACTAAAATAAAATAATAATAATCACAATCTAATATAGTATAATAATACTAAAGTAGAAAAAATTCAATTCCACCCCATCCATCAGTCATCCATTTTCTTTTGATTTCCATCCTCCTTTTCTTAACTTCTTTTTTTTCCTTCCTTTTAGATTTGTACCCCCAATTTCTTTTCCTCCAAAATCCTTTTCTCCCATTTAAGTGTTCTATTTGCATAAGTCTTCTTTTTCTCTTCTCCTTATTTCCCCCTTTTTAAAAAATTGTTTCATCCAATACCAATATTCTCCCCCTACTCGCCTTTTTTTAAAAATTTATTTATTGGTCGCATTTGTATGCTGCCCACTCCACAGAGACACTGGGCGGCTCACAACAATAAAAATTTACATACAACAATAAATATAAAAAGCATTAAAACAATGATTATTAAAACTTTTAAAAACATTAAAAGCAACAATTTAAAACCCCACACAATAATTCATTCATGGGGCCAAGAGTGCTCGATGTTATATTAAAATCATTGGCCCCAGGCCTATCGACAAAGCCATGTTTTTAGTGCTTTTCTGAAGGCTGGCAGGGTGGGAATAATGTGGATCTCCGGGGGGGGGGGGTAGTGTATTCCAGAGAGCCGGTGCTGCCACAGAGAAGGCCCTCGTTCGTGGGCCCGCCAGCCGACATTGTTTGGCTGACGGGACCACCAGCAGACCCACTCTGTGGGCTCTAACCGGTCTTAGGGAGGTATGTTGGAGAAGGCGGTCTCGGAGGTAAACTGGTCCTAAGCCATGTAGGGCTTTAAAGGTAATCACCAACACCTTGAATTGTGCTTATTTCCCCCCTTTTTAAAAAAATTGTTTCATCCAATACCAATATTCTCCCCCTACTCTCCTTTTGTCACTGTAAACACCAGTGTAATCATCATAAATTTCAACATAATCATCGGTCTGTCCATTTTCAATGTCCTTTTTTCTTTTGTCGCTGTAGATCCCGGTGTCTTCATCAATTTGGTTTCTCTCTTCTAATGTCTTCTTTCCTCTATTATCTTCTTCTTTTTCATCTTTATTATCATCTAATTCTTTTCTCTTTTCCAACTCCAAATCCCAAAAAGCATCTTTTTAAATCTTCACACAAGTCTTTCAAAAATGCCACCAACTCTTCATAGTCACTTGCCTCCATATCATCAAAATCACAAGTCACAAATCTTTACAGTCCATCCAGCTGCTAACAAAAATCTGTTTCCACAGCCTTTTTTAAAATTATCTTCTTTTAAATGAAGTATTATCAATTGCAACATTTAAATTTCCATATTGCTCATTCAAAGTCCAAATCTTTCTGATCCTTTAATATTAAAAGTTCATTCCGAGTTCATTCTTATCCAAATAATCCAAACATTGTATTTTAATACAATAACAAACTGCTCACTGTTTTAGGTTTTTCCAGTCTTCAAAGTAGTTTTTACTGTTCAAGGTCAGCAGCTGTCAAAATATCCATAAAAGTATTCCACAATTGTAGTAATTCCTCCAACCAGCAGATGGCGTTCTCCGTTTCCAGTCTCCCAAATCTGCTTCCTGTTCAGCAATGTTCCTCTGTATTTTAAATCAACTCAACTTTTACAATATATTCTCTTCCAGACTTATTTTCCCAGTTTCTCAAATCTCCACCAGGTCTGTTATAACAAAGTTTCAAGTTCTCAAAATTGGGTTTAGTTTCAGTTCTGTTTAGCTTAATCCCTCTATGATCTTTACTTGCTAGGTAGCTGCTCGTAAGCTTCTCAGTTTCCGGTCCTTTTATTCCCCTTTAAATGTTCTATATTTTAAGTTTAAATCCACTTAGTTTTAAAAAGTTATTCTCTTCCAGTTTTATTTCCCAGTCATTTAACTCTCCAGCAAGTCTGTTATATCTTAATTCTCAAAATTAAGGCGGCCTATAAGAGCGCTTATAAAATAAAAATAAAAATAAAATAAAATAAAATAAACTTCTTAGATAGCCGCCTTGTTCCATTTAAAAATCCTTTTGTTCCCCTTTAAAACTTAAAAGTCCTCCTTTAAATCGTTCTGCCGGCAAAACACTCACCAGCTTGTGCTTGTCTTCCTCTCTCTCTCTCTCCAGCACGTAAGCTTAAATCCTCTTCCTCCGGTGACTTCACGATCTTTTCAATCTTCTCATTCCGTTTGTGGCCACCAAAGCTAGGACGGCAGAGTCGCCTTTCGCAGCCGCCAGCCGAGAGATTATGTCAGCTCCCTGGGGGGTTTGCCACCCCCCAGTCCACTGACGGTATCTCTCTTTCTCCCCTCCCCTCCAGGGAGGTTCTGACCCGGTACCAACTTGTACCGGGTCTCCAGGCGGGTGGAATTCTGGATTCCCCAGCGGACCGCGGGGAACTCAGTGCCGCTTCAGTGCTGGCCATACCCCCTCTCCTGTCCCTGCATCTTCCAGGTGCTGCCAAGGTTGGGGATCCGTGCCTTACTCTGGGGCTCACAGTTTAGATGAGAGATAGACGGTTAAAGGACCTTCATAATCAATAAAAGTGATATCTTAATATCTGCATGTTATTCTACATTTATGTTGTTCTGAATGTTACTCCCACGTTTCCTATTAAAAAAAGCAACATGTTTATGTTTTATTGGTATCATTTCTCTAGGCAATTTACGGACATTGAATAAGTTTTTAAGATGACCTTTTAAAGCGTCCACGAGAAAATTAGAAGTTGGTAGCAAATAATTTGGAAAGGTGCAACCCCCAAAGGCCCTGTGGGAAAGGCATGTTTTTTGGCCGCCCTTGAAGTGGGGCCAACGGGGAGGTTGTCCCTGGGGGTGGGGGCAGCCCCACAGGGGAGGGGGGAACCCTTAGCTGGTGCTTTGTGGCCATCTGGGGTGGACAGAGGGGACGGTCTGGGGATGATGGTCTTTCAGATATCCTGGGCTGAGCCACAGAGGGCTTTGAAAGCAGAGCTGCAAATTGGACTCGGAAGCACTGGCCGCCACAACATCTGTGGTGTGATGTGGACACACCAAGCCAGTGAGCACAAGCAGGCTGGGTGCTGATTCTGGACCAGCCAAAATTTCGGGCTAGACTTCAAGCGCAACCCCCCCCCCCCAATAAATGAATTGCAGTAGCCTAACCAGGCCATGACTGACGAGAATTAACGGGTGGAAGCTTTTGAAAGAGAGTCCCAACCTAGAATTAAGAAATTTCCTGACAGAACAATTCATTTATTTATTAGTGAAACTTATATACCGCCTCATAGTGCAAGCACTCTCTAAGTGGTTTACACCATTAAGCAATGTATATTTACGTTGCCCCCAACAATCTGGGTCCTCATTTTATCTACCTCGGAAGGATGGAAGGCTGAGTCAACCTTGAGCTGGTGGGATTTGAACCACTGACCTGCGGATCACAGTCAGCTAAAGTGGCCTGCAGTACCGCTCTCTAACTGCTGCGCCACCTCGGCTCATTATTGAAGAATGGAAAAGCTTGTTTCCCAGAGTTGTGGGAGCTCCGTCACTGGAAGTTTTCAAGAAGAGACTGGACAGCCATTTCGCTGGATGGTACAAGGTCTTCTGCCTTTGTCACGCAGTGATTTTTATTGCCTGTTATATGTATATGCAGGGAGCTGCATCCCTATTCAGCAGAGGTGGCGCAGTGGTTAAATGCAGCTACTGCAGGCTACTCCAGCTGACTGCTAGTTCAGCAGTTCAGCTGTTCAAATCTCACCAGGCTCAAGGTTGACTCAGCCTTCCGTCCTTCTGAGGTGGGTAAAATGAGGACCCAGATTGTTGGGGGCAATAGGCTGAACTCTGTAAACCGCTTAGAGAGGGCTGTAAAGCACTATGAAGCGGTATATAAGTCTAAGTGCTATTGCTATTGCTATTCATTTTAATGGTTTATTCCTGAGCACGTGATTGATATGTTCTTGTACGCATGTGTACATTCCATTCTCTCCGATCTCTCCTTCTGTTCCTGGCTTCCATTGAAGCAAGACCTATTTTTATATCAGAGATGTAGACTAATGAGGATTTATTGTTTTTGTACCGAAATAAATATTTTTACTTAGACTTTTAAACTGCGGTTTCTTTTCTAATGTCTTATGTCCGGGAAAAGATCTATTTCTCCTTTGTGAGATTAATTATCGCCTCTGACAGCCTTGAGCAGGAGGTTGGACTAGAGGACCTCTGAGGCCCCTTGCAGCACAGAGTCATTCTTTGACTCTGTTCCAGATCAGAAGATCATAATGACGTAAGCAGGGAGCACAGAGATGAGACAATTTTGGGATAAAACATCTGATTAAGGGCCACGCAATCTGTCTGAACCTGTTCAATATTCCAATTGTATCTGGACCCTTAGTCCATTTATAACTTTGTAAAGTGAAATTATTATTTAGCTTTTTGCTGTTTACTTCAGAGCCTTTCAATTCTTAAGCTTATGAGTAATAATTTCCTACATTCAGAATTTATTGATTAAATTCATTTTATTGCAAAGTTGTGTCCAACCCATCGCGACCCCATGGACAACGTTCCTCCAGGCCTTCCTGCCCTCTACCATCCTCCGGAGTCCATCTAAGCTCACGCCTCAATGCTTCAGTGACTCCATCCAGCCACCTTGTTCTCTGTCGTCCCCTTCTTCTTTTGCCCTCAATCTTTCCCAGCATTAGGCTCTTCTTCTCCAGTGAGTCCTTCCTTCCCATTAGGAGAAGGAGAGATTCAACCTGGGAATAAGGAGGAGTTTTCTGACAGAACAATCAACCCATGGAACAGAAGTTGCCTTTGGAAGTCGTGGGAGCTTCATCACTGGAGGCTTTCAATAAGATGTTGGACTGCCACCTGTCAGAAATGGTGTAGGCAGGGTTTCCTGCTTGGGCAGGGGGTTGGACTAGATGACCTCCAAGGTCCCTTCCAAATCTGTTCTGCTCCATCAGCACCAATTTCAGCTGCTTCTCTAGCGGGCAAAGGATCTCTCAGGGGGAAGCAGCCGCAAGGATTGTGGGTTCCCACTCTTCTCCCCCTATAACTCCCACCCCCCACAAAGAGGCAAGGCTGGAGCCAGGCCATCCTCATCCCTTCAGGGGAAAACGGGTGTTGTTTTTATTTATTTATTTTGTCAAGCCTGTATATGATCACAAAGTATAAACATGATTGTGAATGTATAAGAAGTACAAGCGTGGTTATGAGCACATGATAATTTACAAATATTACTCGGGGACGGTAGGACAGGGACGGTAGGCACGATGGTACGCTTATGCACGACCCCTTACAGACCTCTTAGGAATGGGGTGAGGTCGACGGTGGACAGTCTGAGGTTAAAGTTTTGGGGGTTTGGGGAAGAAACCACAGAGTCAGGTAATGTCAGGTGTGGCAGATCAGGGGCGGGGGGCTTTTTCCCCGCCTTTGGGGCCTTCCTCTGGGTGACTTGTTGCTCAAGCCACAGGACCCCAAGGTCCATTTGGTGGGGGGGGGTCTTCTGCTCTCTTCCCACTCAGACTGTCCCCAGCAAAAGGAGCCCCACTTTGGCCCCCTCTCTTCCTGTGTCCAGGGCATTGTCCACTTCCCTGTGCACAGGATGACCGCTCTCCTTTGGCCACTCCCTGCTGGACGGGCAGGGTCGCCTGACCCCAGAAAGACATCGATTGCATGCCAGTCTTGAAGCACAGAAAACACTTCATGTCAGGTAACCTCCCACATGTGGCAAATTTATGGTTTCCGTTCACTCTCTCCTCCCGGCTGGGTTTTTGTCTTGCCCTGAGCCCCCCCCCCCGCTGGCTCCGGAGGGCCGCACCCTCCCCCCCCCGTCTCTTTCCCTCCCTCGACTTCTCTCCCAAGGGCTGACCGTCAATGCTTGCGCCCTTCCTGCCTCCTTGCTTGTCTGACTCCTCCGAAGGTGCCTGGGTCAACACACCTGTGGCCGGCTGGAGGTGGCTCATCCGATGGCCCGAAGGGCGTCACTATCCTGGACAAGCCCTCAGTTCGGTCGCCTCCAAACTCAGGCACCCCTCAGAGTATGGCGTGGAGCTGATAAGAACCTGGGGAGGGGTCCTTGGTGGTCCCTTCAGTTTGGTGGTTTTCTTGCAGAGGTTTCATGACCCAAACTAGGCAACATCGTGGTGGTTAGGACGGGGGGGGGGTTGCTCTCAACCAAGAGTAAAAACCCCACTCCCTACTAGCACTGATGATGGTAACCTATTTGGGTTTCGAAACGTTTGCAAGAGAACAACCGAACTCAGGGACCACCAAGGACCCCTCATGTCAACCCTGAGCTACAAAGATTCTCCTTAATCGATCCCTGGATTTGAGAGAGAGGGGCTTCGTCCTTGGCAGAGGGGCTCCTTTGCCCACCCGAAAATACGAATCCCCCCCTCCCCGAGTAATTCAGGCAAAGCAAGCAGCATTTATTAAGGGGGGAGGGCAAGTCCTTTTGTGGGGCACACAAAGGCAATGCATACACCCGATAAGAGGAGGCCAGCGATCAAGCAAAGGCGTGGATTAAATGTGAGATTTGAACCACAGAAACCATTGAATATCTTAGATAATAATATTCCACAAGGGGCGAGATTTGTGGGTTGCGTTGCTCCTTCCCAGCTGGGTTGGTGCCTTACTTTAAACTCGCAAGTGTATTCAAGGACTTCCAGGATACGGTCTCTGTTGTGTAGTTGCCGGGAAAAGCAAGTTGTCACATGCACAGCAGCCCTCAGGAAAGGCCTGGGAAGGGAGAAGGCTGGAAGAGAAGACAACCCCAACCTCTCCCCTTCAAACTTTGCGTTTTTGGTTTGTTTCAATTTTTGTAATTCCAATCCCGTTTTATATTTATAGTTGTGAAAGATTTGCGTGTTTTATCTTGCTCAGAGTCACCTTCAACCGTGGGGCGGGTGGCAAATACATTTGATAAATAAAATACGGAAGATAAGAACGGCCTTGGCTAAGTAGAAGGAAACAGGCTTTCTTAAGGCTATACAAAAGAAGGCTGCACCCCAACACCCCCCTTTGGAAAATGCAAAGAACTTTGAAGCCTCAGACTCTGGGGGGGGGCTCCCTCCCTCCCCCCCCCACCAGAGGCAGATGTGGGGATCTCTCTGGGGAGTTTGACACCACAGGCTGTAATCATGCTGAGCCAAGCCAGGCCCTGATCGCAGCACAACCCTGGATGGTCCAGACAAGGAGACGACCTTGGACCGAAGGGAAGAGCTCCCCCCCCTTTCCAGGACAGCTTCCCCCCCCCCCCGGCCCAACCTCCTTCGGCCAAGGGCAAGGTTGGCTCCTGACCTCCCCCCTCCCCCGCCCACCCCTTCTTCCGTGGAAGGCCGAATGGAAGGCCAGATCCGAAGCCAGGATTGCTTCCCAGGATTCGGGACATCGACCGCATTTTGCAGGGAGAGACTTCCAGACCCGGCTTGTCCAGCCAGGAGTTCCCAGGGCCCCCCCTGGCATTGTGTGTCAGTGTGTGGGGGAGGCTGAGCCCCAGGACTGCCCGCTCCCCTCCCCTCCTGCGCCTGGCTGGTGCATTTTCCAAAAATCCCCCACTGGCTATGGGGCTGCATCTCCTCTCCTCCCCTTCCAGGCTCTGCCCCAGGTGCTCCTCCTGGATCCTCCATGTCTCTAAGGGGGGGGAGGGGGGTTTCTCCATCTTAACCCCCCCTCCCCCAGCCTCTCCCAAACAGCTCCCTCCAAAGGTGGACTCTGAACAGAGGAAATCATTTTCAAGGTTGTGATTCTTTTGTCCTGGTCTCACAGGGGTAAAAGGCAGAGTCTGGGACAGTGGGTGGGGGTCTGCTCCGGGGAAGGTGGTGTGGAGGTGGGTCCTGCCTTCTGGCCCTCAACATCACCCCCCACCCCATAATAAGTCACTGCATGCTTGGTGGTCTCTTCCTGGCTAGATCCAAATGGGCACATTGGAGGGAGGGCCAGGTGGGCTTTGAGTGGGGAGGGGGAGTTCATTAACCCTTCCGCTCTCAGAGCTGTGCCCGTCCTTGCAATGACAGAGGAGGCAGGTGGTGGTAGCTCTTGCTCTCCGGAAAGCCCAAACGCCTTTCGGAGGCTCTGCTGGCAAATAGCCAGGGCTGAAACGCTGGAGTTGAGCAGGTGGGCTTGTTTGCCTGATGCCAGCCTCCCTGGGGGGGGGCACAGCGACACCTGCTTGGCTCCATTGTTGATCAGCTCCATTGCCGAGTTCACAGCTGTATCTGCCTTGGTAGCACCTTGCAATGTAAAGTCAGGCAGGGATCAAAAGAGTTCGTGGCTAGTGTGAACTTAGCCTCTCTGGACTTCCGGGGAAGGTGATGGCAGAGAGCGAAGATCGGGAACTCTCTGGATTAGGAGAGGATGGGAGCTTCAGCCGGCTGCTCCCTCCAAGGAGACTGTGGGACACTGGTTTGAGTCCCATCAGCCATTCACGCCAGACACTTTGAAAGGACACCCAAGTTACAAAAACCTCACTTTCTAGTAACTTTTAGAAATTATAGCACTTATATACCGCTTCACAGTGCTTTACAGCCCTCTCTAAGCGGTTTACAGAGTTCCGCATATTGCCCCCAACAATCTGGGTCCTCATTTTACCGACCTCAGAAGGATGGAAGGCTGAGTCAACCTTGAGCCTGGTGAGATTTGAACAGCTGAACTAGCAGTCAGCTGAAGTAGCCTGCAGTGCTGCACTTTAACCACTGCGCCAACTCGGCTCCAGTAGCTAATTGCACATTAGCTACTTCTAAGCTACGAAAGACCTTCAAAATGACAAAATTTGAAAACAGCTGGTGAGCCTGCCTTCGATTCTGGCTCCACAAAGGGAGATGGAGGCGATCAAGTGGCCGATTTGATTGTGTTGTTGCTGCTGTGTGTGCTTAGGACGGGGGTGATGGGTTTTTTGTGGTGTTTTAAATGTTCTAAGTTGCAGTCACTTATGTGTGAATTGGGTGGTCATATGAATTTAATCAAAACATTCTGAATGTAGGAAATTATTAATCATAAGCTTAAGAATTGAGAGGCTCTGAAGTAAATAGCAAAAAGCTAAATATTAATTTCACTTCACAAAGTTATAAATGGACTAAGGGTCCAGATACAATTGGAATATTGAAACAGGTTCAGACTCAACCTGACCAGGATTGCGTGGCCCTTAATCAGATGTTTTATCCCAAAATTGTCTCATCTCTGTGCTCCCTGCTTACGTCATTATGACCTTCTTATCTGGAACAGGAGGCTCTGAGCAAGAGTCACAGAATGACTCTGTGCTGCAAGGGGCCTCAGAGGTCCTCCAGTCCAACCTCCTGCTCAAGGCAGAAGACCTTATACCAGGGGTGGCCAAACCGTGGCGCATGCTCCAAACATGGCACATTGGATGATTACAAGTGGCGCATTGCATCCTTGCGCCTACTTATTTTTTTAAAATAGGTGTCATAACTGAATCCATCTTAATATTTTCAACACCAAAGTGATCTCAGTTCAATTCGTTCAGCCTTCGGTAATGTTCAACTTCTCGGTGTCTGAAACTTAGAATGAAACTTGTGAGATGTTACTTTAGGCGGGTTTACAAACGTACAAATATTTTTATTGGTGTTGCCATTGCGCGTTCCTGCTCAAACGATCGCAAACACCGCACAATAGCAACACGTTTGAAGTCACGTGCGAATGAGCGGCGAGCGTTCGATATGGTCAGTCAGTTTTGAGTGAGCCATCATGGCGTGGAGTTTGAAGCAGTGTTTTATTGAGTGTACTAGCTTGGTTTTTGTATTGAGAGTGATTGAAAGACAGATTCAAGATTAAATATATATTACGTTTGTCAAAGAGCACCACTACTTTTTCTTGACGCGAACATAGAATTCAAATTCCACATAATTGATATTCTGTGTGATACGACATATGTACTTGTGATCTATTTGTTCTTTTTCACTTTTTTTAGTTTTATACTTTTCAATGCTTAAATTCCTGTTATCCATTACAGTGCAAAAGAAAATTGAATTACGTGATTGAGTTATTCCTTTTCCTCCCTTAAGCAAAGCAGATCCTACCCTATCCCTATTTACAACCCCAAATGTGAAAGTAAGGTAAAAAACGTGCTTGAGTTCTATGGCGCATCTGAACTCGTCTGTGAAAAAATTGGCGCATGGTATGCTTAAGGTTCGCCATCACTGCCTTATACCATCCAGCAAAATGGCTGTCCAGTCTCTTCTTGAAAACTTCCAGTGACGGAGCTCCCACAACTCTGGGAAACAAACTTTTCCATTCTTCAATTGTTCTCGCCGTCAGGAAATTTCTTCTTACTTCTAGGTTGGAAAAAGCTTCCACCCGCTAATTCCCGTCACTCATGGCCTGGTTAGACTACTGCAATTCAGTTTATTTGGGGGGGGGGTTTGCCCTTGAAGTCTAGCCCGAAATTTTGGCTGGTCCAGAATTCAGCCCCCAGCCTGCTTGTGCTCACTGGCTTGGTGTGGCCACATCACACCACAGATGTTGTGGCGGCCGGTGCTTCCGAGTCCAATTTGCAGCTCTGCTTTCAAACCCCTCTGTGGCTCAGCCCAGGATATCTGAAAGACCATCATCCCCAACGCGTCTCCTCTGTCCACCCCAGATGGCCACACAGCACCAGCTAAGGGTTCCCCCCTCCCCTGTGGGGCTGCCCCCACCCCCAGGGACGACCTCCCCATTGGCCCCCACTTCAAGGGCGGCCAAAAAACATGCCTTTCCCACAGGGCCTTTGGGGGTTGCGCCTTTCCAAATTATTTGCTACCAACTTCTAATATTTATTTATTTATTTATTTATATTGATTGATTGATTGATTAATTGATTGTTCTTATATGCCGCCCTACTCCCTGAGGACTCATGGACTCATTTTGTCATGGACGCTTTAAAAGGTCATCTTAAAAACTTATTCAATGTCCGCAAATCGCCTACATAAATGATACAAATATAACATAAACATGTTGCTTTTTTAATAGGAAACGTGGGAGTAACATTTAAAAATTCAGAACAATATAAATGTAGAATAACATGCAGATATTAAGATATCACTTTTATTGATTATGAAGGTCCTTTAACCGTCTATCTCTCATCTAAACTGTGAGCCCCAGAGTAAGGCACGGATCCCCAGCCTTGGCAGCACCTGGAAGATGCAGGGACTTCCAGCACCCACAGTCCCCAGGAAGCTGTGCTGGCTGGGGAGTTCTGGGAGTTGAAGTCCTCTCATCTCCCAGGTGCTGCCAAGGTTGAGCAAGGTTGCCGCACCTAGCAGGAGGGGGCGGCATCCAGGGTTTTGCCCAAACAAGGGGCACTCCAGAAGGGGGCTCAGAGGGGCCAGGAGGCATCACTAGGTAAGCCTTTGTGTACCTGGATGTTCCTCACATTGAAGGGTGACCCCCTGCTGGCCCAGATAGAAAAAAGGCCTGACCGTCTCCCCAAGGAAGGGCCCCGCCGTGAAGGTATAGAGGGAAGTCTCCGTCTGCGCATTCACAAACTCCACTATTCCTGCCTCGTAGTCCAGCCTCACCCGCAGCCTCTGCAGCGGCTGTTGAAACCTCAGGTTCCGCTGAACCTCGGAGAAAGCGACAATCTCGCCCCCCACACAATTCTTCCCCACGGTCCAGATTCCCTCCTGGGGCCTCAGGTAGAAGATCCTCTTCCTGCAGACAGAATCCTTGGCCACCCCGATGGCCCAGCATGCTCTGCCCCTCACAGGGCCATTATTGCCTTCCCCCTCCACGGACACTTCCCACCAGTTCCATCCTGTGGTGAATCCCTCACGGCCAAGGACGCAGAATTCCCGGTCAAATCTCTCTGGCACATCCGGGCAATCCTGGTAGCTACTGGCCCAAGTCACTCTCGACCTCTGGCAAAGGAGCCGGGGGTGGGCGGTTGAGCCGTTCAGCGTGACGTAGACTGCAGGACGGAAAACAGAAACTCTCAGGCGGGTTAGGGAATTAATAGAAAATGGAATGGTAGAGAGACCAAGAGGTAATGGTTTAAAAAGGGAAGATTAAGGAGGGAGGAAGAAAACTAGGTTTTGTAGGGGTAGATATGAAGGATTTAATAGAAGTGTACTAGTACTAAAAATCCTTGATTGTTCATTATTGGAAAAGGTATGTTAAACTGAAAATAGATTTTAAAAAATGATGAACGTTATAAAACAGTGAAATATTTGTAAAGATAAAATGGAAAAAAGGAAATGGGATTAATCTTGTTTGTAAAATGAAGTAAGCTAATATTGAAAAATGGGTAAATAAATGGGTTGTTAAAGAAACCAAGAAATTAAGGGTGTATAATGGTAAAATGTTGATTCTGAATATGTATGTGAAGGAAAGGAAGAAAATGAAGTGTGCTAGTACTAAAAAAATGTGGGAAATGGTTTTATATATTTGTAAGAGTGAAATAAGATGAATTATGTTATAGATGATGGAAAACTTCGGTAGATGAAATGAAACTGGTTTGAATACAAAATTAATTAAAGACTTAAATGTGGAGAGTTGAAGAACTAGAAGGGAAACTTAAAAAGTGTTTAGAGAAATAGAGACTATAATAACGGGGCATATAATAATATGTGTTAAAAAAAACTACGTATAAGAAAAAAATGAACAAGGATAACAAATTGTGGGGGGGAAAAGAAGAATATAGCTGAAATTGAAAATAAGACATATTATTATGTATTAGAAATAAAAATGTAAGAGAAAGGATCCGGAAAACACTTTCTTCATAAAAGATGTATATGTTTTGTGTTAAAAGAAGAAAAAAAATTATTTACAAAAAAAGAAAAAGAAAAAAAGAAACTCTCAGGCAGGTTGGGAAGAGGGGAGGGCAAAGCAGGGCTGTGGCCCACTACCATGCCTTGAGCCTTTCGGAACCGGGGTGCAGAGGTGGTGGAGGCACCTGTGCAGGCACATGCACGCATCCCCACTCGGTCCAAGCCAAGGGATACTGCTTGGCCGCCACACACACACACACACACACACACACACACACACACACACACACACACACACACACACACACACCACACACACACACACACCACACACACACACACACACCTCCTGTCTCCACCCCCACCGGTCCACAAAGCTGAATGTCAGCCTCCCAAAGTCCTGCTTGCTTTGGCCGTCATAGCAACGGTGGGAGGGGTGGTTGGGATAGGTATTTGGGAGGGGGGGGGGTTAGGAAGCTGCTGGAGATGTCCCTGTTTATCTCTGAAAGTGTTTTGGGGAGGAATGTTCTCATAAGTTCCACCAAGCCTCAGAGACACGTTTATTGCCTGCTTTGTTGGTGGCCGGCCGGGAGGCCCCGTGTGCCCACCTGACACCTTGGCACATGAGGATTGGATGATTTGCCCGGGGGGGGTTACGAGGGAGGGTTTTGGCTCTGCTTTGTATATGCATTTTTGCGCGCTTTTTGCCTCAGAACTTGCTTTCCTTTTGTTGCCATCACTTCTTGTCTAGTAAAATTACTCATCTCTATAAACATGGAGTTGGGGTTTTTATTTCCTGGACTTTGAATGGAGGCACACCTGACCCTCGGTCTTAAGAGGATGCTGCACCTGCTTAGCAGGATGCCAAAGGGAGCTGAAACTGGGCCGATCGGTCATCTCTGGAACTCGGCCGCCGTGAGACGCGGTGCCTGGCGAGCGTCAAAGGAGGGCCGGCTCGATTCCTAAAGATATCAACCCCCTGTGGGGCTGCCTCTGAAGGGTGTTGGGTGGGGGGTCGTGGGGGGGTCACTGGCAGAATAGAGGCCGGGGGGGTCTGACCCAGGGAGGGCACAGCTCAGGTATTTAGTGCCCAGGGCACCTGCAGATAGCACAGGTAGTCCTCAATATACAACCATTCATTTAGTGACGGTTTGAAGTTACAATGGCACTGAAAAATCGACTTATGAGCGTTTTTCACACTTACGGCCATTGACGCATCCCCAGGGTCACCTGGTCAAAATTGGGATGCTTGGCAGCTGGCATGGATTTATGACGGTCACGGGATCCCCTTTTGCAAATTCTCTTAACAACCGTGTTGCTAACAACTCCAGGGACTCACTTAACGACGGCACTAGGAAAGGTCGCAAAATGGACCAAAATTAACTTAAGTGCCTCACTTAACAAAGGACACTCTGGGCTCAGTTGTGGTCGTAGGTCGAGGACTCCCGGTGTTTCTGCTTCTCCCGGGTTGCCACTATTGGTGGTGGGGGTTTAGGGCTCTTCCCAGAGGGAGCGCCAGAGCCAGGCGGTGGGGCCGGTCTGCACCAGGGACCTTCCTGGGGGGCCTTGTAAGCCGGCCAAAACTCCCCCCGGAGAGCCCTCTGCAGCTGCCCACGGCCCACCCACCACGTTTTATGGATACTTGCCAGGCACAGGACGCCCAACGTCTGCCCCAGGGCGCTGCACCTGGACCCCTTTTCTATGGAGAGCCACCCCCAACCCCAGGGTTTTCCCACAGGGTGTGGTTACCTTTAGGTGACCTTGGAGTTTGGGGGACTTGAGGCAAAGGTGCTGTGGAAGAAAGGGGGACAAGTTTTAAAATACAGCTGGCTCTTTCGGAAGAAGCCCACTCCCCCCCACTTTCTACCAGGCACAACTAAAAACTGAGCACCCCCTCCAGCCGCCCTCCACCATGGCTCTTTTCTGGAGCGGCCAAGGCGTGGCAGGGAATGGCCGCCTCCATGTGGCTGCTGAGGGACCCCCACCTCCCCCAGAGGCTGCCCTTTGGGGGCCCCCAGACTCTCGGCATCCCTCGGGGCTTCCACCCCATGGAGAAAGCCCCTCCTGGCAGGCGCCACTCCTGGCGATGTGGGGGAAACGCTGCCGTGAGGCCTGGCGAGGGCAGGTGGTCTTTGCCAGCCCCTCCCCCACTGCCTCCTTCCCCCCCCCCCAAGCCCCATGGGGTTACCGGTGGCCAGAAGTCGCTCCAGGTCCTCCCTGGTCAGAGTCGTCTGCAGAGAGGCTGAGATTCAGAGGAGGAAAGGAAAAAACGAGGCCGGGGTGAGAAACAGCCACCGGGTGGGCGATGCCCGTGAGCAGAAGCCGCCCTGTTGGCAGCAGCGTCTCGGTGCCTGCCAGATGCCCAGTGACCAGCCCCCGAGGGCCATGGTTTGGGGGGGGGGGTGACTGATGGGGGTGGAAGAGGCAGCCCCCCCTTTACCCAGCCAGAGGTTGTATGGAGCTGGATTGGGGCCGGCTCCCCCGAGATCCCCCAGTAGAAAGGGGGGCAGAAGAGGGGCCCAGAACTCCTGAGGCTCCTCCTGAAAGGGCCCCTCACCTTTGTTCCTGTCCACAGTCTGCCTCACAGAAGCATTTTTCTTCAAGAGGGTCCGGAGTCTGCCTTGCAGCCTGGGAGAGACCCCCTGTACGCGCCCCACCACGTAACTCCGGCACCTGCAACACACGGAGGGCGGCCTCACACAGCTACCCCGGCTGTCTCCCCACAACACCGGGGGGGGGGCTGCTGGGTGAGGGTTGGGTTGGGTTTGGCCCTGAGGGGTGTGAAGCAAGCCGGCAATTTCCAGCATCTGGCCAGGTGAATACAGGACTCGGGTTTTGCAAACCCGAGTTTAGGATGTGGTGTGAATCCTGGCTTGTTATGCAGGCGTGTACATTGCTTTGATCACAACCAACTCTGCGCACTGAACCAGTGTAGAGGTCAGTAAAGAAACGAGGAAAGACACAAACTCAACACAAACGTCAACGTGATCCTGATCCTAATACCCCAAGGACTAAGGTGTTACTAACTTATCAACTGCAGTGATTCACTTAACAATTGTGGAAAAAAGTCTTAAAATGGGGGAAAACTCAGTTAACAACTGTCTCACTTCGTAACAGAAATATTGGGTTCAGTTGCGGTCGTAACTCGAGGACTGCCTGCACTACTGGCCTGCTTTTGTGACCTTCTTGGGGGCTCCTGGTGAGGCCGCTGTTTGCTGTTGGATTGTCTGTCTGCGTTGGTGGTTCCTCATCTGTGCCGTTTACAACGCCTGACCGACAACCATGCCATAAAGGTCAACGGAGAGCGACGAACCCCACCCCCTCCCAGCACTGGTGATGTTACCTAGTCGGGTAATGAGACGTCTGCAGGAAGTCAGTCGAGCTCAGAGACCACCGAAGGTCCCACAACCAGCATCTCTGGGCGACAAAAGGATGCGGCCGCACAAGAAATTCTGAGCCCAAACTGACCCACAAAGACAGGGGTGGGGGAAGGGCAAGACGGTGCCTACCTGTCTACGGTGTCCTGGATGTCCTGGAAGAGGAGAAGAGAGAAGTGGGTCCCGGCCCTTGCAAGGGTGGCCGGTCTCCCCCACCCCCCCAGGAGAAACCTCTGCTCCCCCCCCCTTGAGGCCAGAGAGAACCCCCCCCCACCTGCAAGAACTCCCCGTCCGGCAGGCGGCACTTCCTCTCCGTCTGGGCCATCAGCTGCTGCAGGCGGGAGGCCTCCCCGGAGATCTGGGCCAGGGAGACCCCCCACTCGGCCTCCATCTTCTCCTCCTGCTCAGCCAGCCAGGCCAGCCAGACCGGCTGCCTCTCCCGGAGCAGCTCCTGCAGCGACTCCAGCGCCAGGCCCACCTTCTGCTTCTCAATGGCAAATTGCTCCTGTGGGGGGGGGCAGAAGAGGGGGGACTCAGAGGGAGGGGGCAGATTTCCCAGCTGCCTGCTGCCCCCTCCCCAAGAGACCCACCTGGCACTCCTGCCGGCTCTGCTCTTCTGCCTGCCTCTGCTCCAGCATCTTCTGCCCCTCCTTCCTCAGGGGCTCCAGGAGGCCATCCAGCAGGTCCTACGCACGGAAGAGAGTGTACCATTTCTGGGTCCTCAATGGCAGCGCTCCCACCCAGAGGGGGGCCACAGGAATCCCCGTGCCACACTCACGGAGAGGCCCTTCTGGGGGCCCCAGGGGCAGGCAGGGGCCCATGAGGAGGCCAGCAACTGAGAGTCTGTCTGCCCCGCACCCCACAGTCTCCTCTCTTGCTGCCGAAAAAGAGCCTGACCCTCCTCCGCCATTTTTTAACTGGTAGCATTTTTGGGCCTCTCACTGCTGCCAGGATCATCTTCCCATCTTTCTGGGGACTCCGGGTGACCCCTCTGCCTGCGCCCCCCCCAACCCCAAGAGCTGATGGTGTGCCCCATGCAGTTGTGGCTGGCCAGCCCCCCCCTTTTGCAAAGCCTGGCCCCAGGGCGCCCTCCCCCCTACCTTGTACTCCTGGGCAGCCTCGGGCAGAGAGAGGAGAGGGTGTCCCTGGTGGGCCCCCAGGCAGCCGGGGCAGAGGAGGCTCTTCTCACTGGAGCAGAAGCTCTGCAGGGGTTGCCCGTGTTCCTGGCACAGCTGGAGGCTGCTCTCCTCCTGGGCTCCCCCAGACAGCCGAAGCTTCTTCACCAGGCAAACCACGTTGGCCAGGGTCCGGTTGGGGCAGGCACTGCCAGGCTCCACCTTGGCTCTGCACTGGGGGCAGGAAAACTCAGTGCCCAGCTGGGCCAGGCAGTTGCGGCAGAAGTTGTGCCCGCAGGACAGGACCATCGGCTGCTCGAAGAAGTCCAGGCAGAGCGGGCAGGTGGACTCCTGGCCCAGCTGCCCCAAGGCCGCCTGCTCCCCTGAGGCCGCCATGGGGCTCTTCCCTTCGCTTTCCCCCTTTGCTCAACCTGGAAGGGAAAGCTGCTCATTGGCTCCTGCTGGGCAGGTGGGGGGGAGGGGCTCTTCGGGTGAAGCATTTCTCAGCCCCTCCCCCCTCCTGCAGGGAAGGTGCGCCGAAGCTCTCCTGCCATTAAAGCCCAGAGGCCTAACCCCTCCACCCCACCCCCTCCTCTTCCCTGTCCTGGGGGAAGTGGGGCAGAGGAGAGCCAGAACTGGCCGAGCAAGGGGGCTTCTTGCAAAGGGGGGAGGGGGAGGGGGGTTGCCCAGTGGCCAGAGAAGAGAGCAAGGTAAGCCCCCTCGGGGTCTGGGGGCCTCTTTGGGCATCCATCCGCTCTTCGGTTCCCTCAAGCTCAGCCAAAGGGTCCCTGAGGGTCCCGGCCTTCTGACTGAGCACCTCGTGAGCCCCATAGACAATGTTCCCTCTAAGCTGCGCGGCCGCGCCCGTGATAAGAGAACATAGCGGAAAAGTTTCCAACTGCCGCCCGGTGTTTTCTTCTGTCAGAGGGAGCATTGATCACCAGTCGATCGGGTGGGTGGGGGTGGGGGTGGGGGTGGGGGAAAGGCGCTTTCAACGGAGAGAGGCGGAGGCTTTAACTCTTGCCTCCCCAGGCGGGCTCCGCTGCGAGGGAGAGGAGGAGAGCGAGATCAAAGGCTGAAACGCCGCGCAGCAGTTTCCAAGTGCAGCGCAGTGATTTTCAATGTTAGAGGGAACATTGCCCATAGACCCCCCCTTGAGGCTCCTGAGCCCCTCCCTTCCCTGCCAGCCCTTCCCCCCCCACCCCCTATTGAGAAGAGCAAGAGACAACTCCGCCTGGGCCCCCCCCCTACCGCCTGCAAAGCCCCTCCGGCCCTTCTCCCAGCGCAGCCTCTTAGATCTGCCTCTGATGGGCGAGGCGGGACAAGCCGGCAGCCGATTTCTTGATTTCAGCCCCGGGAGAAGAAGGGAGTCCAAGCGGCCTTTAATGGGCACTTCGGCCACTCAGCCTCCTTCCTTCTCCCGCCTGGGAAATGAGCCAATGGGGGAAGTCTCGTCAGACTCCACCCCTCATTGAATATTCAAAACAGCAAACCCCCACCCCCTCCGAAGGGCTTCGCGCTCAAAGGCGGCTGCGCTGATCCTGCAGAGCGGCCACCACTCCCACCGCCCGGGAGGCTAAAGTCCGGCTCTGCGCCTGCGCAGAAGCAGCAGAGGCGGGGGGGGCGGCGCCGGAGCTTTCGGTTTCGTTTCCTGGCTCGGAGGCGAGGCGACGCTCCTGCCCCGCGTGGAGCGCTGAGCCGCCCCTCCTGCCCGGCTGCTCTCCTCCGAGTGGTTCTCGGGGGCTCCGGCGGGCCTTCCCACGGCACACGGCTTGGGGGAAGCCGGCCTCGCTCTACCCACGCGTGGAGCACGGCCGCCGTGGGGCTTCCCTCCTGCCCGCCGGAAATGAGACCCCCGGGGGAGAGCTGCCCAGGATTCGCTTCGTGGGCCCCGACACTCCCGGGGGGGTCAAACGAGTCAAGATGGCGGCCAAAATCCACGCGGAGCGAAGGCCGCTTCCCCGGGCGTTCCTCCCGCGTGGGGCGAGAGTCAGTTGAGGGCGAGCGCCTCCCTGGCAGGACTGGCGTGGGGAAGGGGAGCGAAAGGGGGGAGGGTGCCCCTCTGCAGCTGCTCCCAGGAGGACACAGGGCCCCACCCTCTGCGAAGAATGGCTTCCACCCAGGCGTAAAAAAGTGGCAAGCACAGGAGGGGGGGCAGGAGGGGTTGTCTCCCCCCCCGTGGAAACCCAAGGAAGACCAGTCCCATCTTCACACTGGAAGCCCCCCCCAATAAAGGCCGTGGCGCCTGAATGAGCGAGGGAACCTCTGCACCTAGTTCTGAGGGTGCAACAGACCCGAACCAGCCCGCTGTAGGGGGCGAACATCAGGGCCCCCACAGCTCCTCTGCCCGGGACGCCCCCTCGCCGGCAGGGCTGCTGGGTTGATACCTTGATGGGAAAGAGAGTGGCCAAGTGTGGGGGGAGGATTGAAGAGATCATGGGGCCTCCCCATTTGGAGGGTCACGTGTTCTCCCCCACAACCACAGGGCACGATTCCTTCCACCGTAGACGACTCAGCGGGTCTCCCTGGCCCCCTCCCCCTTTCCTGGCCCGCTGGCTGCACTGGAGACCAGAGAAGGGCCAACCGAGATGCGACCACCAGACCCCACACCTGGGGGGTCGAGGGTCCCGGTTTCTCTTCTGCCACGTTGGTCACCGTCTTGGCAGAAAGGTCACGTCTGAGCCACGGGGCTTGGGCAGCCCTTGATCTGGGAGGGGCCGAGAGGGTTGGACTGGATGGCCTCCAGGGTCCCCTCGGAGTCTTTGTGACTCAGCCATTAAAGCGGCCCCTTCCTGGAGCTGAGGAAGGCGCACTTGCCCCAAAGGAAAAGCCTCCAAGGGATGGCCCCAAGCGGGAGGCCTGGCAGCAGCGCAGCTCCCGGCTCTTCTCCCGGCTGCCCTGGCTGGGACTGGCCCGGAGTTGGAGCCGAAGGAAGCGAATCCGTCCGGGGCAGCCGCCCGCCGAGCTCCCCTCCCTCCGAGGCTCATGCAGGCGCTCCCAGCGGGCTCCGTCCAAGGGAGGGCCGGGGCGGTGGGCACGGCAACCGGGGAGCCTACAAGACCCCCGGGACCCCGGAGAGGCGCGTGGCCGGGGCATCCCTCCCCACCAAAAGGGGGTAAGGGAGGTGGGTGAGCAACCAGCGTCCTTCCGGCAGGTGGGTGTCCCGCCACCTGGGGCTGCGGATGATGGGACGCGTTGTCCAGGGCCAGCAGGTGGCGCCTTCCACCGCAGCCCCGACCCAGCGACCTCCCTCCGACGGGGCTCCTCCTCCAGCTGCGGCAGCTCCCAGGCCACCCCTTCGCTGCCAGGGGGGCTCCGGCTGATTCCTGCCCTCCCCCTCCCGGATCAGCTGGGCCAGCAGCCGGAGAATCCCGAGCCAGCCCCGCCGGCAACGTCCCTGGAGAAGGGCGGGAGGGGGCTGCCCTCCCTCCTCACGGCTCACCCGAAGGGGACGCCGCCCCCCCCCCTCTGATGGAGGCAGAACCTGGTGGGCCCAGGGGCTTTGGGGTGGGGGTTACAGTTCACTTTCTCTGCCGGCCCAGAGCTCTGCGAAGCTCTCCGGGTGGGGGTCTCTGCGGAAGCTGCAACTGCACGGGACCCTTCCCCCCCCCCCCCCGCAAGCACATCGACTCCGCGGCTGTAGTTTGATTTCATTCCTTTTCGTTTGTGGCGCATCGTAAGGAAAAAGGCACCAGAGGTTCCCACAGAAAAGGAAGATTCGCAGCTGATGGTTGAACTGAGGGGGGGGGGCTGGTTCGCTGAGGATGTCACCTAGTTTGGTAATCGGAGACCCCCCAAAGGACCCCACACTAGAGGTTGCAAAGCCCCCTCCCCCCCGACCTCTTAGCCCCTTCCTTTGTAGCAGCAATGAGCCAAAATTCGGGGAGAAGAATCTCTGTGACTTTTAATAATATTTATTAGTTGCAGTAAAATGCCAACACCCTCGTGGTTTCTGACTGTGTATATTGATTAGTATCAATGTGAAATTTCTATTCTTACAATCATTAAACCATGTAGAAACATACTGGTCCTTTTTTATTTTCATTTTAGGCAATAAAGAGATTTCAAACATGCGGACATCTTGACTCCATTTGTTACCAATAAACTTTCCCCCCCTTTTGTAATAATTATCTTTTATCCAGTTACAGGCTTCATGAAGTCAAAGTTCTTGATAAAATATCAAATTCTGTATTTTAGGAGTACGGGCAATCCCCCTACGAGCGTTACGAGCTTTCCCTTAACAAACGCTCGAAGTTATGCAATAAGCTTCCCCCCCCCATAGCGTTTGCGAACAAATCCCGAAACTACGAATCTTGCGGCACAATGACAGCCGTTTGCCCTTACGAACAACTGCAGAGGCTGTGCAACACTCGTCCTGAACGTTGCCAGCCGAAATGGAGCTTCCGAGGGGCGGATTTTGGCCTGTAAAAGCCGGGCACGGCCTCCGGAGGCCTGAACGGAGCTGCGAAGGGCTGCAGGTGGCTGAGAGGCTGGAGACGGGAGACAGCTTGCTAGCTCTTCGCATGGTAAGGGACCCGGCGTGGCAGATTGGGGGGGGGAGCATTTGTGGGGAACATGAGGTATTTCAGTGGATCGGGGAGGCCTTGGGTGGTCTTAGGCAGGTGGCCTGTTCCATCGCTAGGCCCCCCATGGCCTTCACCAGGGGTGGGTTCTAACTTACCTTGCTGCCGGTTCGCTTCCTCCCGCACCGCATGGCAGTGCCGAAAAATCATTTTTAAAAAAAAGCCAAAAACAAAATGGCGATGTATGTGCAGTGCCGGAAAGAAAGAAAAAACTGAACCCCCCCAAAAAAAGAATCCCCCCAAAAAGATGGCAGCATCCACGGACCGGCACCGACAGAACCGGTTCTGTGACGTCACCATGACGTCACCAGCGGTTTGCTACCAGTTCTATAGGGGGAGCCCACCTCTGGCCTTCACCCTTGACATCCCCCCCCCCCGTGAGGCCTTCAGGGAGCCTCCTGTTTGATCATGGGTGGAAGGAGGGACGGGATTCCCTCCCACTCATCCGGGGGTTACAAATGGAACGGACAGGCTCCATTGCGGTCGTGACTCCAGGGATACCTGTGTAATTCAAGTTGTGAAGGGGTGCATTTTCTCCCCCCTCCGGAGTTAAGTTTGGTCTGTCACTGAAGGCACCAGGCTAGAAACTGGGCGATTCGAGAGTTCTAGTCCCTCCTTAGGCATAAAAGACTCTGGGACAGACTCTCCCTCCCTCCCTCCCTCTTGGCCCAAGCAACCTCACAGGGTTCTTTTGGGAAAATACTGTAAGAGGAGGAAGGAATATTGCTGTGGGTGGCTACGTTCACTGCCTTGAGTTATTCATTTAAAAAAATGCAGGATAAAAATAAGTCAATCAATAGAGATTGGTTCCAATTTGAGCCCAAAACAGGAGCTATGGATGGACAATTTAATTTAATTTAATTTAATTTAATGGATTTGTATGCCGCCCAACTCCCTAGGGACTCTGGGCGACAAGACCCGGGTGTGCCCGCAGCTTCCCAGGTGCCGGTCAAGCCCTGGTTTTAACTGGTCAGTCCTTCTCTGTTGGGCACCTCCAGGGCGGCCTTTCCACTTCACCCCCCCCCCCCAAAGCCTCTCTGGAGGGGGAGCATTCGTTTCCAGGGGAGGGGGAGGACCTAAGGCCGGGGGAGGGGCTCTTTCCCCAGGGAGGCTCTGGACATCCCCCATATTGGCCTTTGGGGTCTCTGGGGTTTCTGTGTGTGAATTGGATGCATTTTAACTCTTTTACCGGTTTAGTGCCATAAACTGCCAATAATACTTCCACCCCCACCACCACCCACGCGTGCCTTTTCTGCTGGACAAGTCCTGCAGCCGCTGAGGGCCGTTTGCGGGGTCTGGATCCAGAGGCCCCTCCCCCAAAGAGGCCTCATCCAGGGTCCGGAGGAGGGTGGGGGGCTGCGAGGGCCTCCTCCAGGCAGGACCTGCCCCGTGCTGGCATCTGGAGGGACCCCACTGCCTGCCCAAGGCTGGCCTTGCCCCCCCCCCAACCCAGGCGCCAGTGGGGAGCCGGAGGGGAGTTTCCCTTGGAGGGAGGGGAAAGAGATGGCTGACACACCGGAACTTCTGGGAAAGGTATCTGAGGGAGGGAAGGGAGGGAGGGAAGCGCCAGAGGCCCAGCTGGGCTGGGTTTTCCCCAGAAAGGGCAAGCCCAGATTTTGGCAAGAAGCAGGAAGTGAAGCTTTCCATCTTCTTTATTTCTGCAGAAAGAGAGAGTTGAGGCCCAGAGGAGAAGATGCCTCAGGTATTTACACACAAAGTTTCTTTTGCTGTTTACAATCCATCAGATTACTTAGTGAAACTTTCTTAATCCTGTCAACAGTTTCCTTGTTGCACAATCTGCAGTTTGTCACTCTTGCAAGGCAGCTAGAAAAAGCACAGAGCAATTTGATCCGTTCTCACTTTGGGCGGCTTTTTTCCTGCTACATACCTTGATCACTTCCTGGCTGACTTGGTGTGTTGAAACATGATTTGAGGCCTTTTCTTGTGAATGGGGGTCCCTTTCCTAGAGAAATGATGGCTTCTGCTGCTGCTGCCGACAGGGATTTAAAGGGGGATTTCCCCATTTGAAGGATTCCCCTATTGTCTGTCCTTAAGCCATCATCCAGCTGTCAGAACCTCCCCTGGCCAAAGTCCAGCTGGTCAGCCTGAGTCCAGGCAGAGAAAAGCAAAGAGAGGGGCTGACTGTTGCCAATTGGGCAAAGGGGCCCCTTTTATTCTCTGCCCCTCCCTCGACAGAGGAGCCAGGCTCCACCCTCCCTCCCTCCCTCCCTCCCTGGGTGTTACCTGTGTGGGTAGATTTTGGGTAGCAGCTGTGCCAGGAAGCAAGAAACACGGATCGGATCGTCTCCTGCGGAGCCCCCAAAGGTATTCCTCTGCCCTGAAAGACCCCCGGCTGGGTGGGGGAACAGGGGGGCTCCTGGCTCCCCTCCAGCCCATGTCAGGAACACCTGCCCCCTTTCTCCTCTTCCTCCTCCCCCATCCAATGGAGAGTGGGCATGCTCTGGGCACCTGGTGGCCCTCAGGTGCTGCAAGGGCACCCGTCAGGGAGAAACGTGGCCAGCCTCCACTTCCGTAGCATCTCTGTTTGTCTCAAGGCGGCTTCCTGTTTTAACCAGGTGCCCTCTCTGCCCCCCCCCCGACAGACTCACTTTCCTGGGGAACCATGATGGGCCCAACCTGGGCAGAGTCAAAGGGGGTTGGCCCAGAGGCAGGAGCAGGAGGCCTCGGGGCCTGAAGGCCGGGACCACGGAGAGGAGGAGACCCCTCCCAGTGCTGGGGGACCCTCCGCAAAGAGCTGCAGAACCTGCCCCCCCTCCCCTCCAGCCCTGCCCAGGGGGGCTTCTGGTAGCTTCTGGGGTGGTCTCGATGGGGACCCGGGGAAGGCAGGGAAGCTTGCCAAGAGGGCGGTGCCCAGCCTCTCTCTCTGCGCCCAAGCAAGTCCCAGGGAAGGAGAAGTCTGACCTGGACATGCCCAGATCAGTCTGCGGGAGCAGCCCGTGAGAAGCCAAGCGGCTCCTTGCCAGCTGCTCCATGCCAGGCGCCGCAAGTGGGAGGCCTTGGAAGGCCTTGGAAGGCTGGGCAGGGCCCTCCTGGGCAACCCAGCTAAGAACACTGAAGAAGAAGACCTGGTGCCCTTTGAGTTATTTTTGTTTTTTTTTTTGTCGGATGATGGACCTTTATCCCAAGGATGTTCAAACTCAGTTACTGGTGAAACATGCCCTTCCTTCGTTTTGGGGGGGAGGGACCCCCTCCTGCTCCCGGCCAAGGTGGGCCTCTCCTGAGTGCCCCTGGGAGGAGGGCACAGCTGGCACAGGGACCGGGGGGGGGGGAGGCACTTCAGAAGGAGGGGCAGAGGCAGCCAACATCGGAGGCTGTTCCCTCTGCTGGAACAAGCAGCCTCACCCCCCACCCCCGCAAGGGGAAATACCCACAAGAGCCCCTGCGGCACCCGGAGGAGGGAGGTTACCCAGCAGGAACCGACGGCGCCCCACTGCTCCAGGCAGGGCCTGTGACAATTTGCCTCGGCCGACTCGCTGCAGGACAAGATCAAGCACTAATATCGAAGAAATGGTGGAGTAGAATCATTAAAGAAAGGATGCAAAAGGAGGGACAGAATGAAATGGGAATGGCAAAAGACAAAATATTATTTATTTATTTTAAATAATTAAATAGAATTGTTAAATTGTCCCACAACTAGTGAGTTGCCCATGGCCCAGAGTTGTTCTGGGCCAAGTCGTCCCATTCCCCTTCGGGGGGGCCATGCCCAGGGGCCCCATATCCACCCCTACAGGCAGCCACAAAGCCCCCTCGGCTTGTGGATTTAGAGCAGGTGCCGGAGGAGGAAGCCCGAGAGCCAGGATCCAGGGCAGGCTGGCACAATCTCGGAGCTGAAGGCTAAGAGCAAATGGCAGGAGAGAGCTTAATGGTGCTGGTGGAGGAGCCGGCCCTGAGCAGCTGGCTTAACAGGGGGCCGGATTTCCCCTGAGGGGGCCGAGCTGGGTGGGAAGGCCCCACTTGGGTTAGCCGAGGCCCAGGCAAGGATGCCCAGCTGCTCTGGGTGGAACTGAGGAGGGAAGGGGGACAGAGGTCCCTGGTTGGGATCCCTCCAGGCTTCGTTTTGTTGGGTGAGGATCCCCGATTCAGTTTTTGGGCCCGACCTAAAGCTGCTCTGCCCTGAAGGAAACCCGGTCACGGACCCCCGGGGGAGGCCAAGTCCCTTCCAGCCATAGGATTCCAAGTGTAGCTGCTACTTCCCAAAGTTTGGGAACGCATGCAAAGTCTCCCCCTGCATCGGCCCTCTGTCCTGGCCTCAGGCTGGCCCTGGTGGATCCGGCGTCTTTCTCCAGCGGCCTCGGAGGCTCCCAGGAGACAAACTCCCCCTCCTCCCCGGTGCCTCTTACAAGACCACCCTGTGGGGATTCCGCTTCTTAGCCAGGAGCCTAGCCTTGTCTCCGCTCAAGGCCATTGCTGCCCTTTGCCCCCTTCCCTGACCAGCCCCCCTCCCGTCATTGGCCAGGACCCCCATCCATCAGATGAGGAGCATGGGAACCAGGGCAGCGTGGTGGGGTCCCTTGATTCCTCCAAGGGGGCGATGCTGGGGGCCTCCGGGGTGAAGGGTCTGGTGGGCTGGGGAGGCAGCTCTCTTAGCTGGAGCTTTGCGGACGGTGCCTGCCCGGTGGCGCACAAAGGCGAGAGCGATGTGGGCACTCACAGCAGGAGCTCCGTAGTGGGAGTAGTAGTAGCTGGGCCAGACTCGGCACAACTGATTGAGTGTCGCCTCCCAGCAAGATCAGTTAGCCCTGTGTGGCGCCACCGCGTCCCTGCCTTTGGCAGAAGGAGAGAACAAAGGAGGGATGAAAGAAGGAGGCAGCTGCCACATTACCAAAGTGGCGACCACTCCCTGGGCAAGTCTTGCGAGGTGCTGCTCATGGGAAGGGCACGGAGGCTGCCGGGGAGGCTGGTTCATCCCATCCTCAGCTGCCGTGGGACACGGGGCCTCCTTTGTAGAGTGCGGGAGGTGGAACGGGCTCAGTCGTCCTCTCTTCTCCCGCAGGGCTGACGTCTCCTTCTCTCTTGCAGGCCCTCCCGTAGCCCCCGCTGCTGTCCACGACTGCCATGCCACCCTGCCGGAAGCGCTGCCTGTGCCGCTCGGCCCAGCTATTGGTCGGGCTGCTGTGCAGCCTGGCCACCCTCTTGGTTCTCGGCTTCCTGGCTGGCAGCCGCCATGAGGAGCTGCTCCCACGCTCACTGCCCGGTGTGGGGAAGCGAGACATAGACAGCCTGCTGCTGCCACCACCCAACGCCTTCCCACTGTCCCCATCACCCTGTGCCCTGACTGACCCCTGGCTACTGGTGCTAGTGGCCAGCGCAACCGGGCATGCGGCCCGGCGGGCGGTGGTGCGGCGCAGCTGGGGGGGTGTGAGGGTGGCAGGGGGGCGCAGCGTGCGCACCGTCTTCACACTGGGGCTGCCCGGGGATGTGGCGCAGCAGGCAGCACTGGACCATGAGGCGGGTGAGCATGGTGACCTGTTGCAGGCGCGCTTTACCGACACTTACGCAAACCTAACACTGAAGACGCTGGCGATGCTGGGCTGGGCCACTACCCGCTGCCCCACCGCCCGCTTCCTGCTCAAGGCCGACGATGACGTCTTCCTCAACCTGCCTGCCCTGGCACGATACCTGGAGCGGCTGGCCGGCCCACCCGCTGCCTATCTGGGCCAGGTGTACTCACACGTGGCACCCATCCGCGACCCACTTAGCCGGCACTACATGCCCACCTCACTCTACCCGGAACGCACCTTCCCGCCCTACTGCAGCGGCCCTGCCTATGTTCTCTCTGCCCCAGCCGCTGCCGCTGTCCTGGGTGCTGCCCGCCAACTGCCGCTGCTGCCCATAGAGGATGTGTTTGTGGCGCTGTGCGCCAGCCATGCTGGCATTGCCCCGCACCACCTGGACTACATGGCCGGGGCTACCCACTACCCGCCTGATGCCTGCTGCTACCGGGAGGTGCTCTTCAGTGTGCACGAAGTGCCGCCTGAGGAAATGCTGTCCATGTGGGAGGCAGCTGAGCAGCCGTGCACCGCCTGGCAGCGCTTCCTTGGCCTGGCCCGCTGCAAAGTACTAGCCTGGCTGGCTGCAGAGGACACCCCATGATTGCTTTCCCCCACCCCCCTCCGAGGACCATGGGAGAAACAGGCCTGGAGCCCCCCACCCGGGAGTGGCTATCCGGCTTTGGAGAAGCGAAGGGATCGACTGACTCGCGGAACCACTGCCAGGAACTCGGCCTCGGACCCCACAGCCGCCTGCCTGGATGCTGAGCTCCCCTCTTAGGACTGCGGGTCGAGGCTCTGCCAGCCCTGGGAGTGCCAGGCTGCCCTGGTTGATTCTCCGGCCGGCCGATGTGGGCCTTAGAGCTGAAAAACTGAAGGGAGGACAAAGGGGTTTATTTATTTATTTATTTATTTATTATTGGTTCTTCTATGCTGCCCTACTCCTGAGGGACTCAGGGCGGCGTACAGCAAATTATACAAGAACACTAATAATAAACAACAGTTAAAAACAACAGTTAAAAATTACAAAAATATTAAAAATGTTCACCATCAGCCATACCGGGCGAGAGCTCAGGTGGAACTAGGCTCACCCCCTGCCTGCAGGAAGAGCCATGTCTTGATGGCTTTTCGGAAGGCCAGCAGGGTGGGGATGGTTCGGGTCTCTGGGGGGAGTTGGTTCCAGAGCACGGGCCCCCCTACAGAGAAGGCCCTCCCCCTAGGGCCCGCCAGCCAGCATTGTTGACGGGACCTGGAGGAGACCCAATCTGTGGGACCTAACCAGTCGAAGGGAAGTATGAGGCAGAATGCAGTCCCGAAGGTAACCTGGTCCTAAGCCATGCAGGGCTTTAAAGATGATGATCAACACCTTGAATTGTACCCGGAGACCGATGGGCAACCAATGCAGCTGGTGGAGTATAGATGTAACATGGGTGTACCTTGGCACACCCACCACAGCACGCGCAGTCGCATTTTGCACCAACTGAAGTCTCCGAATACTCTTCAAGAGTAGCCCCATGTAGAGCGCATTGCAGTAGTCCAGTCGGGAGGTGACAAGGGCATGAGTGACGTGAGTAGAGCCTCCTTCTCCAAGTATGGCCACAATTGGTGCACCAGGCGAACCTGTGCATAGGCCCCCCTAGCCACAGCCGTAAAGTGTTGATCTAATTTTAGCTGTGGATCTAGGAGGACCCCCAAATTGCGGACCTGTTCCGAGGGAGTTAATTTCCCTCCCTCAAGAACCAAGGAGGGACAGTTGTCGTAGTCCTTAGGAGGCAATATCCAAAGCCACTCAGTCTTGTCGGGGTTGAGTCTGAGTCTGTTCCTCCCCATCCAGGTCCTAACGTCGTCCAGGCATCGGCACATTACATCAGCTGCCTCACTGAATTGAGACGGGGTGGTGATGTACAGCTGGGTGTCGTCAGCGTACTGATGTAAACTCACCCCATGTCTGTGGATGATCTCCCCCAGCGGTTTCATGTAAATGTTAAACAGGATGGGCGAGAGGACCGAACCCTGAGGCACCCCGCATGACAGGGGCCTAGGGGACGATCTCTGCCCTCCTGTTAACACCGACTGCATCCTATCGGCGAGATAAGAGGAGAACCACCGCAAAACGGTGCCTCCCACTCCCAACTCGCCGAGACGATGCAGAAGGATACCATGGTCGATGGTATCGAAAGCTGCTGAGAGGTCAAGTAGCACCAGGATGGAGGAATTTCCACCATCCTGGGCTCGCCAGAGATCATCCATCAGGGCGACCAAGGCAGTTTCTGTACTGAAGCCGCGCCTGAAACCCGACTGATAGGAGTCTAGATGATCCGTTTCCTCCAATAGTCGCAGAAGCTGAGCAGCCACCACCTTCTCAACAACTTTACCTATAAAAGGCAAGTTGGAGACTGGACGAAAGTTCTTCAAGTCCGCTGGGTCCAGGGAAGGCTTCTTCAGGAGGGGTCTCACCACCGCAACTGTTAACGGCTGCGTTACGGATCCCTCCGTCAAAGAAGCGATGACCACCGCCTGGATCCAGCCGCGTGCCACCTCCCTCCTGGCCGAAACCAGCCAGGAGGGGCACAGGTCCAATAAACAGGTGGAAGCACTCATCGCACCCATGGCTATGTACACATCTTCAGGAGAAACAGGCCCAAACTCCTCCCACAACGGTGGACTAAGACTTGCCCCTGTCACCTCAATGGACTCTGCCCAGCCAGAGTCCAGGTTCAACCGGATCTGAACGACTTTATCCGAAAGAAACTGCGCGAATTCCTCAGCTCTACTTTGCAAGTGTTCTTCGCTCCCCCCTTTGGCAAGGAGGGAGTGGGTCACTCTAAACAAGGTGGCTGGGCGAGAATCTGCGGACGCAATAAGAGCAGAAAAATGAGATCATTTTGCCGCCCTTATCGCCACTAAATAAGACTTGACGTAGGTTCTTAATAGTGTTCGATCAGACTTGGTTTTACTGGCTCTCCAGCGGCGCTCCAGACGTCTCTTTTGGCGTTTCATCTCCTGGAGCTCCTCGGTAAACCAGGGGGCTTTCCGGGATCCACTGCCGCGGAGAGGTCGCAAAGGCGCAATCCGGTCTAATGCCGCTGATGCTGCGGTGTTCCAAGCAGCCACCAGGGAATCAGCCGAATTGTGTACCAGGGTTTCAGGTATTTCCCCAAGTTCCCTCTGGAATCCTTCTGGCTCCATTAGGCGCCTGGGGCGGAACCACCTAGTCGGTCCCGCCTCCCTGCGGGGGAGGAATGGGGCTGCGAAACCAACCTCAGTAGGAAATGATCTGACCATGACAGCGGGGTGGTGACTGTGTCCCCTATCTTCAGATCATTTCTCCACTGTCCCGAAAGAAACACTAGGTCGAGCGTGTGGCCTCCCTCATGAGTTGGACCCTGGATTACTTGGGTCAGGTCCATGGTTGTCATGGAATCCATGAACTCCTGGGCTACCCCAGAGGTTTCGTCAGCCGAAGGCAGGTTGAAGTCCCCCAGCACCATAAGCCTAGGGAACTCAACCACCAAGCCGGCTACTGCCTCAAGCAGCTCAGGCAGGGCCTTACTAACGTAGCTGGGAGGCAGGTACGCTAGGAAAAGGCCCACCTGAACCCCTAAGTCCAACTTCAGAAGGAGCGTCTCACACCCAACAATCTCCGGGGCAGGGATCCTACGAGGATGCAGATTTCGGCGCGTTATCGTTGCCACTCCTCCCCCCCTTCCCTGGGGTCGTGAATGATGCTGCACTGAGAACCTGTCTGGGCATATCTCGGAGAGAGCTTCTCCCCCCTCCTGGCCCATCCAGGTCTCAGTTATACACACCAGGTCTGCCCCCTCTTCTGTGATTAAATCACGTATCAGGGGGGGCTTTGTTGGCAATTGACCTGGCGTTAAGCAGCAACATCTTGAGCCCAGGGCCCTGAAAACCCTGGTTGCCAGGTACTCGGGTTGAGCAAGATGGAACCACATCGGAGGGGCTGGAACAAGGGATCGCTTGTAAACAGCGAGGTCTTATTCCCCGAGAGCGGCCCACCCCTCTGCTCCCGCCATATCTGCCACTTCCCATTATGACAGAGATGTTCCGGCTCTCATCCCCCCCCCGAGACCCCCTCACCCCCCCCCCCCCCGCTGGCCTCCCTCACTCCCTGCAGGCCATACACACCATTTTCACAAGATAGGGTAACTGAGCCCTGCCCCCTCCCCGCTTCTGTTTCCACACTCAGCGGGGGGGGGGGACAGAATCCCAGTCCCTATCTCTTCCATTACTTCACATTCATTCTAAATACTCAGACACCCATCTCACTCATCCCCATACTCGATCACACCCATACCGCACCTCCGAGGAGGAGAATACAATTTAAAATTTTTAAAAAGAAGGCAGGCTCATCAAGGTAAGGGTGTGCTGGGGAGGCAGGTTCCCTGGTTCGACTCAGCCTCCCAGTTGTTCTGTAGTCCAGGGGTGGCAAAAACCAGGGGTGGTTCACCTGGTCAGTGTTTTTTTAGGAAGTCATTCATCCCCGATTGGGGTGCCATCCTCTCTTTGGCAACGGGAGGTCAAGGTGGGCTTTTCGCAGCATCAGCAGCAATGGAAAGATTGCCCCACAGAGCTGTGGGTGGGGCCTGAAGGGGCCTGAATGTCACGTGGGGCCCTTCTCTTGCGGAACGAGACGACTCCTGGTGGCCAGGTGGACACAGATGGCTGGGCGCGGCTGGATCGGCGCGGAATTTGCATTGGCTAACTGGAAACATGGGGACAATTCTGGGAGAATGACCTCTCCTTTGGCATGCTGGGCACTCACACGCACACACGCACACACACACGCACCATTCCGAGTTTGGGGAAATGTATCCCCATCCGTGCTGGGAAGCTGCCAATTGTGCCCGGGCTTGGGGAGGAGGATTTCTCCTTTGGGGGAGCTGTGTGCGTGAACACACACACTCACACTATGAATGTGGTGACTTTTATGAACTCTTTTCCTTCCCCACCATGCTTAGCAAGCTGGAGGCTCCCCTTCGGGGCACAGAGTTTTAATTCTGCAAATGCACGTAGGGGACTTTGTTGTTCATTTTCCCTTTAATATTGTTTTTGCAGTACCTCCCTTTGCAAACTTCCCCCGGGGGAAAAAACTTTTAATGCCCTGCGATAGCCACTCCCTGCTGGTCCATGGTCTGCATCTCACTGGCAGCTTGTGATGCCACAATGAGGCAAGTCCCCAAGCTTGGATTGGTGTGTGTGTGTGTGTAGGTCCATTCTCCAAGCTTGTGGGTTGGTTTCTGAAAGTTTCATTACCAGGCTGTGTAATACCTTCAGCAGAGCTTAGGGGAGGCGTTAAGGGTTCCTCCGCTTATAACGGCTTCATGTGGTCAGTAGGTCTTGCGAGGCCACCGGTGTCAGGTGAGGGTCACATAGGATCAGGTTCTTGTGGTGGGTCAGGTATGGATCGCGTCAAGTGACGTGTCTTGTGACGGGGAGGTCACATCAGGCGAGGGGTGTGTGTGTGTGTGTGTGTGTGTGTGTGTGTGTGTGTGTGTGTGTGTGTGTGTGTGTGTGTGTGCCTGCATGCTTGGCTTTAGGCAGTTCAGGGACGTGAGGAGGTGGGGAAATCGGTTACACCAAGACAGAATACGAGGCACTTGTGAAGGCAGCAACTGTGGTTTCTTAGCCGGGAGTTCAGGCGTCTGTGGGACACGGGAGGAGCCTTGCAGTTGCCGGGATCCAGGGGTGCATGTGGGGAGGGGGGGGCTGCTGCAGCCCTTTGAGCAAGGGAGACCCAACGCCCAGGAAAACATTTGGGGGGTGCTACTTCACCCCCCCCCTCATCCCCAAGGATGCTTTATGCCCCCGGGAGCCCCCCCTTCTTTGGCAACTGCTGGGCAGCCCCTCCTCCTTCACAGGGCCAGAGAGACCACACACACATCTGCAACCGGGGGGGTGGGTGGGGGGACGGACGGCGCAGTTCCTTAACTGCTCCTGCTGGCTCTTCAGAAGCAGAGTGCTGACAGCAGAGGCAGAGGGGGGGGAGGAGCGTGCCCTGCTCAGCTTGGCTGACTCACTGAGGACACCCGCTCTGGAGCACACTGGGCGGCCTCAGCCAGTCTGAAGGAGCGCAAGATCGCTGGCCCGAAGGGTTCTGTTCTCTGCGCCAAAAACTTTTGCAAAAATGAGGATTACCTGTAGCCAGTGAAGATAAATCCTGAGTCAAATATGACCAATTCCTGTGCTCTGTTGTACTAAAAGGAAACATTTGGCAACCCCTTTGTCAGTCCTGCCTCTCAGCTCAAGGCTTCTAAATAAAAAAATGACCCTTCTTCACACACCATTTGGTTGAGAAAGAGAGAGGTTACTAGAAGTCAAGTGACATAATACAGTAGTAACACAAAGCCAGGCCTGAAAGTTCCCCCACCAAAACCCCAGTGTAGCAATTCCCTCCGGAGATCCAACTTCAAAAGAGATCTTTTTGGAACCGGCTCCTCCTGAGGAATGCAGGCGTCGACCTCTGGAAGGGTAAACCTCTGAAGTAAGCCCCCCTCCCAATTAGAATAGAATAGAATAGAATAGAATAGAATAGAATAGAATAGAATAGAATAGAATAGAATAGAATAGAATAGAATTCTTTATTGGCCAAGTGTGATTGGACACGCAAGGAATCTGTCTTTGGTGCATAAGCTCTCAGTGTACATAAAAGAAAAGATACATTTGTCAAGAATCATGAGGTACAACACTTAATGGTTGTCATAGGGTTCAAGTAAGCAATCAGGAAACAATCAATATGAATATAAATCGTAAGGATACAAGCAACAAGTTACAGTCACACAGTTGGGCCCCAAAGTTCATGGCGGATTGGCACCAAAACGGCTTCTTGAGGAGGCGTAGGAGCTGGTGCCTGAGGCCGGATGCGGGGTGGGGGTGGGTGGGGGATTCCTGGGATCCAGGGAGGAGACTTACCTGGAAGGGAAAGCTGCTCATTGGCTCCTTCTGGGAAGGTGGGGGGAGGGGCTCTTGGGGGGATGCATTTCTCAGCCCCTCCCCCCTCCTGCAGGGAACGTGCTTTGAAGCCCTCCTGCCATTAAAGCCCAGAGGCCTAAGCCGCCCCCACCCCTCCCCCTACTCTTCCCTGACCTGGGGGAAGTGGGGCAGAGGAGAGCCAGAACTGGCCGAGCAGGGGGGCTCCTTGCAAAGGGGGGAGGGGGGTTGCCCAGTGGCGGGAGAAGAGAGCAAGGGAAGCCCCCTCGGGGTCTGGGGGCCTCTTTGGGCATCCATCCGCTCTTCGGTTCCCTCAAGCTCAGCCAAAGGGTCGCTGAGGGTCCTGGCCTTGTGACTAACCAAGCCTTGAGCCCCATAGCCCCCCCTTTGCGCTCCTGAGCCCTTCAGTGGGAGTCGGGGCGCCACTTCTTGGGGGCGGGAGTCGACCTGACCGTCGCCTGCGAAGCGCCCCCTCCCCACCGGAGCCTGGACCGAGGGCGCAACTTTGCCTCGCGCTGAAAGGCAGCTTCGGCCGGAGCCGAGAAGGGGCGCCGCTTTTGGGGAGCTCAGCCAAGAGGAGCCCGGAAAGGCCCCCCCCGGCGCTCAGGCCGCAGACAGGCAGCCCCTCCCGCGAACCGGGAGGGTAAGAGCGGGCTCGGCGCCTGCGCAGAAGCAGCAAGGGGGACGGCGGGGCTTTCGGCTCGGAGGGAGGAGGCGGTCCTGCCCCGCGATGGGAGGCCCCTCGGGAAGATCCCCCGCGTGGAGCGCCGAGCCGCCCCTCCTGCCCGGCTGCTCCCCTCCGCGGGGCTCTCGGGGACTCTAGCGGGCCACGCGGATCGGGGGAAGCCGGCCACGCTCGAGGCTTCGGGAGAGCAGAAGCCCTTGCTCTGCCCACGCGTGGGCTTTCCCTCTGCCCGCCGTGGGAGAGCTGCCCGGGATTCGCTTCGTGGTCCCCGACACTCCCAGGGGCGGTCAAAAGAGTCAAGGTGGCGGCCAAAGTCCCCGTGGGGGCCAGGGTCAGTTCCGGGCAAGGACGGGAGGAGCCTCCCTCGCAGGACTGGCGTGGAAAGGGGCCTTGAACTCGCCCTCCCGAGGGCAGCCCAGGCGAAGCTTCAGCCGGGTCTCTAAAACGGGCAGGCTTCGCAAAGACCCCGCAGAGCCCCCTTCTTCCCCGGGGGCTGCCTGGGATCCCCTCTCCCCGGTGGAGGGAAAAGAGGGATCCGGGGAAGAGATCGACCCGGATCCTCTGGCGCTGGGCAGGGCAAGGTCCGAGAAGCACGGTCAGATCTGTGCCCAGGGGAGGTCCGTGCACTGGACAGCGGCCGCCCCCGGTCTCGCCTCCCCCGCACCCCACATCCTTGAAAAGGCACCCGGCGGAGCTGCCACCCACGCCGACTCCGCTGACCGTCCAATGGGGCTGCCGGGAGGGGAGGGGAGGGGAGGGTGGGAAGACGGTACCCCTCAATACTGGCCGGGGGAAGAGTTGGGGGGCGGGGGAGACTCTGCTCAAGTTTTCTCTGGCCCGCTTTTGCTTGGGGGCCCCACGCAAGCTCCTTCTGGGGGTTGCAGGACCGCGCCTGTCCCACCCGCTGGATGTGGCTCTAGACCAGAGCCCGGGATAGACTGCTTCCGCAAGTGGAGGCTCAGCAACTAGTGTGGGGGGAGGCCTTAGAGACTGGGGGCGGCTGTTGCTGTGGCAGCTTGGAGGAATAGAATAGAATAGAATAGAATAGAATAGAACAGAACAGAACAGAACAGAACAGAACAGAACAGAACAGAATAGAAAAGAAAATAGAATAGAATAGAATAGAATAGAATTCTTTATTGGCCAAGTGTGATTGGACACACAAGGAATTTGTCTTTGGTGCCTATGCTCTCAGTGTACATAAAAGAAAAGATACATTTGTCAAGAATCATGAGGTACAACACTTAATGGTTGTCATAGGGTTCAAGTAAGCAATCAGGAAACAATCAATATGAATATAAATTGTAAGGATACAAGCAACAAGTTACAGTCATAAGTGGGTAAGTGGTAAGAACTTACCCATCGGAAAGGGGCTGTCCGATGGGGCCCAAGAGAGCAGCTTACACCCGCTTTCCCATCAGCTCTGCGTTAGGATGACAGCACCCATGGTTCCCTGCCTGTATGGCCTTGCCTGAAAACCTGCGGAAGGGGCTAAAGGCTGTCATGATTCAACCTGCTGACCTGACTCTGTCAAAGTGGCCCCTCGGACCTGGGAGGGGCAGAGGGTTGGACTGGATGGCCTCCAGGGTCCTTAGGAGTCTTTAAGACTCCGAGCCAAGGGCGTCTCCATTAAACCGGCCCCTTCCTGGAGCTGAGGAGGCCGCACTTGCCCCAAAGGGAGAGCCCCGAGCGGGAGGCTTGGCAGCAGCGCAGCCCCCGGCTCTTCTCCACGCTGCTCTGGCTGGGAGTGGCCCGGAGGGGGAGCCGCTCTGCCTGTGGGGGCAGCTCCTCCCCCCGAGACTCCTGCAGACGCCCCCAGTGGGCTCCGTTCAAGGGAGGCGGAAGACCCCCGGCATCCCTCCCCACCAAAAGGGGCTATGGAAGGGGGTGATCAGCCAGCGCCCTTCTGGCAGGTGGGTGTCCTGCCTCCGGGGGCTGTGGATGATGGGACACATTCTCCAGGGCCAGCAGGTGGCGCCTTCTGCCGCAGCCCCGACACAGCGACCTCCCTCCAACGACGGGGCTCCTCCTCCGGCGGCTCATAGGCGACCCCTTTGCTGCCAAGGGGGCTCCAGCTGCTGGCGGGGCGGGCAGGGCCAGCAACCTCGCCCGCCACCCTGCGCTGCCCCGGAAGGGCCCGGCTGATTCCTGTCCCCCCTCCCCGATCAGCTGGGCAGGCGGGGCGAGCAGGGCGAGCACCTTCAGGCCCCTCCTTGGCCGGCGCTGTGACCTTGGGGAAGGGTGGGGGAGGGCTGCCCCCCCCACCCCAGAGGCCAGCCGAAACCATGTATCTGTTGAGGACGGTAAGAGTATAAAAGGCCATTGGCGGACAAAGTTATCGTCTCTGCACCTCATTGCAATGGGTTGTTAATGCAAGTTGTTTTATGTATATGATGGCTTTTCTCATGTTCTTAATTGCTCAGGAAATAAACCTCTGAATCTTAAAGTAAGAATTATTGTTTGTGCTGTTGTCTCCTGTTTCCTTTTACTGGGATTCACTTCATGACAGGATCCGTTTTTATGACACCGAGAAGCAGTGAAAAAGAAGAGAGAAGATGCATTTAGTATCAGTAGGAAATTTATTCCATCCCTACAACCATTAAACCATGTAGAAAACTGCTGTTCCCCTTTTTTGTTTAGACGATAAAGGGATTTGAAACATGCAGACATCTTGAATCGATTTGTTACCATCAAAAGAATAAACTATTTCCCAAAGCTAAGTTACTGCTTTGATAAAGTAAAAGTTGTTCGGAAAATATCAACTTCTGTATTTTAGTATAATTCGAGTTCATATTTGCATTGTGAACCTGTGTATTTTTTTCCCCACACGGCTAGTTTGAGCTAGTAGTTAAGGCCACTTTAGGCATGCAAAAAGAAAAAAAATAGAACAGAACTGGAAGGGACCTTGGAGGTCTTCTAGTCCAGCCCGCTGCTCAAGCAGGAGACCCTGTATACCATTTCAGCCAGTGACTGTCCAGTCTCTTCTTAAAAAACTCCAGTGATGGATGGGAGAAACAGACTCACCAGTCAGAAATTGGTCACAGTCATGAAGTGAAGAAGCAAGCAAGTTTGTTGCATGCAAAATACGTCCTTCCAAGAGCAGGTGGCTGACAGGTGGACGCCTACGGAGGAATACATTTCTTCGACTTTTTATTCCCTCCACCCGAACCACAAGCCCCTCCCTGCAGCCCCCCTTGACAAAGACCTGGACAGGGTTGCAATCTTCCAGCAAGGCTCCATTTCTCCATTTCTTAACCTTTATTTCTTGTTTCCTTACAATCCTTGCAGCATAAGCATAACACATTGAGGCAAGCGGTTAATTAATTTATCCACTATATTACTAGACTGTGTGGTTAAAACTGTTAACTAATCTGCTTGGCCAAACTGACTCGCTTATCGGAATAGCAGCCCCTTCCCGTATTTCAGACTTGGAACTTTTTACCCTTAATGTCCCAATGCCCTACTGAACTTTTATACCCACAACTCTTAAAAATTGCTTTCTTTGCAAAAACAACATTGTCTCCATCAGTTTCTTACATGAAGCACCCACAACTTGAGTCGCCATGGGCGAATAGGCGGCAATATAAATCAAATAAATAAATAAACTTCTGGAGGCAAGCTGTTCCACTGGTTAATTGTCCTCACTGTTAGGAAGTTTCTCCTTATTTCTAGGTTGCTTCTCTCCTTGATTAGTTTCCATCCATTGTTTCTTGTCCTGCCTTCTGGGGCTTTGGAGAATAGCTTGACTCCCTCTTCTTTGGGGAGCTGAAGTGCTAAGAGCTGAAGTGGTGCAGTGGTTAAATGCTGTGACTGCAGGCTGACTGCTAGTTCAGCAGTTCAGCTGTTCAAATCTCACTAGGCTCAAGGTTGACTCAGCCTTCCATCCTTCTGAGATCGGTAAAATGAGGACCCAGATTGTTGGGGGCAATATGCTGAACTCTGTAAACAGCTTAGAGAGGGCTGTAAAGCACTATGAAGCGGTATATAAGTAAAGTGCTATTGCTATTGCTATTTGAGGCAGCCCCTGAGATACTGGAACACTGCTATCCTATCATCCCTGGTCCTCCTTTTCACTAATCCTGCAAACATTCTTCATAGGTTTTAATCTCCAGGCCTTTAATCGTCTTAGTTGGTCTTCTTTGAACTTTTTCCTGTGTCTCAAAATCTTTTTTGTAATGTGGTGACGAAAACTGCACGCAGAATTCCAAATAAAACAAATAAAGCGGTACTAATACTTTGTGTGAATGCATGAAAGTGGGCTGGGTGACTTTGGGCTGATCTCCTTCTCTTTCCCTCATTTTCTCTTTTAATCTTTCTCTTTCTCTCTCTTTCTCTCCAACCCTGTCACAGGGTTGTTCTGTGAAAATAAGAGGAGAAAGAAATATTAGGTATGCTCATCACTTTGAATTATATGATAAAAATAAGTAAATCAATAAATATTGGTTCCAATTTCAACCCAAAACAGGACCTATGGATGGACAAGACCCGGGTGTGCCCACAGCTTCCCAGGCGCCAGTCAAGGACTGGTTTTAACTGGTCAGTCCCTCTCTGTTGGGCACCTCCAAGGCTGCCTTTCCACTTCACCCAGGGATGAAATCCAGCAGGTTTTGACAGGTTCTGGAGAACCGGTAGCAGAAATTTTTAGTTCAGAGAATCGGCAAATGCCACCTCTGGCCGGCCCCAGGAGTGGAATGGGGATTTTGCAGTATCCTTCCCCTGCCACGCCCACAAAACTGGTAGTAAAAACCTTTTCTTATGAATGGGGGTCCCTTTCCTAGAGAAATGATGGCTTCTGCTGCTCCTGACAGGGATTTAAAGGGGGATTTCCCCATTTGAAGGATTCCCCTATTGTCTGTCCTTAAGCCATCATCCAGCTGTCAGAACCTCCCCTGGCCAAAGTCCTGCTGGTCAGCCTGAGTCCAGGCAGAGAAAAGCAAAGAGAGGGGCTGACTGTTGCCAATTGGGCAAAGGGGCCCCTTTTATTCTCTGCCCCTCCCTCGACAGATGAGCCAGGCTCCACCCTCCCTCCCTCCCTCCCTCCCTCCCTGGGTGTTACCTGTGTGGGTAGATTTTGGGTAGCAGCTGTGCCAGGAAGCAAGAAACACGGATCGGATTGTCTCCTGCGGAACCCCCAAAGGTATTCCTCTGCCCTGAAAGAGCCCCTGCTGGGTGGGAGGGGGGAACAGGGGGGCTCCTGGCTTCCCTCCAGCCCATGTCAGGAATACCTGCCCCCTTTCTCCTCTTTCAATGGAGAGTGGGCACGCTCTGGGAGGGGGGCAGAGCCAGGGAGGAACTTATCTAACTTCTGCTTCCTGGCCTGAAGTGGCATCTCAGCACCTCTGCGTACCTCCTTGGCACCTTCTCCTTTCTTGGTAGCTCTCCTCTGTGCCCAAACCGCTTCCAGAAAAGGCAAAATCGTCCAGCCACGCCGTGTGTGTGTGTGTGTGTGTGTGTGTGTGTGTGTGTGGAAACCTAAGAGGCTTCCTGCCAGCTGCTCCCCAGGAGTCAGTAGCGGCACCCATGGGGAGGCTGCGCATGCATGGCTCCGTCTCCTGGCACAGCCCAGCTAAAAGAAAAGGCGGCTGAGCTAGCGGTCCATGGAGCCTGCTCTTCTTTTTTGAGTGAGTCGGTTGATGGGCAGGAGTTGCCAGTAAAGGAAATATTTGTAGGTGAGGGTTGAAATGTGGGGTCATTGGCGCTTTCTGAGCTGGGTTGTTTTCTTGCAGAAAACCTTCATGAGGTTCTTCGGTTGGGCTCCTTATTGTGAGCTTGTCTGTCAGTTCCTTGATTGGGGCCTTGTTTACTTCTCGATTGTTGGCCTGATGTTAACCTCGGGAGTTACATCTCTGCTCACCTGGGTGCCCGATTGCGGGCGGTGGAGGTGCTGAGGTCTTTCCGGTCCTTTTAAGGCCTGTCGGTTGTCCTTTCTCCACGGTACCCAGATGTTGTTTCTGTCATGTGTTTCAACTCAGTTACTGATGAAACATGACCTTTTTCTTCCACTTTGGGGAGGGACCCCTCCTCCTGCTCCAGGCCAAGCGGGGTCTCTCCTAAGTGCCCCCCAGCCCTGGAGGGGAAAGGAGGGAGGGCTGAGCTGGCACAGGGACCGGAGGGGGGGGGAGGCACTTGGGAAGGAGAGAGGCAAAGGCAGCCACGGGAGGCTGTTTCGGAGGCCTCTCTGCTGGAACCACCATCAGCCTCCCTGAGGGGAACCACCCAGAAGCCGCTGCGGCACCCGGAGGAGGGAGGTCAGGAATCCAAAGCCCCCCCCCGCTTCAGGCATGCCCAGGGCCCAATCCGCCCCGAAAGGCAGCAGCCTCCCCGCAGAAGGCAGATAGGCAGCCAGCCATGGTCTCCAGAGGATCCGAGCAGCCATCTGGGTGGGCCTGCAGAGCTACGAAACAAGGCCGGGTCCTTCCATTCCTTCCGCCGCAGGAGGGTCGGCGGGCTCCGGCCAGCTCTCTCGGCCGGGGGGGGGGTGGGCGGACGGCGCTGGCGAGAGCGAGGCCGGCGACCCCAGGAGCAGCTCCGGACTCTGAACGAGCGAGCGCCGCCTCGTCTCCCACCAAGCTCGGTTCGCCCGGCACGGCGGAGGGAGGGGCGGAAGGAGGGGAAAGGAAGCCGCCCCCGCAGCCGCAGCGTTACCCTGGCGGGTCTCGCGAGGCGCCGCTGCCCGGGGGAGGCCGGGAGGATGCTGGGGAGGCCGGTGGGTGCCCTGCGGAGAGCCCCGGGAGGGGAAGCGGGGCCGCCCTTTGTCCTCCGGCGGGGCTGACGCGGTTTCTCTCTTGCAGGCCCTCCCGCCGCCCTCCATCCATGCCCCCCGCGCCGCCCTTCCCCAAGCGCTGCCCGCGCCGCTCGGCCCGGCTGCTGGGGGGGCTGCTGGGCTGCCTGGCCCTCCTCTCGGCCCTCACCTTCCTGGCGGGCGGCGGCCACGAGGAGCTGCTCTCGCGCTCGCTGCCCCTCCTGGTGCGGGCCGGGGGGGAGCCCCGCGTGGACGCCGCCCTCCCGCCGCTGCCCCCCGCCGCCGCCTTCCCGCTGTCCCCGCCCGCCTGCGCCGCCGCCCCCGCCCCGGGGCTGCTGGTGCTGGTGGCCAGCGCTCCCGGGCACGCGGCGAGGCGGGCGGCGGTGCGGCGGAGCTGGGGGTCGGCGCGGGCGGCGGGCGGCCTGGCGGTGCGCACCGTCTTCGCGCTGGGGCTGCCCGGGGAAGCGGCGCTGCAGGCGGCGCTGGAACGCGAGGCGGCCGAGCACGGGGACCTGCTGCAGGGACGCTTCGCCGACACCTACGGCAACCTGACGCTGAAGACGCTGGCGATGCTGGGCTGGGCCGCCGCCCGCTGCCCCGCCGCCCGCTTCCTCCTCAAGGCCGACGACGACGTCTTCCTCAACCTGCCGGCCCTGGCGAGCCACCTGCGGACCCTGGACGCTGCAGCCGCCGCCTACCTGGGCCGCGTCCACTGGCGCGTGGCGCCCACCCGCGACCCCCGCAGCCGCCACCACGTGCCCGCCTCGCTCTACCCGGCCGCCGCCTTCCCGCCCTACTGCAGCGGCACCGCCTACGTGCTCTCCGCCCCAGCCGCCGCCGCCGTGCTGGCCGCCGCCCCTCACCTGCCGCCGCTGCCCTTGGAGGACGCCTTCGTGGGACTCTGCGCCCGCCGCGCCGGCATCGCCCCGCGCCACCTGGCCCGCATGGCCGGCTCCACCCGCTACCCGCCTGACGCCTGCTGCTACCGGGAGGTGCTCTTCAGCTCGCACGGCGTGGCGCCCCCCCGGATGCTGGCCATGTGGGCCGAGACCGAGCGGCCCTGCTCCGCCTGGCAGCGCCTCCTTGGCCTGGCCCGCTGCAAGGCGCTGAGCTGGCTGGCGGCCGAGGAGGAGGAGGAGGAGCAGGAGGACGGCCCGTGAGCCGCTGTGGACCGGCTTTGGACTCGCAGGAGAGCGGCTGGGAACTCCACCCGGCAGACAGAGTCCGCTCTCCGGACTGCGGAACGAGGCTCCCCTTCGCCAGACGCAGGACCAAGGGGCCTCGCATGGACAGCGCCCCTCCCGCCCAGTCTTTTGGGGCGCACATTTGAGGCTGAGCGAGGTGCCACTCCTTCTCTGGCAACTGACTCAAAGGTGGACTTTTCGGGCAAGCAGGGAGAAGCTGCCCCACAGAACTCAGAGGGGGGGGGGTCTGAAGGGGCCTGGATAGCGTGTGGGGCTGGTCTCTGATTGTGAAGCGATTGTGAAGGCAGCAACTTTGGTCTCTTAGTGGGGAGTTTGGGGGTCTGTGGGGCACAGGAGCAGCCTTAGTTTCCCAGATGCTCCTGTGCCCGTGGGGGGTGGGTGGGAGGGGGGGCTGCAGCCCTTTACCTGGGGGTGGGGGGGGAAAGCCCTCTCTGGCAGGAAACCCCCTGCAGTGTCCAATGCCTCGGAATATTTTTTGGGGGGGTGCTTCTTTGGCCCCCTCATCCCAAGGATGCTTTATTCCCCCCCCCCCGAGAGTCCCCACTTCTTTGCCAACTGTTGAGTGGGAAGCGGGGGGGGGGCAGCCCCCCCTCCTTCACCCTGACAGAAAGATGACACACATCTACAAATCACAAAATGTGTATTTAGGCAAAGATCCTAAGAGTCCAAATAAAATCCCCACATGGGTTTCAGGGGAGGTCCGTGGGACCAGCTGTCCAGCGCAGAGCAGGTGCCCCTTGAGGGGAGCCGTCCAGAGCCCCCCTCCTGCACGTGGAGGGGATGCCAGCCTCCTTTGCCCGCTATTTCCGGAAGCGATCCAGCGCTGACCTCTGGGCTGGAGGGAGTTTGGCCTTGGGGGTCGCCGGCTGCGTCTCTGCCTTGGCAGCCAAGCTCTTCCGAACCAGGGCCTGCGAGGAGGAAGGTGGGTGGGTGGGCATGAACAGGAACTGGCAGAAAGCCCCCTCCCCACAAGAGCCAGGACCCAAGCAGATTAATGTGCCGCTGATGGCTGCTCCTGATTCAAATCCCACCACGTTCTTGTGCTCTGGTGATGTATTAAAAGCAAACATTTGGCAACCACATTGTGGCTCAGCAGGACTTTTGAGGGGGGGCGGGGGGGAGGCTGGGGGATCCAGGGAGGAGCAGGAGGCAACCTCCGGAGACTCACCCGCTGTTCCTCGGCGGCCACTTTCTTCCTTCGCTTCAGCCTGCTGCCCGCAGAGTCCCGGCCTTTCAGCTTCCTCCGAGGGGAGAAGGGCTCCTTGGCCTCCGGGTCGTAGCCCTGTGGGGAGGAGCAGCGGGCATGGAGTCAGCGTCCTCAGACCCAGAGCCCCTCACAGCCGCATCTTGTGCTGCCTCCTCCTCCTCCTCCTCCTCCTCCTATCGGTGCCCACACATACCAGCCTCTCCCTCCGCTCCTGGCGCTGCTGCTCCATGGAAATGGGGTCCACCCGGCCCAGCTCCATGGGGTCCAGGGTGATCAGCTCTGATGGGATCTGGGGAGAAGAACGTGCCGTGAGGAAAAACAATGGGGCTCCTCCCCCAGAGCCCCTCCCCACCCTTTGATCCGTGGCCTCTGGAGGCGGCTCAATGGCCGGGAAGAGGAGCCAGCAGAGGCTTTGGCTGCACCCAGCTGCAGGCGGGGGACGTGGGGCGCTGAGTGGCGGGGAAAGGGGGGGGCAGGGGGCTCACCTTCTCCAGGAAAGCTTTAACCTCCCACTCCTGCCTCTGCCTCCGGCTGCGGAAGGGGTTGTTCTCCAGGGCATCGAAGTTAGGCTCCCCGGCACCTGCGAGGCAACCGGGCTGAGGGACGTCAAATCCCGGAACAGGGTGGCCCATCCCCCACTCACACACCCCCACACCCCGGATGGCCACCGCCACCCCCCCACACACCTTACCTGGGACCAGAAGGCTGGCAAAGCCCTGCTCGTGCCCCACGCCCAACACATCCTCAAAGGGGCAGAAGTGGAGGCCGTGGGAGGGGCCGGGCAGCCCGTGGCACAGGTAGGGCTTCCGGGGCGGGCAGACCAAGACGTCCTTGTACACCTGGGGGAGAGGGGGCAGCTCATGAGGGGCCCAGTCGGAGGAGGGGGGGGAGGGCCAGGCTCTGCCCGCAATGTCACTCACCTGCACCACCTCCTGGCAGGCGGCCCCCAAGAGCCCCCGCTGGCTGAAATCTAGCAGCCCAGCCCCGGAGGGCAGCAGCAGAGAGTGGAGGCGCCGATACGCCCGGAGGTCATAGATGTGGAGCTTGTGGTCCAGTCCTGAGGTGGCCATGTAGCTGCGGGAGAAGGCAGGGAGGGCCCATTCTGCACTGTGCATGCCCTCCCCCCATGTGCCCCCCCACCCCCAGGCTGCCTGTTTGCTCACCTCCCGGAGGGGTCGACCGCCACGGCCCTCACAGCCCCCTGGTGACACAGCATCCGGGCCAGCGGGGCCTTGGCGCTGGGGCTCCAGAGCGTCACCGTCCCTGCAGCGGAAGGAAGGGGAAAGGTTGGGCGGAGGCGCTCCGGACAAGGGCAGGGAGATGTCCACACGCCTCCCCTCCCCCCCCCACTCACCATTGCTGTGACCCAGGTGGACGATGGCGTTGGAGGGGTTCTGGGCCATCACCGCCAGCCGGCCGGCCTTGGTGCAGATGGTGGCCACCTCCTTCCCCACCGAGATGTCCAGGTACTGCAGGAACCCTGACTCGCTCTTGGGGGGGGGGGAAGGGCAGAGAACAGTTGTGGGGGTGGAGAAAAGTGTCCCCCCCCAGGCTTTGCAACCTCATGGCTCTCTAGCCCAGCTGACCTTGGGTGATGGCCAAGCGCTCTGGCTTTGGCAAGGGGTCAGTCTAGATGACCATGGGGGGGTCCCTCCAGCCCTGAGAACCACCGGTTGCATTTTTGGGGGTGGGGGAGCGGCTTTTATGATCAGCTCAACCCAAGCCATGAAATCAGAGAGGCCGGGTGTGGGGTGGGGCCTTTTGCTGGGGGCCCAGGAGAGCTGCTGTGCAGAAGCTCTTCCCGCCCCCACCCCCACCCCCATCAATGCCACTGGGCGCCCCCTTCAGAGAGACGGGCAAGGCCTGCGTGGCCCGCTCACCGCTGTGGCCAGCAGGAAGTGGTAGGGCAGGAACTCCATCCGCTGGACGCCGTGGAAACGCTTCAGGCAGTTCAGCTCCACGCCTTGCTGGTCATACACGTAGAGCCACTTGCGCTGGGCGACAGCAAACAGGGTCTCCGTGTGCAGCCACCTGCAAGACGCAGGGCGGAAAGTGTGCCCGCTTGCCCCCCAAAAAACACGGCGGTTCCTTCCCGGGGGTGGGTGGGTGGGGGGAATGAGTGGGCACAGACGCCCCAGCCATACCAAGGCCTCGGCTGTGCGTTGAAAGACTCACAAAAGAGGTGGCCTTTGGGAGCGGTTGCAGTGGAGCCATCAGGGCAGGGATTGCAGCCCCCTGCTGGGCAATGGGGGTGGGGACACCTCTGTGCTCCCCCAGTTCCAACTCCCTTCCCCGAGGGGCAGCCTAGGGCTGGGCCGTGGGTGGGTGGGTGGGGGACTCACGTGAGGTCGGTGATGGACTCCATGACGTTGATTTCGCACATCAAGGCCTTTGTCTGCCAGTCCAGGGCAGCCACGTGGCCCCGGCGCCCCCCCAGGAGGAGATGCCTGAAGTGGGAGCAACGCAGGGATGAAGGGGGGGGGGTGGACACAGGGCACCCCAATCTCGGTGGTCCGAGACCCTTTGCAAAGCCCGCTCACCTGCCATTCCGCGTGTAGCTCAGCCGGTAGGGGCCAAAACGATCCAGGCGCAGCTCAAAGTGCTGGGGGGGGAGGGGGGGAGAGACAGGGTGGTTTATGAAATTGGGAGGGGCCCAAACCAGTAACTGCCAGCCCTCCCCAGTCCAGAGCGCCCCCCCCTTCCACCTTGGCACTGGCAGCGAGGTCCACGGCAGCAGCGATATCGGCCTGGGTGACGGTGCAGGTGTCTTCCTCCTCGTCCCCCTCCAGAAACCTGGCAAGGGGGAAGAGAAATTGGGGGGTGGGTGGGTGGGTAGGAAAGGGTCAGCGTTGCATGGGGCTTCCTTTTTCACCCCTTAACTAAGTTAGTCAATGAAATAAAAACCCTTTCAACAAAAACAGAATTCCGTTTTCAAGGCCACTTGAAAAGGCTGGTCAGAAGGAATTGCCCAAATGGGATTCTTCCCCCCCCCCCTTCCTTCCCCTTCAGGCCGGTGCTGCAGGTGTGAAGAGGCCTCCCCCTCCCTCCCAACCCTGTCAATCAATGTCACAGAAGAGGAGGGGAGCTTGCCAGATGTTTGGCATGGCAAAACACACCTGCAGGGAGGAAGGCTGATGGCCGGACCTCCCGTTCTTCTACCTCCCAAGCAGCCTTGGACAAAAGCCTTGGGTCAGGAAGGAATCGGCCGAGGGGAGGGGAGGCAGGACCCTTTGGGACAGGAGGCCTCCTGGGGTCCCACAAGGGGGGGGGAGACTCTGGGGAGGGCCACCATCTTCCTCCCCTCCACTCTGGCCAGGGATCCGGAGGGAGGGCCGCAAAGGGATCGGAGCTGGCCAGGTAGCACAGAGGCTGCGCCCGAGCGGGCCCACTCCTCAAGCACTGAACAGCTCAGCAGCCGCCCAGGGAGACCCTCCTCAAACTGGCCAAGGGGCCTCCCTGCAGCCACTTTGTCTGGAATGGCAGAGGGTCTCCTGCTTGAGGACGGGGCTGGACTAGAAGACCTCCATCCTATTCTCTATTCTGCCCTGCCCAGATCCCTCCTTTGAAGCATCCAGTTCTGTTCCTCCCGGTCAGGAGGCACTAGGGGCCGGCGGAACGGCCAGCCACAGGATCAGTTCTCTGGTCCTCGCTGGGAAGGCAAGTTGGGCGGGATGCTCTGGAAGCCTGGGTGGGTGGGTATTGGGGTGGGGGCCTCACCCGGGTTCCTCCAGCAGCAGCAGCTCCATCCGGGCCGCCTGGCGAGCGGCCGCTCGGGCCTTCTTCTCCTGCGAGGCCAGCCGGTGCTTCAGCCGCTCGCTGGACACGGCCTCCTGCGGGGACGTCAGGGCGGCGTCAGGGGGGGTGGGGGGCTCGGGGGGGCGGCCCAGAGGAGGCCGTGGGGGGGTGTCGTGGGTCTCACCAGCTGCTGCGGGGCTCCTCGCTCGAACTTCCGCGCTCTCTCCGGCGGGACGGGGTCGGGGGCTCCGGGGAAGGGGTCCTCTTTCTGCGGGGGAGGGGGAGGGGGAGGGGGAGGGCAAGCGAAAGGCGCGTTGAAGGGGGGGGTCAGCTTCGTCCGCGACCCTCCCCTCCCCGCCCCCCCTCCCGTCCTCTCACCCCCGAGATCCGCCTCTTGCCCGCCGGCTCCGTCCTCCGCGGCCGCCGGGCCCTCTTGGTCTTCGGAGGTGCCGCCCGATCGCCCTCGGCCCGGCCAGGCTCCTCACCGTCCCAGTAGCGCTGCGGCCGCCCGGCCTGCGGAGAGGGAAGGAGGGAGGGAATTAGGGGGGTGGGGAGGGGGCGCTCCATCCACGGAGGCTTCCAAGAGCAGACCGGGCTGGTGAATTGGGGGGGGGGAGGTCCCTCGCTCGAGCGTGGGGGAGGGTCGGACTAGATGACCTCCGGGGTACCCCCCTCCCGGCCCTGTTAACTCCGCAGGGCCGGGGGGAGAAGGAAGCAGCGCCTCACCTTCTTCCTGGCGGCTGGAGCGGCCTCCCCCCGGACCCCCGCTGCCACGGCCGCCTCGCCCCCCGCCATCCTCGCCCGGTGGGTCGCTTCGCCCGCCGCCGCCTCCGCCTCCGCCGCCCCACGTGGAGGCGTCGCTTCTGCTGCCGCTTCCGTGTCGCCCGCCCAGCTGCCTCCCGGAAGTGACGCCACGGGAGGCGGAGTGGGAGGCAGCCGCCATTTGCCAAGCGGAGCGAAGCACCCGCGGCCATTTTGGAGAAGGGCACGGCCTTCCGCTCCGGGTCCCTCCTCCACCGGAGTGAATTTCAGCGCGTGAAATGGCTTCGGGGGCGGGGATGAAGCGCCACTCGTGAATGTCGTCGTGCGACTTCTCAGCCTAGCCCGCATTGCAATACTGTGGCGAGGATACGGTAGAAAAAAAAAGAATCCTTTGCCCCAACTTAAGATGGCTGCAGCATTATTGTGGGCGGGGTTCCAGAAGGAGGCGGATCTCGGTTGGCTCCGCCTGCCTTTCATGCTAGGGCAGAAAGGGGGATTCTGGGAGTTGAAGTTCACCCGCCTTAACATTTGAGTTAGAACTGCTTTAACACAACCAGGAAAAGAAAAAAGAAAGAAAAGGCATGAAGGCAAGAGAGAGAGAAGAGAGAAAGAGGAAGAGAGAAAGAAGAAGAGAGAAAACCAGATAAAAAGCCCTTTCCCGGGAGTCTCTTTTGCATGTGTGCGCAAAAGGGTGGCCAGGTGGGGCAAATGACCGCAGCGCCATTCATCAGGATCGTTTTGGAGCCCTGGCCACGGCGTGTCCTCAGGTGCACCGGTCTGCCTCCGTGGCCTCAGCCACAGGCCTCCTCTCTTCCCCAAGGATCCCTGGCCCGGCTGCAGCTTTCCTTTCCAACCCAGCGCCTTCTGCGTGGATGGCATATAACTTAGCTTCCTGCCTTGAGCAGGGGGTTGGACTAGACCACCGCCCAGGCCCCCCACCTCTGTCCCTCGGCGTCCACATCCTACAATACCCAGAATGCTCAGCCAGGGCGCAGAGCCTGCAGGAGACCCGAGTGCCCCCACTTGCCAATCAGAGCCGGAATAACTATCGCTTTGTTCTTGGTAATGTCGGAAGCCAGCAGCGAAAATAATAAAGTTCATTTAGTGACCGTTCAAAGTTACGATGGCACTGAAAAAAATGACCTGTTTTTCACAGTTACCACCTTTGTAGCACCCCCATGATCAGGGGATCAAAATTCGGATGCTTGGCAACTGACTCGTACTTATGACGGTTGCAGTGATCCCCTTTGGCGAACTTCTGACAAGTCATAACACTGGGAAAGCCAGATTCGCTTAACCACCGTGTTACTAACTCATCCACTACAATGATTCATTTAATGACCGTGGCGAAAATGGTCATAAAATGAGGCAAAACTTAAAAAAAATTGAAATCTTGGTCACCTCCCTAAAATTTCAGAACCAAAGCAGTAACACCCAGAGAAGCCACATTAATTTAAGTGGCATCTCCATGGATTAAGGCCGGAGTCCGGTCACCGTCTTCCGGGCTCCCACCCTCGATTTCATCCCCCTGCCCCCACCCAAAGCTGCTGGCCGAGGTCTCTTGGACGCGGGAACTGAAGCAGCGGTTGGGCGCCTGCCTGCTGGAAATGGCCTGCTGCCTTTGGCACCCCCTGGCATCGGGGCTGGCCTTCTAGCGGGAGCGAAGGGCAGAAGCCGGCAGACGAGCGACGTGGCACAGCCAGCAGCCCATCTACGAGGGACGCTGCTGGCATGCAGCCGACCCAGCTCCAGGCTGCCCCCTGGCCACGGCTGCCCCCAGGGAAGACCCCCGAGGGTGGGCAGGCTCCACCCAGAGACCAAGGCAGGGCTTCCAAGGAGCCACTGCGTTTTGCAGGACTTGGCACGGCCCCCCTGGGCCATCCTGGGGATTCAGACAATGGGGGTCTCCCCCAGTGAATCGGTGAAAGCGGCCTCTCATGGGTGCTGGGGAAGATGGGGGGCACCCCCAGGAGGGAGAAGCTCCCCGTCTCGAGACGTCAGGCAGGGAGAGGCCACGGCGAGCCGGCTACCATGGTGGCATCATGTCCTTGTCCACGGTGGAGCTCACCACCAACACAGAAGCTTTGCTCTCAGGTCGGTGCCCGCCTTCCTCTGCAAGCGATGAAAGGCTCCAAGTGCCCCCAGCCGCCTGTCAAGGCTTGAACCCGGAGCTACAATCTGAGGGTGGGGAGGGGGGGACAAGAAGCCCCCCTGCAGCTTTCTTCCCACACGCCAAGGACCTCCAGTCACACCAGACGTAGAAAATCTAGGAAATTTTATTAGCTGGTGCAGAGCAAAGAAAGCAGCTTACGACCTACAGCAGGCAAACCCCAGACAGGCCCAGGGGTGCGTGTGTGTTTGTGTGTGTGTGTGTGTGTGTGTGTGTGTGTGTGTGTGTGTGTGTGTGTATGGGAGGGGGGTATCAGGGGCACAGGGCCTGGGGGGGGGGCGGCAGCAGCCACGAGTCCCACTGCCTCTGGAGGGAGGAAGATCTGTGAGTGGCAGCAGAAATCCCTGAGTTGCTGGCGCCACCTGACCTTCCAGGGGTCGAGACACTGCCAAGGGGCTTCTTCGGTCTCCTTCTGGGCCGGGTCTCCGCTCCCAGCAGTCTGGAACCAGGGTGGGCTCTTTGCTCCCTTCCAGAGCCTCTTCCTGGGCCCGATCAGGGAGCCGGACGCTTCGGTGGTGGGAATCCCCTCCCCCCCCGACCAAGGGCCTGCCTTCCGTCCTGCAGTTGTGGGAGGGGGCCAGGCAGAAAAGCCCCCCCCCCAACCCAACTAAGGGAGCCTCTTCAGCACAGGACTTGGAAAGCAAAACAGCTCACACGGGGGTGGGGAGAACCACAAGCGCGGTCCCTTGGACGGCTTTTTGAAGGCCACCCACCTGGGGGGCCCAGAGTAGGCCAGGTTGGCTGCTAACAGCCCCCCCCCAATGCAGCATGTGGGGGGAGTCTGCCCAGGACTTTGCTCTGAAAGCTGCCCAGGGGAACAAGCGAGGGCAGGCGCCCGGGCATCCGAGGGGCCCCCGGAGACAGGTAGGGAGGCCTCGCCAAAGGGGTGGGGGTGGGGTGGGGGTAGAGGGAACAGGGATCCCCGCCTCCTGCATACGGGGAGGACAGACAAACACTCTAAGCAGGTTCATCACCCCCTCCCCAAATTGCCAACTGAAATCCACACGGGGGGGGGGGGAAGGGGGTCTCCCACAATGCCTCCAACCCTCCGCAGCCCTTCCTTCAGGATCCAGAGTGAGGCTCCACCACGCAGGAGGCCTGTCACTTCGGAGTGGGGCCCGACGACGAGGACCCGAGTCCAGAGAGCTGCCGCTTGCCGGCCCCCTGGCCCTTCTCGGGGGCAGAAGCAGCAGGCTGCGAGGGTTCAGGCGGAGGACTTTGGCTGCTGGGCTCCGAGGGCGTCATTGTCTTCTCCTCCTCCCCGAAGACTGCCGGAGAGAAAGCCGATGGGTCAGGGGCCGTGTGGGGCTGCCTTTCGAAGGGGCCGGGATGGCGGGAGGCAGTGGCCCACTCACCTCGCTGGGAAAGCACCTGCAGGAAGCCCAGGAGGGCAAAGGTGACCAGGAAGAGGCCGATCACGTCCTCCACGGAAGGGGCAGAGGAGCCTGGAAAGGAAGGGAGGCGGGGAGTCCCAGAAATGGACATCAGGTCCCCCCCCAGCCCTCTAGGGGGGCTCCCTAGACACCCCGTCTTCCACCAATGCTTCCCAGACACAGGGGGCTCCCATTTCAGCCAGCCCAGATAGCAATAGCAACAGCACTTAGACTTATATACCACTTCATAGTGCTTTTACAGCCCTCTCTAAGCGGTTTTCAGAGCTCAGCATATTGCCCCCAACAATCTGGGTCCTCATTTTACCCACCTCGGAAGGACGGAAGGCTGAGTCAACCTTGAGCCTGGTGGGATTTGAACTGCCAAATTGCAGGCAGTCAGCAGAAGGGGCCTCTAACCACTGCGCCACCGAGATGTTCTCTTAAGGGAAGCAGCTCTCCAGGGGGGCCACGATCCGTGGGGGGGGGCTGTGCCGTGGGCCCAAAGGAGCTTGCCTGCACACCCAGGCTGACCGCACCCTAAGCCCCCCTGCAATTCCAGGGTTGGGCCTGCAGGAACTGACCCCCCCCACAAAGAATGGCCCCCCGCAGAGCAGGGTTCACAGAAATGCCACTTTTGGGGCGTCCTGCAGGCTCTAGAACAATGGGAGCACCCCTATTGTTTGTGGGGGGGTGTGTGCCCGAGATTCATGGCCTGCCTCTGGTGCCAGGAGGGAGCGGGGGCACCAATATTTCGTACTTGTGGGTCCAAAGAGTTGGTATCCTAGTCCCTCCAGATTGGGGGCGGTGGGCCCCAGGGCTGTGTGTCCGTTCCTGCGTCTCCCCTCGCTTTGGGTGGGGGGCATGCACCCCCTCCAGATTCCTTGCAACTGTTTCAGTTTTCCCTTCCGTTCTCCTCCCAAGGGGGGGGGGCGGACGCCCTCCGCTTTCACACACACCCGTGCAGCCCCCCTGCTGCTCCCCCCACATGTGGCCAAGGGCCTCCTCCTCCTCTGCTCCCTACCTTCCACGTTCAGCTTCAGGGTCTTCTGGAGCCCCTCCTGGCCGAGGCCCACATGGCTCACGTGGCAGCTGTACGAGCCGCCCTGGTCCCCTGGCTGGACAGCTGGCAGGCGGGCAAAGCTGGTGAAGCTGTAGGTGCCATCCGGTGCTTGCCGGTGCCCCGATTCCCATGTTTCCAGGAGGAGCTTGTGGGGGGCGCCGGGACTGTGCCACTTCCAGACCACGGAGACGCTCTGGGGGTAGTAGCCGGTGATCTCGCAGGCCAGGTCCGTGTGGGTGTTGAGGGGCACTGGGAAGGGAACTGGGCGGAGGGTGACCTTGGGCGGCTCTGGGGGCAGAGAGAGGGGTCAGAGGGGAGCGGGGGATGCAAGGGTCAACCCTGCTTTTCCTCCCAGGAAAAAAGAACTGAGAAACACCAAGTAACTCGGAAAGAGCAGCTAGAAGATTTCTAAGCGTGGCGTAACATACAACCACAACCCTGTGAGGTAGGCTGGCCCAAGAGAGTGACGGGCTCAGCGTCCCAGGCGGAGAGTTACTGCTCTGTTGCAGCCCATTCCCCCCCCACCGGGTCCCTGACCCCCCTCCCCCCCGGGATTCTCAGTCTGCGGCTACCAGGGAACCAAGCCAGCTCCACATCCGAATGGGCCCCCTTTGCTTCAGTGGGGCCACAGTGCTTGCCAGCATCCACGGAGGAACTGGGCTCCTCCGTTGGCAGAGGGGAGACCCTTACGCTGCCAGCTGACCGAGCGTTTCTGGCCTTCAATCCAGGCATGGGGCCAAGCTGCCCGGCGCTTCTCCCAGGTGGGGAATCTGGGGAAGGTGGCAGAAGCCTTCCAGTGTGAATCGCCCCCCCAACCCCCACCCTCAGGGGGGGATTCCCCCTCGGCTACCCCACAAGTGACTCTGGGAACCAGGGGGGCGTCAGAGGAGAGGCCCCCCTGTCCTATGGGCCGGCCCCTGCCCCAACCGGCGAAGGGCGCGCAGCACGCAGGGGGAGAGCAGGAGCCACTCACGCACGATCTTGAGCTCCACGGCCTGCTGGGCTTGCAAGTGGGGCAGGTAGACGGAGCAGATGTAGGTCCCCTCGTGGCGCACCTGAGCGCCCTGCAACTGCAGCGAGACGTTGCTACTCCTGGGGTCCAGAAACAGTCGGGCCCCCTCCTCAGACACTGCCATGCTCTGGGCAGCTCCGTCGTAGGCCAGGATCACCTGTCCGGCCCCGCCGTGCTGGTGGCGCCACTCGACCGAGAAGGCCGTGGCCGGAGCCGAGAAGCCACAGTCCAGCAGCACGTCCTGCCCCAGGCGGGACTCCAGGTGGGGCGTCCGGGTGAAAACCGAGAGGACGGCTGCAGAGGAGGAGGAGGAGAGGTGAGCCCCCTGAGCCCCCCCACCCACACGTACCCCAGCTCTGCCCCTCTCCCGGGAGCCAGCCCCTCCCCCTCCCCCCCCGGGCTTACGACTGATCTCAAAACCCCATTTATTTTCTTCTAAGGCTTTAAAATTATTTACTGTTTGCTAGTTTTAAGTCTTCCTGGATTTATGGATTTGTACCCCACCTTTGTTGTTTTAACAAATACAGGTAGTCCTCGACTTATGGCCACAACTGAGCCCAAAGTTTCTGTTGCTAAAGCGAGACAGTTGTTAAGTGAGATTTGCCCCATTTTATGACCTTTCTTGCGCCAGTTGTTAAGTAAATCCCTGAAGTTAAGTTAGTAAGACGGTTGTTAAGTGAGTCTGGCTTCCCCATTGACTTTCCTTGTCAGAAGGTGGCAAAGGGGGATCAGAAGACCCTGGGACACTGCCACCGTCATAACTATGAGTCGGTTACCAAGGCTCTGAATTTTGATCACGTGACCATGGGGATGCTGCAACGGTCGTAACTGAAATCACTTTGTTCAGTGCCGTTGCAAGTTCAAATGGTCACTAAACGAACTGTTGTAAGTCAAGGACTACTCGTAACTGAAAGTGGTGAGCTGGGTTGGGCTGAGAGAGCGTGACTGCCCAAGGTCACCTCGCTGACTCTCATGGCCCAGGTGGGACTTGAACTCAGGGCCTCCTGCTTTCTAGCCTGCTGCCTTAACCGCTGGACCAAACTGGCCGGTCTCTCTTTACTTAGGTTTATTGCCTTTATCCCCTCTGCCTTTAATCTGCACACTCTTAAATACAGCATGTTCCTGCTGGGAGGGAGGGAGGGAGGGAGGGCGGGAGGAGAGAAAAGAAGGGAAGGGGAAGGAAGGGAAAGGAAGGAGGGAGGGAAGAAGAAAGGGAGTTTCCCTGCTTAGCATATTCTCAGCAACAAAACAAATGAATGTGAAAGCTTGCTTTAAAGGAAAACTTCACTCTATTCCTCTAAATAGTCTCTTGGAAAAGGACTCTTTTTTTGGGACCTCAAGATGTCCCCCCCCCCCCCCGCTGAAATCTTTCCCGCCAACCACAATCCATGGGATATGTTGGACTGCAACTCCCATCCTCCCCAGCTGGCTGGGGAAGGGATCTTGTCTACCGAGGAGGAGGACGTTATATTGGGGCGACTGCTTAAAAAGAGGAACCCTACAAGTCAATCCAGGATTATTGTTCTCTGAAGGGGCAGCCCAATTGATCCTTCCCCCCCTAATCAATACCTCCCCCACCCCAATTTGAGTTGTACCTGTTGCCATGGTGATCCTGCTTGCCTCCGGTTTCCCGGGCAATGGCCCCTCCTGGTGCAGGATGCTGCTGACCCCAAAGTCCACCTGGGGGTTCTGGATGGTGGCGATGACCCAGCGGCCATCCAGCGAGCGGGGGCAGCCCTTCTGCCCCACCAGCCCCGCGGCCCAGGGCACGTGGGCCTCCCGCGGGTGGTAGGGGTTGATCTCACAGGCCACCTCGGCCTCTCCGGGGCCGGACAGAGCGGAGTCCCCCCAGCGGGGACGGGCGCCGGCCTCCTTGCCGCTCCAGAGGGTCCCGGAGGGGTCTGTGCAGAGGGAGGGGGGGGCTTTCAGCTCCTTGGCCCCGGCCGCAGAAGAGAGCAGGCGGCCCCCTCCCCAAACCCCCCGCCCAGCTCCTTACCCAGCAGTTGGAAGACCAGGCCGGGCTCCACCTCGGCGGGCAGGTCGGGCTCCAGGGCGGCTTCGGCCAGGCGCTGCCCGGGCGGCGGCAGGACGAGCAGAGCGCGGCGCTGGCTCAGGTCGCTGGGCATGACCGATCCGGCCCCGCCGCCGCCGCCGCCCGCTTCCTCCACGAACCAGCAGCCCAGCTTGGCCGCGGCCGACGGCGAGGCGGCGCCCAGGGACGCACCTGCGGGGCAGACCAAGTCGCTGAGCCGGACCGCCCCGCCAGTGAAAGCGGTCCCGCCCCAGCGGGAATCCCCGCGCCCGGAGCCTCGCTGGGCTCGCTGCCCGACGGCCAACGGGGGTCGCCGGGGCTTCGGGTTGTCGAAAGGCTCCGCCGGGAGGCTCCGGCCGTCGCCCGGGTTGGGGTCCCCTCGGGGGCGCAGGATCCCCTCTTCCCCCCAGGCCCGTTCCCGGAGCCCCGCCCGCACTCACCGAGGAGGAGGAGGAGGAGGAGGAGGGGGCTCCGCACGCCGCGGGCGGGCGCGAAGGAGGCGGCGGCCATACCGAGCGGGGCGGACGGGCAGGCGAGGAGCGGGAGCTGCCGAGGGACGCTACGCGATCTGTTCGGCGCGGGCCGCTTTCACTTTCGGCGGAGGAGGAAGGGGAGGCCCCTGGGCCGGCCCACCCCTCACCGTCCCCGGACGCGGCTGCCAAGAGGCTCGGTCGGCGCTTCTTCCGGGCGAGGCAAAGGGGATCCCCGGCCGAGGGAGGCGAACCTCAGTGGCGAATAACGCCAGGCAGGCTCCTTCCCAGAGGGAAGCCCCTCATCCGGTGACACCCGGAGCGGCCTTTGTTAATAGAGCCCACCCCCCAATTCTCTGATGCCGAAGGGGGCTTCCGAGGGGCCGTTTGATGCCAGCCGGCCTGATGGATCTTCCACAGAGCTCTTCTGCCCATCCAGATGGGCCCTTCCATGCCGGCAGTGACCACCAGGTGGCACTGCAGCTGGTCCCAAGACAAGGGCAGCCAGGCCAGGGCTATTCCTGGGATGGGGGACCAGCAGGCGATCCCAAAAATGTTTAGAAGTCAACCAAGCACACTGGAAGGCGCAGAAGCGAACTGCATGGGGACGATGGGAATTCGCTTCCATGCAAGTGAGCTTGTCTTGGTGTGTGTGTGTGTGTGTCTGTGAAAGTTTCCAGGGGAGCTGAAAACAGATCTGTTCAAACAGGGACCCACAAAGTAGCATCGTTGGCTCCATGTCTGCATTTACACCTTCACACCAGCTATACGGTCCCGTTGCCCCGAAATCTGCAGCACAACCATGAGGGCGAGGTGGGCCCAAAGGAAGACCCCACTGGGGGTGAAGGGGGAGACAGCGAAGGGAGCATCTGCCGGAATGGCGCCTCTTTGGGGGCAGCAACATTGGTGCTCGTGACGGGCCCTCCTCCCCACCTAGCAAGCCCCTCCAGCAGAGCCCCGAATAAGATGGCCGCCAAAGGGGATCTTCGGACGGCTGGATCCCAACAGGGCCAGGGCAGAGCTTGCAAGAGGCGGCAGGAGAAGCCAAACTCTTTGTCATTTGGGGTGTGTGTGTGTGTTACCCCTTCCACGTTCATCCTTCCTGCCCCTTGCTCTCCCCCTTCTTGGAGATCGGCCCCCTTTCTGCCCTTCCCTCTGGCCAGGGGCTCAAGAGGCAGGATTAGAATTGGGGTCGCCCCAAGATCACCCCCCAGGGCATTGCAGGGATTGGAGGGAGCAGGACCCACAGAGGAGAAGGGACCTTAGAAGTCTTCTAGTCCAACCCCCTGCTCAAGGCAGGTGATACTACACAGGTAGCCTTCGACTTACAACCACAACGGAGCCCAAAATTTCTGTGGCTAAGTGAGACAGTTAAGTGAATTTTGTCCCGTGTTACAACTTCCTTGCCACCATTGTTGAAAGAATCTTTCCCCATTGATCAGAAGGTAAAAAAAGGGGATCCCGTGACCACAGGATACGGCAACCCGTCACAAATACAGGTCAGTTGGCAAGTGCCTGAATTTTGACCACGTAACCATGGGGATGCTGCAACGGTCATAAGTGTGAAAAATGGTCGTAAGTCACTTTTTTCAGTACCCTTGTAAACTTCGTTTGTTGAGGGCTAGCTGGACCACCCAATATAAGGACCACCCAGGACCTGGAACCTTTTCCCTGCCCTCCCCGCTCTGCGTTGCCCAGAGCCGAGAAGAGGGTGAGGGTGGGGGTGGGGTGCAGGCTCAGGCCCCTAAAGCGAAGCTGCTTCAAGGCCAGACGCAACCAGGCAATTCCCTGGATCCAGCTGGAATTTAAGGCAGACTGTCCTTGGAGTGGCAGCAACGATGGGGCAAGAGGAGACCCCCCCCCACTCCCCAGGTTTCTCCCTACAAGCTCACCTGGCACCCGCCCCCCCCCCCCACCTCCTCAGCCCCAGAACGGCGCCAGCAAAGAACCAAGCCAGGTGGGGGCTTAAACAGCAATAAATATTTATAGAGAATTTGTGGTTTTCGTTTAGAAAAGGCCAAAACCAAATTGTAGGATGCTTATTATCCCCACAGAAGGAACCAAGGGGGGGGGGGTTGGTGGAGAAGAGAGGGGGGACCTCTGAAACATGTGGGGGAAGGGAGGGGGGGAAGCTTCTCCTTGTCTTTTGTGTGTGTGTGTGTGTGTGTGTGTGTGTGTGTGTGTGTGTGTGTGTCTAGAGCAGAGGTCTTCAAACTTGGCAACTTTTAAGACTTGTGGACTTCAACTCCCAGAATTCTCCAGCCAGCATAGCCAGCATCCATCCATCTCAGAACTGTCCCCTGCGAAACCCCTTCATGGGGAAAGGAGGGGCTCTTCCCCAAAAGTCTACACCCCGAGACAGACACACAGAGGGGGGAGAGGAGGAGGCTGTTACATCAACGAGAAACCCCCCCCCCCATGCAAATGGGCAAGGGGGGCATTTAGCATCACCCTCTCCTCCCAAAAGAAGATTTTAAGCAAGGGCTGCAACCTAGAGTTGATGGGACCCCCTCCCAGGGTTGGGCCCATTGCATGATGGGAAGACAGGCCAAAGAGGGGAGCCTTCCTCAGAGGGGAGACGGGAGCCCTTCGCAGCCCCACCCCCTGCAGAAACCAGACCCCCAAGGGGAAGCCGCAGGGCCCGTCCAAGGAAGGGCAGCCCACGGCAGTGTCAGCGAAGGGGAAGGAAGGAGGCTCATCTGAGGACCAGAAGGCCCTTCCTCGCAGGGAGGGCGCCAGTTCCACGGCTCACATGTTGCTGCTGCCCGCAAAGCCCAGTTCGCTGCGAGGGGACCTTCCCGCGGCCCACTCGGCCTCCCCGGGGATGCGGGAGGGCGAGGCCTCCTTCTTGGCAGGCACGGCTGGGGCGGCGCCCGAGAGGGTCCCCCCTCCGCCCAGGCGGTGGCGCCTCTCGCAGTGGCCCTTGTGGCGCATGAAGCTGTCCCTCCACATGAACTTCTTGGCGCAGACGTGGCACTGGTAGGGCTTGAGGCCCGTGTGGGTCTTCATGTGCTCCGTCAGGTGGTGCTTCATCTTGAACTTCTTGTTGCAGACGGGGCAGTCGAAGGGCCGCAGGTTGAGGTGCATGTTGACGTGCCGGTCGCGCATGCTCTTGTGGGAGAAGGCCTTCCCGCAGTGGCACAGGAAGATCTTGTTGCTCTCCCCGGAGCCCCCCGACAGCTGCACCGCCCCGTGCTCCACCGACGCCGGCCCCGACGGCCCCGCCGCCCCCGCCGGGAAGAGCAGCAGCGGGCTGCCCTGCAGGTCCAGCGGCAGGAGGGCCCGCGGGGGCGGCGGAGGGGGCGGCGGGAAGGCCACGTCCTGGGAGGACTCGCAGAAGTTGACCTGCTCCTCCGGCGGGGCCGCCTCGCTTAGCGTCCGGACGTCGCTGATGCTGAGGGCGGCGGGCTCGGCCGGCTCCTCGTCCTCCTCGCAGGTGAGCACCAGGCCTTCCTCCTCCTCCTCCTCCTCCTCGCCGCCCCGCCCGCCCCGCTCTTTCTTCACCGGCACCCACTGCCGCTGCGGGACGATGCTGGGCCGCACGTAGGCCGGCCGGCGGGCCTCGCTGCTGCCGGGCTCCCCGCCGCCGTCGCTGGCCGCGTCGTCGTCCGGCTCGGGCGCGCCCCTGCGGGCGAAGGGGGCGGGCGGGCGAAGGCGCCGTGGGGCGGCCCGGCGGAGCCCCTCCTCGTCCCCATCGCCGCCGCCCCCCACGCGGGGCTGCTCGGGGCCGTCGCGGCGGGGGCTGAAGTAGCTGCTGCTGCTGGGCGACTGGCTCTCCCCGCCGCCGCCGCCGCCGCGCCCACCGGAGCAGCAGCCGGAGGATGAAGAGGAGGCGGCGGCGTCCTGGGCGAGGTCTGGGCGTCGCTGGCGCTCCTTGAGCAGCTCCGTGCACTTGTCCACGATGTGCCACATCTGCAGGACGCTGCCCACCGTCAGGAAGTTGACCAGGTCGTCGCGGGCCATGCGCAGCCGCCCCGTGTAGGCCGACGCCAGCACCAGCTCGAAGGCGGCCGGGTCCATGACGCTGGGCAGCACCACCGAGCTCATGTCCTTCAGCAGCACCTGGTCGTGGAAGTAGGGCGAGCAGGCGGCCAGCACCGCCCGGTGCGCCCGGAAGACGCGGCCCTGCACGTGGATGGCCAGGTCGCACAGCTGCCCCTCCAGCCGCTGCTGGTTCAGCGCCTCCAGCAGGGCGCTCGTCGCCTCCGGGAAGGCCACCTGCACCGCCGCCGCCGCCTCCGCCATGCCGCCCGCCCGCCCCGACGCGCCCTCTGCGCACGCGCCGCCCCGCCCGCCGCCCCGAGGGGAGGGGGAAGAGAGCCCTCGCTCCTCCCCCCCTCCCTCTCCCCCCTCCCCCCTGGAAGAAGAGTCCAGGCGGGCTCCGTGCAGAAAAATAGTCCTTTTTATTCTTAATCCAATTCCCGCCCCGCCCCTCCCCCTTCCCCCCCCCCGCGAAGAGAAATCCGCTGGCCGGCCGCGGCTACTCCGAGTCGGAGAGGACGATGATCTCCTCCGGATCGCACTGGGTGGCCACGCTGGTCTGGGGTGGGGAGGAGAGGGAGAGAGATGTCAGTGGACCCCCCCAGGCGCCCCTCCCCGCTTCAACCTCCGAGGGGGGGGGAGAGCTGCTCCCCCACCTGCAGCTCCCCCACCTGCAGCCCCCCCCAGCCCTCAGGAGTGAAGGGGCTGGGAGACCACCACCCCTTCACATGCCCCCAGCACCCACCTTGGTGGTGAGGTCGTCCTGCCGCTGCTGCCGCTGCCTGGGCTGCCGCTGTGGGGCCGGGGGTCGGGGGCTGCCCTGGCTGCTGGAGACCAGGCTGAGGCCGGGGGAGTCCGGCCGGGTGGAGTCAGCCACGGGGGCTGGGCTCTGCCGGGGCAGCCACTCCTCCTCCTCCTCCCCCTCTGAGCCAGAGCTGGGCACCTTGATGCAGCCGTCCCCGAGGCTGCTGCTGCTGCTGCCAGGGAGAGGGGCCAGCGTCAGATGGGGGGGCGGCATGGCATCCCCCCCTCAGCCCCTCGACCCCCCCCGTACCTGCTGGAAACGGGGGGCTGCCCCCAAGCCCGGCTCCTCTTGCTGGGCGGCTGCCCGTTGAGCTCCCCGTTCTCCAGCAAGTGGCTGCGCTTGTGGGGTGGGGGGGCCCTGGGGGCCGGGTCCTGCTCCTCCTGAAGCAAGGGGGCCAGGCTGGGCTCCCCCGCTTCCTCCTCCTCCATCATCTGCAACTGCTGGGGAGGAGAGTCCCTGGAGGCCGGGAGACCATCCTCCTCCTCCTCCTCCTCTTCCTCCTCCTCCTCTGCGGAGAACAGGATCACCTCGGGCACCTCCAGGTGCATCTGCTGGTCAGCGTCTGCGTCCAGAGCAGGGGGGTCCTCACCTGGGCAGGGGAGGCAGTTGGCTGAGGTCAGCTCTCTGACATGAGCACTCTTCCCAGCCCCATATGTGTGGGGCAGTGGGGTGGGAAGAAGGGCAACAAAACGGAGAATTTGGTGGTGGTGGGGGGACGATTCCTAGATGTCAGGAAGTGTGGGCAGAGGAGCGCTCACAGGCCACCTGGAGTCCCCCTCCCCAACCAGGAACTGTGGGTCCGGGCGGGAGACCCCTCTAGGCTATTAATGCAGATTGAACCTGCGGAACTCATTACCACAAGAATGAGCACTTTCAGGGGAAAAGGGTGGAGTCTGCGAGAGAGAAAACAGGCTTCCTTGTGCCACTTTAGCTGCCCTCCCACCCACCCACCCACCCACCCAAGCTACCTGCTGCTGCCGCTGCCTCCTCCTCTTCCTCTTCCTCCTCCTCCTCCTCTCCACCATCCAGGCAGTGGGCCAGCTCTGTGTCTAGGTCCGACTCAGAGTCTGAGTCTTCCTCTTCTTCCTCTTCTTCTTCCTCTTCCTCTTCTTCCCCCTTACTCCTCTCCTTGGGGCCTGCGCTGTCCTAGTGCAAAGGCCGAGTGTATGGGGGAGGGGGGTTTCCACTGACCCTGGACCTTCCCCCCACTGTGGCCAGAGGAAACCCCCCCTCCCCCTCCCCGCAAGAGTTGGATTTGTTAGCCAAGTGGGGAAGCCAGGGGGGTCTGGGAAGGCTGCGAGGGGGGGGGGGTTTGTGGGGCAAGAAATGGGCAATAAACCTGTAGGGGGTCTGTGATGGGAAATGGGGAGGAGGGAAATGAGCTTGACGAGGAACTCAGAGCCAGTTTGTGCCCCCAAGAAAGAATGGGGATTGCCCCCAAACACCTCAGCATTCCCAAAACACCCAGGAGGATCTTCATTGGCTGAAGCCGGAGTGGTCGGGGGGGGGAGGGCTGGGCTGGGCTGGGGGGGAAACTTAGTTCCAGCCTGACTTTGCTGCAGCCAGCATCCTTTTAGGGGAAAAAAAAGCCATCACTTCAGCCAAAGGGAGTAGAGGGTCTCTCTTTCCGAAGGAACCTACCCGGGGCAAGTCTGACACATACCATCTCTGCCCTCTTTATTTATTTATTTATTTATTTTGCTGGATTTCTATGCCGCCCAATCCCTAGGGACTCAGGTGTGGCCTTTGCAGCCATTTTGTGAGCGTGCCCCTAGCTCAAGGGTTACTGGGCCGGACCCAACCGTCCTCCCTCAGCCCAGTGGGGTTAACCCATTGATTTGACCCCACGCCCCAGCAGAACTTCGGAGACGGAAAGCCTGGCAGGGTTGGCAATAAGCCCTACTGGTGAGCTCTGCTGGCCGCTCAAAGGCGGGAGGGGTAGGTCCCCCCATCCATCCCACAAACACCACCCCCACCCCCCTTGAGCTGCCTGGCCCTCTGGATGCCACTCCACGGCCCCCTTGGCCTCCCCTTACCTCTCTGGCGGCTGTGCCCGAGACGGACTCCTTCGGGGAGGCCGGCTCCCCCTCCCCGGCTCTGCTGGGCTGGGTCCCTCCGCCGTCCTGCCTGGGGGGCTTCCCCCCCTGCTGCTGCTGCTGCTCCTCGCTCTTGTCCTGCAGCTGAGCGAACTGGGTGATCACCTCCTCCAGGCGCTGCACACCAAGTGACTGGTTGCGTTGCAGGTTCCGGGCTAACTCCACATCTCCCAGCGCTGGGTCAGTATCTGCCGGGCAGGAGGAGGAGGACAGGGAGCTGAGGGGAGTCCGCCTGCCCCTCCTCCCGGGGCAACGTGCTCCCCTCCTCCGTGGACAGTGGCGATGCCCTTGGGAAATTGGGGGAGGGTCAAAGCCCCCCCAGGGAGACTGGCCCTGGAGACACCTCCGGCCTCGGCATTTCCCAAGGAGGAGGAGGAGGAAGAGGAAGGCCTGTGCCCAAGCAGCCCCGAGCAAAGAGCCTGCAGCTGCCCTCACCAGGAAAGCAAGGCCGGAAGAGCGGCCTTCCCTCGCCTGATGGGCTCCTGCCTGCTCTCTGCCCAAACCTCAGCAGCCACTGATGTTTATCCCAGCTTCAGCCCAGCCACCCCACAGCCTGGGTACTTTGGTAGGGCACAGCTGGATTACCTCCCCTCCCCCAAGAAGTCCCCACCTGGGATTCTTGCCAGAAGCCCCCAGATGATGAAGCACAGCACCGTTGTACCCCCTCCCCGGCCATCCCTTTCCTGCTGGGTGACAGCATTTGCGCGGAGCCACCCTTGTCCGGCCGGCTGCTCAGTTCAAGAATCCGTCTAGCAAGGCAGCCGTGAGCAGAGAAGGCAGCAGCAGAAAAACATGGGCGCTGAAAGATACCTCCCACCCCCAGGACAAGATGGGCAATGGGGAGGGGGGGGGTTCTAAGAGAGAGAGAGAGGCAGGTGTGTGGTTCCCTGGCCCCAAGCTCTGTGGGGCAGGAATCGTGGGTGCCCCTTGCCTGGGACTGCCAGCCGAGAGCAGACTGCCCTGCCTGGCTTGCCTTAACCTGAACGAATCTGGTGTGCTCGTCCAGCCCTCTGATGCAGGGCTTGTTTCGGCAGGGCAGGTAAGCCCGGAAAACAGGTTTCGGCAGGACCCGCAGCAGCCCCTGGTGGGAGAGCTTAGCCTTTTTTCCCTCCCCGGCAGCCGAAGAAACTAGAGATAATAAGAACAGCCTGGTGCCTCCTTTGCGTCCCCAGCTGGTGGCCCTGAGGGCTGCCCTAAGCAAGACTGAAACTGGCATAGCCAGGCACCAAAATAGGATTCCCTGCGTTGAATTTGGGGGTGACAATGGGGTTATTCCAAGTCAGCACCTCCCCTGGGTGGAACCAGGGGCCACAAAGAGTCCCCTCGGGCCCCGGACAGCACTCACTAGGCCGATACTGATCGGTGAGATGGCTGCCAAAGTTGTACACCAGGTCGAGGCGACGCCGCTCTTGAAGCCGGGCACCCACGTCACGGAAGGCGTCGGCTGCCATGACCTCCATCTGGCGCTTGGGCAGCCCCAGGCTGTGACGGGTGCTGGCCTTTTGCACCACCTTGAGGATGTCGGCAAAGTCCGGGAAGGACTCCGGCTGGTTGATCAGCCGCTCGATGCGCCGGTTGACCTCCGGGTAGCGGGTCCCGCGGTAGGGGATGCGCTGCTCTATGACGCGGCCGGTCAGGTTGCTGCAGTCCTTCAGCTGGCAGAGGCGCTTGAAGACGTGCATCAGCCGGCGCTTGAGGCGGCTCTCCTGCAGGTAGGCCGAATCCTGGCTGTCCAGCTCTGCCAAGTCCAACTCCTGCTCCTGCAGCCGCTGGATCTCTTTGGCGTAAACCCGCAGCAGGTTCTCCAGATAGCGGATCTGCCGCTTGGAGCCCACGCAGGGCTTGGCGGGCGTCTGGGAGGCGGGGGCATCCGGGGCATCCGGGGCATCCTGGGCGTCTGCGGGGCTGGGGGCCACAGCCTTTTTCCTCTGCGAATGGGCACGGAAGCTGGTGCAGAGTTCATTAATGTAAACGTAGATTTTGTTTCTCCTGGCTTGCACCCGCGTCAGGCAGCGGCTCAGGACGTTGCGGAACTCCACGGAGGCCAGGTACTCCGGATTGGTCTTCTGGTGGCGACCAGACAGGTAGGGGATGACCTCGGGGTTGTCCTTGGTGTGCTTGGAGCAGAAGGCCACGAACTGCAGGGGAAAAGGAACAGGACAGGCATTGCTCAAGGAAGACCTGGGCTGGGGCCTCGCCTGCTCCGCGGCTTCCTGCCCGGAAGAAAATGGCAGCTGGGCTGGGAGGTGACATCCTCCCGAAAGTCTACGGGGCGTAGTCTGTAAGGCCCGGGAGGCCAGGCCTTCACAGGGGCCCCGTTTGCCAGGGTACTATATTGAGTAGCTGGGTACAATGTAAAGGGTACAACGGGCCCCAACACACAGTTGTAGTTCATTGGTTGGAGAGTGCTGGCTCCTGCGTGAGGCAGTGTGATTGGTTGCTGCGGGTGCAAAGGGGGCATTTCTAATTTTCCCGCCTTTTTCTTCTGTACGCTCTGAATGCCGTCTGATTACCTCACAATGTAAATGTCGAAATAGATGAATTTATGCAATACAACTTCCCGTCAGCGTCTCCGACTTCATTCGGACAACCGCTGCGCAATTCCCTGACCAGAGTTAATGGGCAAAGAAGCTTTCCGGCCCCTTCTAGGAAAGGACAGTGGCCATCAGGGGTGGGGGACCACGGCTCAAAATCCCCCTTCCAAAATTTGGAAGAGGCACCAAGAGAGAAAGGAGGCTGGAAGGTGCAGGCGGACCGGTCCAGCCATGGGGGTGTGGGGGGGGGGCAGGGGAGCATAATTCTGGCTATGGAGAAGACCCCCGAGGATGTGCAATTTAGTAGCTGGAAGGGCATAAGAGACACAACGGGACAGAACGCACCGTTGCGGTCGCTTGGTCAGCGAGTGCTGCCTTTTGCTGGAGGCAACCTGCGCCTGAGCCCCCCCCCCAGCCATTTGGGCACCAGGGACCGATTCCCCGGGGAGGAGCTTTCCCGTGGACTCTGGGGTGGTGGTGTTGGGGATCCCGATCTACGCTACGATTGGCTGCTACGGGTGTAAAAGGGGGAGCTTCCCTTTCTCCCCGCCCCCTTTGCCCTCCGCGGGTTCTGTCTATGCTGCAGGAGATTTACCTCGTGATAATCCTGAACCTACTGGTAGTCCTCAAGTTACGACCACAACCGAGCCCAAAATTTCTGTTGCTAAGCGAAACATTTGTTACCGTGTTTCCCCGAAAATAAGACATGTCCTGATAATGAGGACCCAGATTGTTGGGGGCAATATAAATATACATTTCTTACTGGTGTAAACCGCTTAGAGAGCGCTTGCACTGTGAGGCGGTATATAAATCTCACAAAATAAATAAAATAAATAATAAGGCCAACAGGGCTTTTCAGGACATGCGTTGAAATAAGCCCCCCCCCCACAAAATAAGCCCCCCCCCAACTACTTTCTGGGGAAAGGGGGGGAAATGCCGGCAGTCGCTCTTTTGCGGCGGGCACTCTTTTGGCCAGGAGAGCGAGAGCAAGTGAGAGGTGGGTGCGCACACACACACCGCGGGACTAGCTCGGCTCCTCTGGGCTCTGCCTACGGCAATTTGAAACGCACTTCTACCTGCGAGGAGGCGGCGAGGTCGGTTGGGTATAGCGAGCCCATAAGCACAGGGCTTGAGCAGCAGACGGGCGCATGCAGCCCGTCCCTGTCGCCGCCCCTTTGGCTCTGCCTCCCGCCGCCACCTCCCTTGCTCGCTGTCTCGGACCGCTCATCCTCCACCAGCCCTCCCCGCGTCCTTCAGGAAGGAGAGAGCGGTGCGTGGGAATCCCCTGCAGGAACAGCCACCCCGTTCCTTGGTGTTGTGTCCACTGATCCTCCCCCGCCTCCGGCTCTCGAGTGAAGTGGGAGGGGGAAAGAAACTCTGGCGGGCTGCCTGAGGAAGCCGAGCTGACAGCGAAACCAGGAGAAGGAACCATTTGGCTGCATGCTGAAGGCAAGTAATCTTTCTCCCCTTTCGCTCCAAGAGGCTGCGCAGGCGCGATGAGTCTCACAAAGACTCATTTCTGGCGGAGTTTGGAAGAGAGAAAGATTTCTTGCGTTCAGGGTACAGCCAAAAGGTTCCTTTCTCCTGGTGCTGTGTCTTACGTGCCCCCCCACCCCCCAGAGAGAGAGGGGGGAGAGGGAGGGAGGGAGGGAGGAGCACGTTTGGAAGAGACAAGGAAGCCCGTGCCCAACTGCTTCTGCCGGCTAGAAGTTTAGCTGTCAGCTCGGCTTCTTCAGGCCGCCCGCGAGAGTTTCTTCCCCCTCCCGTTTCGCTCGAGAGCCGGAGGCGGATCAGTGGACACAACACCGAGGAACACGACGGAGCTACAAGTCCCATGTAGGATGCACGTCTCTCGGCCCACCCCGCCCCGCCTCACCTGAGCTGCCACCCCCAAATTGTGCCCCACCGCGAGACGCCCGTCCAGAGCGGCCGCTGCCCTGGCTGGGGTTTGGAAGCCAAAGAGCTTCTTCTTGCCAGGGTTGTTAAGCAAATCCTTGCATTTGTTAAATTAGTAACACGGTTGTTAAGTGAATCCGGGTCCCTCATCGACTTTGTGGTCAGAAGGTTGCCAAAAGGGTCGTTGGGACACAGCGACCGTCATAAATGTGAATCGGTTACTGAGCATCTGAATTTTGATCATGTGACAATGGGGACAACGGAATGGTTGCAAGTGTGAAAAACAGTCACAAGTCTCTTTTTTTCAGGGCCGTTGTAACTTTGAATGGTCACTAAGTCGAGGACTACCTGTAGCTCGTCTGCTGTAAACATAAATGTGAAACGTATTTATATAAAACTACAAGCTCTGCATCTCTGACTTCCACCTGGACAGCTGCTGCTGCTGCCGCCGGACCACTTCCCGGCCCCAGGGGATTCTGGGAAACTGGGAGAAGCCCCCCTCCCCCCCCCCGCGAAAAGGGGAAACCCCCGAGCGAGGGTCCAGGTCCACCGGTGGGGAGGGGCGGTCTGCGAGGGGAGGGGGCAGCAACGAGTCCCGCACCTTGCAGGAAGGTGGGATGGATGATCTTAAGAGGTCTCCTTCGAGGCATACACGGTTGGGGGGGGCAGCCACGACCGGCGACGGGACCCGCCCTCCCCCCCCCCGGGAGCTTCGCCTTTCCTCCCTCTCGGCCCGGAGCCCCGTCGGAGAAGAGGAAGGAGGAAGCGCTCACCTCCTGGAAGAGCCGCTCGTTCTCGGCGCGGAGCGGACCCTTCTCCCCGGAGCTGCCGTTCAGCGGGGGCGCCGGCGTGGCGTCGGGCGGGCTGAGGGGGCCGTCGAGGGCCGGGGGCGCCGTCGGGGCCGGGCCGCTGTCGCCGTCGTCGTCGTCCAGGACGATGATGCAGTCGGAGGAGGAGGCGGCGGCGGCGGCGGGCGGGGAACTCATGGCCGGCTGGGCGGGAGGGCGTCGGGCATCGCCGGGGGAGGGGCGCTCCGCACGGGAACCGGACTCGGGGCGGGAGGAGCCGGGGAGCAGCCCCCTTCCGGCCTCCTCCGGGGGGCGAGCGCGGCGGCGTCCACACCCGAGGCGGCCGCTCCTCCCGCGACGGCGGCTTTCAAGTTTCGATTCCGCTCGCCTCGCCTCGGACTGGCGTCCGGCCTCCGCGCCCACTGCGCAGGACCGGAAGCGGATGCTCCGCGCCGCCATGTTCTTGTACGGACCGGGGGGGGAGGAGGAGCAGGAGGCGGCGGCCTTGTCGCTGAGCGTCTCCACCGGCGGCAACGCGGGCGTCTCCCGGCCGAGGACCGGCTGCGCCGGTAGGCAGATGGGCCCCTCCTCCCGCTCGGTCCTCGCCGCGATTGGGGCGTCATCTTTCCGTACGGCGGAAGCGCTGCCGGCGTCTGGCGGCACGTGACCGGATATCGCTAGGTGAAGCTCGGAGACCACGCCCCCTCTGGGACGAACGTTTTCCTGTTGCGGCTGCGCTCTCGGTTCCCTTCAAGCACCCGCGGGTGAGGGGGGGGGGGAAAGAGGATTCAGGACGCGGGAAACAACGCCCCCGCCTGTCAACCGCATCCAACCACTGCGCATGCGCCCCCTCTCCCGCCTGTCCGTGCGAACCAATAAAGTCCGTCGATGCGCCGCTTCCGGTTTTCCCGCCATCGCCTCCCCCCCTCCCTCCGCCAGCTGTCACCCCCCCCCGACCATCGCCCCCCCCCCAAGAAAGCCCCTCCGTTGCAGCCGGGAAGAAAGAAGGAAGCGCCCGGTGTGCCTTGTGGCGATTCGCCCGTTTTTATTTAGAAAAAGTTACAAAGCTCATGACAGACACACAAACACACAAAGCAGTAAAACAATTAAAAAAAATACGAAGACAAGTGCCGGGAGGGGTGGGGGTGGGGGAGACCCCTCCTCACTTCCGGTTGCTGGAGGCCGTTCCGATGACACACTCGTTCACCTGCAAGGCAAAGCAAAGCAAAGCAAAGCAATCAAAGTGTGTGTGCTTTGCCCCTCCCCCCACGCATGCCCCCCCCCAGCGCCCCCCCCCACTTACCTTTCTAGCGAAGCGAAGGGAGTTCAGGGACTCGGCAAAGTTCTCCTCCAGGGGGGAGATGTTCACAAACATCAGCCTGTGGGGGGGGGGGAGAGGGCAAAGCGGGGACCCCCTGTGAGTTTGGGGGTCCCAGGACAGCCCCGTCCCAGGCAGACTCCCCCTCCCTCACCTGCTCATCTCTCCCCCCCCCACACACACAAAGCCACTCACATTTTGGAGCTGCCACCCAGGGAGTTCTGGAGCAGGTAGGTCAGCTTGCTGTTGCGATAAGGGATGTGGGCCTCCTGCAGAAAGGGGGGCAGGAGTGGGGTGGGGGTCAGCCGGGGCAGAGGAGGGGGAGGCAGGGCGGAGAGGACACCCCAGCCGCTTCCTCCCCCTGCCTGCCTGCCTGCCGGGAGTCGGGGGGGGGAGGGGCTTCCGTTGTCTACCTTGTTGCTGAGGGCGGTGATGACCAGGCCCAGGGTGGAGAGGCTGGTGTTGATGGCCTGGGTCTCCTTCAGCCGCTCCCCTGTGGACAGAGACTTGTCCAGCCGCTCGCTGCCCGCCAGGTCCACTAAACTCAGCACAGCTGCAGGACCAAGGAGAGCAGGTCAGGGGCTGGCCGTCCAAAGCGGGGCAGGGGAGGTGGGGGCTCCACAAGGGGCCCCTCAGGAATTGTCAGGCCCACCCCCGCCCCCACCCTGCCCCCTCCACTCACAGGAGGTCTGGAGCCCCCGCTTGGAGTTTGTGCCCTCCACGCGGAGCTGGAAGAGGCTGTGGCTGCGGGAGGAGCGCTCGTTCAGGATGGTCCTGGCCACAGAGCGGTGGGCTTTGGCCGTCAGCAGCAGCCTCCAGACCTGGCAAGGGCAGGGGGAAAGGAGGAAGGTGGGGGGTGAGGGGGCTGCTGGGCCGGTCCCAGAAGCCTTGCGGGGGAGGGGGGGGGAGGAGGCACAGGAGACAGAGCCCCCAGGGAGCCCCCTTTTGAGGGGGGGAGGGGCAGGGGGGGGTTGTCCGGCAACGGTACCTCCTCCTCAGAAGAGACAGGGACGCAGGAGAGGTTGGGGACGTGCAGCTCCTCTGTCAGGTGGCTCACTCGTCGGATCTCCAGCTCCCCGTTCTGCTCTGGCCGCACCACCAAAAGATCCCGCAGCGACTCGTTGTAGATCTCCAGGAAACTGGCTGTGAATTGGTACTGGGGGGGGGGGGGGGGAGAGAGAGAGAAAAGGAAGCGGGGTGGGGGGAGAGTTAGCCCTCCCCTCCCCTCCCAGGGGAGGCAGGCCGGTTTCAGGGAATGGGGGCTCAGCCAGGCCCAGAAAACCCAGGGTTCGTTTCTGATTTTGCTGGGCGGGAGGATTTGAATGCCATTTACAAGGGACCCGCATAACTCAGAGGGGCCCCTGCCCCGGGGCCCCTGCCTCACCTTCCACCCCTTGGCCTCCATCTCACGGGAGGCTGCGAAGATCTGTCGCACGGCCCGAGGAATCATGCCTGCCGTTTCGGGGCCCTCGTCATCGGGGCCCTCCATTGTGTACGTCTTGCCACTGCCCGTTTGCCCGTAGGCGAAAATGCAGACATGATACCCGTCCAAGGCTGACTGGCAGAGGAGAAGAAGAGCGCCCAGGAGGGTGAATGCCTGGCAAAGGGGGGGCGGTGCCCCCTTACTGCCCACCCAGGTGCCCCCCCGGCCCCCACCTGAACAAGCAGGGAGATTTCCTCAAAGACGCTCTCCTGAGAACTGGACGGAGGAAACACCCGGTCAAAGTTGAAGTCGTAGCTAATGTCGTCCTTGCGCTCTCGGCCAACGTGGGACTGCGGGGGGGGGGGGAGTGGAGGGAGGAAGGGGTCGCTTTGTGAGAGATACCCTCCCTGTCGCGAAGCTACTTATTCCTCCCCCTGGGCTCACCCCAAATGCGCGACTGCCTTCCTGCCTCCATTCCATTTCTCTCTGCATGGTGGGCCACAGGTCTTCCACCCCCACCCCACCCCGGCCGTCCCTGTGTGTGTGTGTGTGTGTGTGTGTGTGTGTGTGTGTGTGTGTGTGTGTGTGTAAGGGGAGGCAAGCGTACCTCTTCTGCCCTGGACAGCACAAGGCCCTTATTGTTGTCGGCCGGGAAGCGCAGGTGGCTGGCGACCTTCTGAGCCTGCCTCTCGCTGGCCAGCAAGGGCCGCACTCGGCAGAAGACGCGGATGTTCCCCTGGAAGGCCAGAGCAAAGGAGGGGGGTGGGTGGGGAGTCAGGCAGCCCCTCGGGACAGGGGCCTCTCCCCACCCAGACCCCCACCCCCACCGGCGGCTTCTGTGCCCACCTTCAGCTCCTGCAGTGCATTGTGCAGGCAGCGTCGCTCCATCTCTCCCTGGTGCAGCCGCTCCTCCAGCAGCTCCAGCCGGGCCGCCAGCCCCTCGTTCAGCTGCCGTTGCCCAGCCAGGCTCTCTTCGGCCAGCAGCAGCTCTTCCTGTGCAGCAAGGAGGGAGGGAAGGGTCTGTTGAGCCTCCTTTGCCTGCCCCCCCCCCAAAAACAGGAGGCAGATTCAGCAGGCAGCCCCTCCCCCCAAAAGCCCTCCTGGCAAGGCAGGGGAAACAAAGGGGGCAGCAGACTCTGGAAGATTTGCCTTGGGGGGGGGGGCTTCGCAGAACCAGCCTTGGCCGGAGGGAGGAAGAGCCAGCTGTGTAATGGACGCTAAGCAGAGTGGAGGGGGGGGGGCCACCAGAGCCAGGCAGAGAAAGGGCACAGAGCCTGCCTTTTGCCCTGCCCCCTCTGCTCCCCCCCCCCCCCCCCCCCCGCGAACCAACCTGGGCCTGTTTGCAGCATTACAAATGTCTGAAACCAGCCACTTGACAAGGCCAAACTAGCCTTGGCCAGTCTGGGAGTCACCACCTTCTGGGTGAAAAGGGAGCAAACTGCCCCCCCCACCCCCCACCCCCAAGATTTGCTTGGTCCAGGAAAGGCAGCGGCCACCGAAGAGGCTCAGGGGTGGTGAAAGGCGGACTGAAGGCCGGACGAGGAAGCCGGTTTGGGAAAGGGCAGCCCCACATGCAGCGTGTGCTCCCACATCCCGTTTCCCTCCCAGTTTATAATCTCACCAAAAGGAAACCGACCGGTGGGCAACTGCTGACCGAGGCTCCCCTCCACAATCTCCAGATGTTCCGACTGCCACGCATCAAGATGCTGTTCTTGTGCCTCGGTGGGTGGCAAAGGGAAGCCATGGGCAGGAAGCGAGCCAGGACCCTCCAGCCCGCCCTCTCACCTCTCTGCGCTTCAGCCGCACAGCCTGCTCCCGGCTGCCCTCCGTGACCTCCCGGTTGAGGGCCTCCAACTGCCCGATCCTCTGGGCTTGGCTCTGGCACCTCTCTTCCAGCCGCTCTTCCTTCTCCAGCAGCTCGGACACTTTCTGGCCGCTCTCCCTGGCCTGCTCTCGGCAGACCTGCAGTTCCGAAGCCAGCAGGCTGCAGGAGGCCATCGGGAGGGTTAAGACCAGCGCCTGGGCACCCGCAGCTCCCAGCCGCTGCCCTCCTCCTCCTCCTCCTCACCTGACCCGGCCGCTCAGCTCTCCGTTCAGGCTGGTGGCCTCCGTCAGCTCCCGCTGCAGCCCCCCCAGCTGGCTCTTCAGGGCCTCGTTCTCCCCCGCCAGCCCCTGGACCCTCTCCTTGTAGGCCCCCACCTTGGCCTGGAGGTCGCTGATCTGCCCCTTCAGGTCCCAGGGGGCTCGCTTCCTTCCCCCCGCAGGGGCGGCCGGGGGTCCTGGGGGAGGGGAGGAAAAGCCCGGGTGAGGAGGGGGCTTAAGGGCTCGGAGGGGATTGGGGGTGGGGTGGGGGGGTGCTCGCTCAGGACTGCCTTACCTGCTTTGGGAGGCGCCACGACAGCCGCCCGGCAGTTCAGCCCTGCAAGCAGAGCAGAGAGAGAGAGAGATGGAGGGGAACCCCAAGGCTGGAGCCCCCCCCAACTCCCAGGGGGCTCATTCTTTCCTCCCTCCCCCCCCACCATGCCCACCTGCGGAAGAGGCGGACGGGAGGGCGGCGATGGTCGCCCTGGCCGAGGACCGGCGTCGTCCTGCGGGGGGGGGGGGCAGAGAGAGAGGGAGGGAGAGAGAGAGAGAGCGAGAGCGAGAGAGGGAGGGAGAGAGAGGAGCCGTTCAGCGGCGGCCAAAAGAAGGAGACGCCGCCGCCCCCTTCCCCGCCCGGCACAGCAGAGAGCGAGCGAGCGAGAGACCTCCCTGCTGACGGGGCTGCTTACCGGAGAGGAGGCCGCGGGGCGCCGCGGGGGCCGCTCGGGGCCGGGACCTTCCGGGGGCCGCAATCGCCGCCTGGGACGCCGCGACCTTCGCTCCCGGGTCGGTGCGAGCCCTTTTCTGCGGGGGGGGGGGAGAAGAAGAGGAAGAGGAAGGAGGAGGAGGAGGGTCAGGAGGCGCCCCCGGGAGACCCCTCCCTCCCCCCCGCGCGCGCCCCCGAGGCTCACCTGGGGCTCCGGGGGCGCGTTCTCGTCCGCCGCGGCGGCGCGCTTCCCCCGCAAGCCCGGCCGGGGCAGCCTGGAGCCGCCGGGAGCCGCATTTGCGGGCAGGTGCTGCCCGGTTGCCGCCCGGTCCATCGCCCGAGGCTCCGGCTTCACTGGCACATCACGGGCGGGCGCGATCGACGCCGCGCTCTGCACACGCTCAGAGGCACGGAGGACACCGCTCGCCGCTCTCGCCGCCTTGGGCAACGTCTGAGGGATTCGAACCAGCTCCCGTCGGGACACGCGCGCCGAAGCCAATGGGCGGCCGGCGGCGCGATCGTCCCGCCCCGGCCGACGACCAATCGCGTGAGGTTGTCGTCGGCCCGCGGTACTCTTCCCCCCCCTTTAGAAGGCGGGGCCTGACGGCTCCTGTGCGTGCGCGCGCCTCCTGCCCGCCTGGAAGAAAGCCCCGCCCACCCCGCACGGGCGCCAGGCAGGCCGGGACGGAGGGGCGGGGCCAGCCCGGGGGCGGGGCCGGAGGGCTCACCCAGGGCTCCGCCCCTCCAAGACCGAAAGGGGCGGGGCCGGTTGCGTTTGCTCGCATCGCAGGCAGCAGTCCCACCGGTGCAGCCCGGGCAACCTCCGCCCCCCTCCCGCCGCTGCTCTCCCCCCCTCCCCGGGGAACGCCGGAGGCCTCGCCCGGCCGGCCAGAAGGTCTCGTAAGGGCGCCGTCGGGGCTCCGGCAGCTGCGTCACTGGCGCGGGGGCCTCCCGCCGGCGGCTCTCCCGGCAGCTCTTGGGCGGAGGAGGGCGATGTGATGGCGAGCGAGCCCCCCGCCGCCGCCCCCCGCGGCACCCGCAGCAGCGCCCGCCTGACCTCCGGCCCCTGGAAGCGCCCGGCCCGGCCCGCCGCCGCCTCCCCCCCGCCCGGCCCCGGCGCCGCCCCCGCCGGCTGGCCCCGCTTCTGGGAAGGACAGGACGTGCTGGCGCGCTGGACCGACGGGCTGCTCTACCTGGGCACCATCAAGAAGGTCAGCCCCCCCCGCCACTCTGGCCCTGGGGAGGGAGGGGAAGGGGGGCTGGAGACTGGCCCGGCCGGACCCCGCTGACCCTCTCCCGCCCCCGCGCAGGTGGACGCCCTCCGGCAGGTGTGCCTGGTGCAGTTCGAGGACGACTCCCAGTTCCTGGTCCTGTGGAAGGACATTAACCCGGGTTGGTGCTGCTCTCCCCCCCCCCACAAGGGGCTCCCTCTCCTGGCTGGGGAAATGGGGGGAGAAGGGCTACCCACGATCCCCCCCCCCCCCCCGCGCCAGGTACCCGGTGACCCCTTTCCCTCCGCAGCGGCCGTCCCGGGCGATCAGCCCTCCTGCAGCATCTGCCGCTCCGAGGCCTCCAGCCCCGAGAATCGCCTGGTCAGGTGCGACAAGTGCAGCCACGGTGAGTGCCACGGGGGTCGTTGGGGGGGGGAGAGCTCTGTCCTTCAGGCCCCCCCTTTAACCCTGGTGCCCTCCTGCAGCCTACCACCAGGAATGCCACCTGCCCCGCGTGCTCAGCGACACCGCCTGGACGTGTCGGCAATGTGTGTTTGCCGTGGCCACCAAGGTGAGGGGGGGGGGTCAGCTGGGTCCTCTTGTGCCGCCCCAAGCAATGGCCCCCCTTTGCCCTGCCGAGCGGCCGGCCTCGGGGTCTCCCTCCTCCCTGGCAGAGACGGGAGGCCTGGCCTGGTGCCCCACACACTCCTGCCCGCTCTCGGGGAGGGGGCTCAAACTCAGTCCTCCCTGACCCCCACCTGAGCCTGGCCTCCCCACAGGCGACTCCCACTTCCCTCTCTCGCCCTGCAGCGTGGGGGGGCCCTGAAGAAGGGGCCCTACGCCAAGGCCATGCTGGGCATGAAGCTGGTGCTGCCCTACCAGCTGAAGTCTCTCGACTGGGATGCCGAGCACCTGACCAACCGGCAGCAGTGCTACTGCTACTGCGGAGGCCCTGGCGAGTGAGTGCGTGGCCGCCCCCTGGGGGCAATGGGGGGCAATGGGGGCAGGATGGCTGCCCTACCTGGAAGGGGGGGAGGAGACCACCCGGTCGATCCAGGAAGGCTCAGCGGAAGTGGGACAGGGGGAGGGCATCTCAGGTGGGGCTGGGAGGGTGTCTGGTCCCAAAGCCGGGAGCGGGGAGGGCTGAGGCCCCCATGCCATAGGCCAATGCTCCCTCTTTCCCTCCTGCCGGCCCAGGTGGAACCTCAAAATGCTGCAGTGCTGCCGCTGTGGGCAGTGGTTCCACGAGGCCTGCACCCAGTGTCTCAGTAAGCCCCTCCTCTACGGGGACAGGTGAGCCCCCGACCCAGGAGATGTGACGGGGGGGGCAATGGGGGGCCTGACCAGGCACCGCTAACCTCTTGAACCCTGGGCAGGTTCTACGTCTTTGAATGCTGCGTCTGCACTCTGGGCCCCGAGACCGTCCGGCGCCTGTCCCTGCGTTGGTGAGTCTGGGTAGGGCGGCTGATGGGGAGGGGCTGCTCGGCTGAGGTAAGGTCAGAGGCCCTTCCCCCCCCCAGCAGCATTTGAAGCCCCCCCAGCAAAAGAGGTGGGTTCCCCAACTCCGGCACCGCTTCGGTCCAAGATGAGGCCTGGGGGGTGGGGGGCATTTCTGGGCTTGTCCCAGGGGGCTCTGGGGGGGGCCTCAGGGTTTGCGTTCGTGTAGATGCTCCCCAGATGCTGCTCCTCCGGCTGAGCCTTTCGGTGCCCTCGGTTGCCTCCTTTGCGATCAAACGTTGCCTGTGCAGGGCCCGGTTTTTCGGGGTCCGGAGCCTCAGGCTCTGATGGCAGCTGTCTTCCTCCCCGGCCAGTGGATGGAGGGCGCTTCCCTCTGTCAAATTCACAATGGCCGGGGTGGGGTGGGGGTGGGGGTGGGCTGCTTGTTCTGGCTTTGGGGCCTGATGGAGGCGGCCAGTTTTTGAAGGAAGCTGGCTCAGTCTCTGTGTGAAACTCTTTGGCCTTGGGAGAGAAATTGAGGCTGGGCTCCTCCCCTGCAGAGGAGTTTTAAATTGGGGGGGTGTCACAGAGGGCAAAGGTGAGCCCCACAAGCCCTTCAACCCCTTGCCGGAGGTGCTGGTGCGGGCTTGGCCCAGGCCCGGCGGGCGTCTCTTACCCAGGTATTGCTGCCTTCTAGGGTGGACGTGGCCCACCTCATCCTGTATCACCTGAGCATCTGCTGCAAGAAGAAATATTTCGATTTTGAGCGAGAAATCCTGCCTTTCGCCAGCGAGAACTGGGACAGCCTCCTGCTGGGAGAGGTCAGAGCAGGGCTTGGCCAGGGGGGCCGGAGGGGGGCACAAGGAGGGGGGACCCCTCAGCTTCCTGCCTGCTGTGCGGCGTGATGGGCTGGACACATAGCAGGTCCCCCGGGGCCCCTGCCTCTTTTGAAGAACCCGGGGCGACACCTTCCTGTGTGATCGTGAGCCTTATGTGAGGGGCTAAATAGGGGGCACTTGGGGCCACTGAGGGGCAGGTTGGTGCTGCTAGCTACCCCTGCCCCAAATGAGGTCCCAGGCTCGGGCCCCTTGGCACTGAATGAATCCCCGTGGGGAAACCCGATGCAGTGCTAGAGGCAGCCAGCAAGCAGGCTGGGAAATGGACATTCGTGGCACCAGCACAGCTGCTTAGAGACCCCCCCCTTCAATCCCATGTGACCTTTGACCCCAGCGGCCACTGCCTTGGAAGGAGGGATTTCATATATAGTATATATCCACCCTAGGGACCACAGCCGGGTCTGGGGAGAGCGTAGCCTTATGGGCAAGGTTGTCCCTCTTGGCTGGCGGTGCTCTTCCAGTTGGTCCCACAAGGCGTCCACCCTGGAGGAGGCCATCGCCTTCTGGGGCCCCTCAGCTAAACTGGACCCTTTTCTTTGGCCTGGCAATGGGTCCCTTTGGGGGGGGGAGAGAGAAAGGCTGTGTTTCACGTTGGCGGCTGTGCAGGGCTGTTGTTCATTGCCCTTGTCCTCCTCCTCGGCCCCCCTGCAGCTCTCCGAGACACCCAAAGGGGAACGGTACAGCCAGCTGCTGAGTGCCCTGACCAGCCACAAGGACAGGTAGGCCTTGCTGGGGGTTGCCAGGCGCGAACAACCGGACCCACAAGTGCAGAATTGTTGCTGTGCTTACAGGAATCTTCCCAGCCTAGTAAAATCGCTAGTGGGAAAGGGCAGATAGGAATCCAAGGCATTCGGAGGGAATCGGATCTTGTGTTTGCGTAGACTCCAGGCTAGTTCCCTGTTTGACACCCCCCCCCCCTCCTCCTCCTGACTGGGATGGTGGTTCCCCAACAGGGCCGACTCTCCCGGGTCGGGCGAAGGTCCCGTGTTTGCACATCATCCTAAGGCAGCTGCCCTTTGGGGATTCGGCCTGATGTACAAGCTCAGCCCGTTTGGTTTCATTAAAATTTTGGTCTCTGATTTGAGCCCCAAAATGGGCAGCTCATCCGTGCGAATTAATCGATTTCTGCATCTGGTCGTATTTGGTCTAAATTTAGGGGGCTTGAGAGAAGCAGCTGCCCACTGAATTTAGGGGGGGGGGGGTTAGGGCTTCAGGGTCTTGCGGCAGCCTCAGGTTGAGCCAATTCAGTAACCAAGTGGGGGAAACACAGACAAAATAAAGCTGTTTCGGTGTTTCGGGGGTCCAGGGGGGAGGAGGGCGGCCGGTGGGTTTCCAACCCCTCAGGCGCAAAGGGCCCCTCCCCCCACAGGAGCTCCTGGATCTAGTTCACAGCACCCGTGGATGTAGTGCACGGTGTCCTGTCAATCAAAGTGCATCACTGGTCTTGTGTCACCGACTGAATGTGGGGGTGGGGGCAGCAGCAGCCCCGATGGCCACCTGGGTCGCAGGAGAGAGCCGTACTGGCGTGGCCCCCCCATCCCTTCTCTCCTCTGCCCCACAGATTCATCTCCGGGAAGGAAATCAAGAAGCGGAAGGGGCTCTTCGGTCTGCACCTGCGAGTCCCACCCCCTGCCCCCCAAGCCCCCGAGTGCCCTGGGCCCCCCCTCCTCTCCGAGAGCAGGTGAGAAGGAGCCCTCTGCGCCTCACTGGCCTCCCCAGCTGTGGGCCTGGGGAGAGAAGGAAGCTGCTCCCCCCGGCTCCTTCCCCCCCCCAGCCCCCCCCTCCATGCTGCACAGATAAGGAGGGTCCCTTACAGCTTGCTTTCAGGGCAGGGCAGGCGTGGGTCGGGGCCGCAGCCCAGGAGGGACAGGCGCCATCGCCCGAAGGCCCCGGAGGCAGCCTTGAGCATGGAGCAGCGCAGCACCAGGGAGAGGGAGCGGCTGGGCAGGGCCCTCACTCAGGTAAGTGGGGGGGGAAGGGGATGGCGGGTGAGGACCGCCAGGGAGGAGGGGGCTGTGCTGGGGGCCAGCATGGACCCCTTCAATGCTCCTTTTGCACAGGAGCTGGTGCAGAGCCCGGTCAGCCCTAACCAGAATTACAGCGGCTACGGCGGCACCTGCAGCACATACAACTTCCGCCGCACCGATGCCCGCTGCCAGGACAGGTGAGGCTGTGTCCAGGGGGAACAGAGGGCAGGGCTGGTTCACCAGGCCGGCTCGCTCTTGATGCTCTGCTCTCCTCCCCCCCCCCCCCCAGCGCTCCGATCCGGATGTTCGCCTCCTTCCATCCCTCGGCCAACACCGCAGGGACCTTGAGGTAAGCAGGGCGGCACAGAGGGGTGTGTGGGTCCCCACAGCATCCCCTGGGGCCAGGATGGTGGATCCCAATGGGCAGGGGGGCCTCTGGCCCAGAGGGGCATCCGGTGTGCTTGCTTCCCATGGCTGGTACTTCCAGGCAAGGCTGAGGTTCTGCGTTGGGCCCCTGCTGCAGTGGCAGGACGTGATCTGGCAGGGCCCCTTCCCCACTCAGGCGACACCCCCCCCCGCATAATTCCACACGGGCTGGTCCGACAGATGGCCGGCAGCCGGCCTCCCTCCCCAAGGGCTGCGGTCAAGGGGCATCACAAGGCCCGAGGTTGCCTGGGGCCCCTTGCAGGCCCCCTTTGTGAGGGACCCAATCCCCACACTGGGTCCCTCTCTGGAGAGGCCCTTGAATGGTCCCTCGGCTGAGTGGCAAGGAGACCCTCCCCAGGATCCGTGCTTCTGCGGAAGCACCAACGGGAGTTGGGGGCCGTCCTGGAAGTCAAAGAGAAGTCCCGGCACGCTGGCGGTCCCTTCCACTGGCTTCCCCCCCCCCCGAGTCATGTCACAGGACCCGCACCCCACCTGAGCAGGAAGGTCCCCAAACCAGTTGGGGTGCCCACCGCCACTTGCTCTGGTCCTGGCAATGCCACTACACAGGGTACTGACGCTGCCATAGGATTCCTGTGGAGCTGGGCCGCCCGTGTTCTGAATGGGACGCACCCCAACGGCTGACGGGGCTCCGAGGTACACCCCAGGACAGAGATCAGCCAGACCCCTCCCCCTTCTCTTCCAGGCTGGGAAGCCTCCACAGAGGGCTGTTTGTCAGGGGGCCACACCACTGGCCCTCTGTGGTGGGAGGGGCCGGCACTAACCGCTCCCTCTTCTCTTGCAGCAGAAGCGGTGAGCCCCCCCTTGACCTTTACGTGGCAGCCACCCCCGCCGCAGAGCAGCAGAGTCCGGAGCGCCCTGCCCCCGCCTTCCTGCCCTGCCCGACGCCTCCCCTCAAACGCCGAGCCGTGCCCCCTCCCCCACCCCGCACCATGCCCTCCGCCCTCTGTGCCCCGGCCAGCAGCAGCTACTTTGGGGCGATGGGCCGGCTGGCACGGGGCGAGGCCGTCCGCATCCTGGCCCGGCGCATCGCCACGGACGGCACCGTCCAGTACCTGGTGGAGTGGGATGGGCGAGGCATGTTCTAGGCTGCCTGCCGGCTGAGCGCGAGACCCCACCTGGAGCTACAAGGACCCCCGATTTCCACAGAAGGAAGGACAGCTGGGGACCCAGGGAAAGGGACCCTGGCCGGAGGACCCTGCCACCTCGCCACCTGCGCTCCCCCACCCCGCCTCGCCCCCCTGTGGAGCGAAGCCCAAGTTCGTTTATTTTTGTACTGTTCTGAGTAAAGTTTTTAGGCAGACCGCTGAGAGGGGCTGGGCATGGCTTCCCGGGGGGCTGGCTGCCTCCTCCCCCCCCACTGCTGACTTCATTCAAGATGCCGCTGCCCCTCCCCGCGCCCCCCCCACCCGTTCACAGCCAGAGGCTGAATAAAGAGCTTCAGTGAGACTCGGCTGCCGCAGTTTCTTCCAGGGTGGGGCCCCAGCCATGGGACTGCAGCTGCTGAGGGGGGTCTGGCCAGCCCCGCCTGTCCCACACAAACCCCAAGACGCGAGGAGGCCCCGGGGCCCCCCAGGACAATTGCAGACAGAAGCGAGAGCCTGAAACTCCCCCTGGGGCTTCTTTATTGTGGGCACAGGCTGGTCAAGGGCCCCTCACTCGGGGGCCACGGCCTCTTCCACCCATCGCAAGTACGGGGGGTTTCCCTGCTGGATGGGGACGGAGATCACCTCGGCCACTTCGTAGGGGTGCACCGACCTGCAAGCCAAAGGGGGGGGGGTGTTGATGTAGACACTGAGTGTTGCCCCATCATCTAACCCCCCATCTGCCAGAGGGGGGGGGGGGGACTCTGCCTTACCGGACATACTCTGCCAGCGCTGAGACCCGGGAGCTGCGTGTTTTGATCATCTGCAGGGGGGTGGGGTGGGGGGGTAGAGAGACCAGCTTTGAGGGAGCTGCAAATCTGCAGCCAAGGCTCTTGTGAAGTGGCAGGAGGAGAAAAGCCTGCCCCCCTTGGAGCCCCCTCCCCAATTCCTCGGCCAAACTATCCCTGCTGCTGCGGGTGCCACAATGAAAGCCTGGCACGCTTTCGGCTCACTGAGTTGGGGTTTCAAGCCCCCTTGGGTGGGCGAGGGGGGGAATCCAATGGATGGGGGGGGGGAATTCAGGGCACAGATCAACTCGGTTGCCTGGCCATGGGGGGGGGGGCAGGGCTCAAGTGGAAAGGGGGCACCATTCACAGCCCCCACAGAAGGTTCCGGGTGGGGCCTCGAGTGTTCCAACCCCCACAGGGCTGGGGTGCAAGGCTGCCCCCCCCCAACGGCAAGAGGGTGGGTGAAGGGGCTCCTTCTCCCTTGGGGGAAGTCCCCTCTTTGCCCCCCTCCCCTCCTGCGCGCCCCACTCACCAGCAGCACCTCGGCGTCCTCCTCGACGGCGCCCTTCCACCGGTAGCTGCAAGAGACGCGGAGCGGGGAGCTGAGCCCGGGACGCCGCCCCCGCCCCCGATCCCCCCACCCCAGCAGCCCTCTCCCCCGGGAGACTCACATGGAGGTGACGTGGGGCAGGACGTTCACGCAGGCCGCCAGCCGCCGCTCCACCAGGGCCCTGCGGACACCAACCATCAGGACCGGCCCCCGCCAGCAGACCCAGGCCCCGCCCCCCGCCCCCCCGCCCCCCGGCGACCCCCGCCCCGCCCACCTGGCGATGTCTTTGGCCACCGTCTCGTTGGGGCAGGTGACGAAGGCGGCCGAGAGGAGGCCCGTCGCGGCCGGAGACTCAGGGGGCTCGGCCGCCATGGAGGAGGAGGAGGAGGCGGAGAAGAGGCGCCCGGACAGCCGCTGCAGCGCCGGCACCATCAGCAGCGCCAGCAGCAGCGCCGCCACCTGCGGGGAGGAAGAGAGAGACGGGGCGGGGGTCGCGGAGGAGCCCCCTTCGGAGGGCAACCCCCCCCCCCGGCGCGGCCCTTACCCCGCATGCGCCCGCGGGCATCTGCAGCCGGGAGGGGGCGCCCCTCTGTCCGGGCACAGATTTCCCTCCCGACGAAGATCCCCCCCCCGTCGCTGGCCCAGCTGCCTCGGAGCCTCCACTACCTGCTTCCTGTCGCGTCCGCCGCTCAACCCGACGGTGCCCCGCCCCCGCCGCCAGGTTGCGCCGTCAGGCGGAAGTGCGGCTGGTGCAGCGCCAGAGGGAGCCCCTCCCCTTCCTTAGCCCCCCCTCCCCTCCCCTCCCCTCCCGCGGAAGCCCGGGGGGGGGGGACGATCGCTGCCTTGGTTGGACAGTTTGTTTGTTTGTTTATTTGTCAAGCATATATGATTATAAGCAAAGTATAAACAGTAAAACATGATTGAATGTATATGTAATAGTACAAGCATGAATAAGAGTAAAAGAGGTATGAATATATGGGTACATTTGGACAGGAACGGTAGGCACGTTTGTGCGCTTATGGCATGCACGCCCCTTACCGGGCTCAAAACAGTTGCCTGCTTTGATCGTCCGGTGCAACAATTGAAATAAAGCAATAATAACGTTTGTGGGATGAAGCCCCCCCCCCCAAAATCAGCTCAATGCCCGCCCTGCCCCCCCTGCCCCAACGTTGGCTCCTCCGTGGGTGGAGAGGGGGCAAAGGACCCCCCTCATATCTCCCCCGATGGACCCGGAGGTTGCCCCGGTGCCAAATCTCCTCCTGCCGCCAATCCCTCTGGTCAACCGGCTGCCCTGGAGGCTGACGGGAGCCGCGTTTGGGGAGGGGGGGTGTCCTGAATGAGACCCTCCCCCAACAGACTCGACCTTCTGATGCAGCCTTTGGGTCAGAGGTCTTCAAACCAGGCAGCTTTAAGACTTGTGGACTTCAACTCCCAGAATTCTCCAGACAGCATAGCTGGATCAACAGCATAGCTGTCTGGAGAATTCTGGGAGTTGAAGTCCACAAGTCTTAAAGCTGCCAAGTTTGAAGACCTCTGCAGTTTTGGGTCAATGCCTCAGGGGGCTGTTGGGGGTGGCCCTGGCTAGTCTGGGTGGGGCTGTTAGCTGGGGGACAGAGGGACCCCTCCCCATTTGAGAATGGGGAAAGGCCCCCTCCGGGCTTCCTCGTTTCCAGGCTCTCCTCTGGGTTGGGGGGGGGAGCTTCTGGGCCTGCCCGCCCTCCCTCCAAAACTGTGGCTGGGGGAGGGGTCCCCAGACCTTTCGGCTTCTGGTCTTGGGGGTGTCCCCATCTTCTTGGCCCCTTCTGGAGCAGTAAGGCCACACCCCACCCCACCCTTCTGGGCTGGGGACCCTTGTCCTGATCAGACCTCCTGTTTCTGCTCTGTGCTCAGGAGTGGCTGGTGGAGGCTACCTTGACCCCCCCCGGGGGGGGGCTTTTCCCTCCCTGAAGAGGCCAGGCAGGTGTCTCCCACCCCCTCCGTTGAGGAGCCAAATGTACCTGGGGCTGTCTATTTATCCATCCATCCATCCATCCATCCATCCATCCATCCATCCATCCATCCATCCATCTATCTAGGAAATTTATATACGGCCACCAATCTCAGGAATGTGATCCTGGGCAGGCAAAACAAAGCAACAAAAACTCAAATAACCATTGAAAACAGTAAGACAGCTCCCCCTGTGGAGGGGAGGGGGTCTCCTGGGAGGGCCTGGATACCCCTCCCCTTTCATTCCTAGAGGGGTTGCATTCAGGGCCAACTGGGTCTCAGGTTCGGGGTTAATGTATTGCCGTTTGTTGGCTGTTTTGTTTGATTTGTGTCATCTTAGATTGTCCTAGCTGGGCTGTGTCGGTGGGTTTACTGTGGGTTTTATTATTTATTCATCTATTTCTTTGTGTCCTGCCTTTATTATTTTTACAAATAACTCAAGGCGGCGAACATATAAACACACCTTCCTCCTCTTTATTTTCCTCACAACAAGAACCCTGTGGGCTGGGCTGGGCTGAGAGAGAATGACTGGCTGAAAGTCACCCAGCTGGCTTTCATGGCTAAGGCGGGATTTGAACTCACCGTCTCCTGCTTTTTAGCTTGGTACCTTAACCATTTAGATCAAACTGGCTCTGTTTTATCTGTTTTTAAGGATTTCGTTTTGTGTTGTATGCTGTCTAGAGTCTGTTGGAGTTGGGCAGCTATAATACATTTTAATAATTTTTATTATTTTTATTTTTATTTTTATTTTTATTTTTATTATTATTATTATTATTATTATTATTATTATTATTATTATTATTATTATTATTATTATTATTATTGATCATCGCACAGTTATTATTACTTACTTACTTACTTACTTACTTACTTACTTACTTACTTACTTACTTACTTACTTACTTACTTACTTACTGTATTTTTCGGAGTATAAGAAGCACCTTAGTTTTGGGGGAGGAAAACAAGGAAAAAAGGCCTCTGCCTCCAAGCAATTTGCCAAACAGCAAACAGCACAGATGATATACACTGTTTGCTGTGTATTTCTGTGCATGTGTGCCTGACCCATAGAAATAGCAAAGAATTGGAGAAATGTACAATATGCCAGAAAGTTTTCTTAAATGTAGTCACACTAACTCCTCCCAATTATTTAAATAGATCTACTCCAAGGTAAGTCAGGATTTAACTCTAATACTAAACAGGATACTGTTACATTTCAGACTATACTTGTACAGAGCTGTTAAAATAAATTAAAATTTCTGGAAGTATACATTATTCTCTATTATTTAAAAGAAGATACAATAGCACTGGGCCTCTTCAGAGCAAGCATTTATTTTTAAAAAGCTTCTTTATTTTGTTAAGTTGTCTAGATTTACAGGGGTCTCCAACCTTGGCAACCTTAAGACTTGTGGACTTCAACTCCCAGAATTCCACAGCCAGCAAAGCTAACAAAGCTGGCTGTGGAATTCTGGGAGTTGAAGTCCACAAGTCTTAAAATTGCCAAGGTTGGAGACCCCTGGCTCTAGAACAATAATAAAGCAGTCTTTAAAAAATAAGTCTAATAATTTGAACATTCTACAGGCATTTATAGTTATTCACTTACCCCCTTCCATCCAGTTCAGCAAAAAATAAAAATCTGCGTGTCTCTCCCAGCTATTTGCCTCTTTGCAGTTTCAGTTTTAGTTTCATTTTAGCACATGGCAAATCAGGTGGGGATCAGGAAGCTGCTAAGAACTTGCTTGTCTTAACAGGCTCTTCCCTGTTTGCTGCAAACAGGTAAATTGCTGGAAGACAGAGGCCAAAGGGTGGGGGTGGCTGGGTGGGTGGGGCTACATTCAGTGTATAAGACACACCCAAGTTTTCACCCTCTTTTGCGGGGTAAAAAGGTGCGTCTTATACTCCGAAAAATACGGTACTTTACTTACTTACTTACTTACTTACTTACTTACTTACTTACTTACTTACTTACTTACTTACTTACTTACCGCATGTTCCGGCGTATAAGACAAATTTTTACCCTTTGAAAATCTTCTCAAAAGTCGGGGGTCGTCTTATACGCCAGGTACTGAAAGTTCCAAGCCGAGCCGGGGGGGAGCTCAAAAACGGCCAGCCGCAACCTTCCCAGCAGGTGGGCGCGTGCTGGACGACGACGACGACAGGACTCTCGGTTTCTAACCTTCCTCATCTTTTCTCTTGTTCTCCTCCTTGTGGGCGCACGCGGGAGGGACCGCGGAGCAGAGGCGCCCGGCGGCTTAAGGCAAGAGGCAGGCGGGAGACGCGGGCAGGAGCCTGCCGCCGCCGCCATCTTTTCTAGGATCCCCGCGCCTCTCACCCCGCTCGCCGGGTGCCTCTGCTCCGCGGTCCTGCAAACCAATCCCCACTGTGGCTCCTTTCTCCCTTGCCCAGCCCTCTTGCAAGACGCCAAGTGCGGGGAACCGCACCAAGCAAGGTAGGTGGGTGCGCGTGGGAGGGACCGCGGAGCAGAGGCGCCCCGCAAGCGGGGCGAGAAGCGCAGGAATGGCAGAAGTGTCTCCCACCCGCCTCTTGCCTTAAGCCGCTGGGCGCCTCTGCTCCGCGGTCCCTCCCGCGTGCGCCCACAAGGAGGAGAACAAGAGAAAAGATGAGGAAGGTTAGAAACCGAGGGTCCTGTCGTCATCGTCCCCCAGCCTGCATCAACGAGTCTCTTCTTGGGGAGGGTTGAGAGCCCCTCCTTTTCCTGCCAGACCAGAGGGCTGCAGAGCATTGGGGGGCCCAACCTGAGCACCATAGTCACACACACACACACACACACACAAGCAGGATGAAGTGAGCAGCAGAAAGGAAAGAAGGAAGGAAGGAAGGAAGGAAAGGAAGGAAGGAAGGAAGGAAGACAGACAGACAGACAGACAGACAGACAGACAGACAGACAGACAGACAGACAGACAGACAGACAGAAAGATCAACCTGCAAGTTCCCTTCCAAGTCTTCTGTTCTATTATTCTGTTAAGATGATTCTGGAAAACTGCAAGAGAAAGCCAATTTGGACTGATTACAGGAGGGCATTTGACTCCCTGCCACATGACTGAATAATCAAGTGACTAGAAATAACAGGAGTCAGTAGAAACAGAGTCAGAAGCTTTGTGCAAAAATCAACATTACAATGGAAAGAAGGGTGGGTTCTTCCCGGTTCGGACCAGATCGCCCGAACCGTTAGTGACCCGCTGGTGACGTAATTTTGGTGTCACGGATCCGGTTCTGTCTGTGCCGGTCTGTGCTCGCCGCCATCTGTTTTTCTGAATTTTTGGCCGATTTTCCTCTGTTTGGATGGCTTCACAGCGTTCTGTGGTTTGAAAGAAGCCCTGCTGCCCGCCCCAAGGGGTTAATACTGGCCTTTTATGTCTTATGCCCCGAAGCACAGCTGATGAGCTCCTGGGCTGTGTTTCGGGGCTGAATCCACCTCCTGAGCATGTGCGGAAGTTGAAATCGCGCAAGGGGACATGCGCGCGTGAAACATCGCAACACAAACCGGTGGCAAAGGTAAGTGAAACCCACCCCCGTCTGGAAGACACGGTTTATGGTCCATGGTGAGAGAGAGACTGGGAGAAGTTTAATATCAGGAGAGGAATATTTCAAGGAGATTCTCTATCATCTCTACTGTTTGTCATTGTTTCCTCCATCAACAATACTGAATGACATTTGGCCCTGGCTATCAAACATCAAAAAAATCCACCAGGCAATCCAGCCTCCTTTACATGGATGATGATCTGAAGACGTATGGAAAAAAACACCATCTGAAACAGAATCACTGCTCAACACTGTCCATATATATACAGCCAAGATATTGCAATGGAGTTTGGACTCCATCAAACGGAAAAATACTGAAAACGGAAGGAATCAAGATGCCCCAGGAAAATAACATCAAGAGTCTCTGGATGAAGATGATTACTACAGATAGGTATCCTTCAAGCTCGCAACATCAAGCACATTGAAGTCAGGGAAAAGATTAGAGGTGAACACATCAAAAGACTGAAGAATAAGATCTTCTTCTTCAGTCTTTTGATGTATTCACCTCTAATCTTTCTCCTGACTTCAATGTGCTTGATGTTGAGAGCTTGAAGGATACCTATTGAGTCCAAACTCAATGGAGGAAATGCCATCAAGGCAAACAATACCTGGGCAATTCCAGTCATTAGATACACACAGCTGGAATCGTGGACTGGACTTAGCAGAACTAAAAGCCACGGATAGGAAGGCCTGAAAAATAATGACAACAAACCATGACTTTCATCCTTGCAGAGACACTAAGAGACTCTTTATCTATGTTGCAAGTATATGAGACGGTTGAAGAAGAAAAAAGTTATTTGGAAGAATATCTGAAGGACAGCGGAGAAGAGGCCATCAAGCTAGTATGGTAGGAAGGCCTATCAAGTACTGGAGAGACCAAATTGGCGTTCAAAAAAAATGGAGAACAGAAAAAAAGGCATGGGAAAAGAAAGCATTGCATGGCCAGCACATTAAAAATAAATAGCAGGCAAAACAGATAATAACAAGACCTGCCAATGGCCAAGTGCAGGGAAGTTGAAGGAGGAGACGGAGTGGCTGATTCTGGCTGCCCAAGAAGGCCAAGCTTTGAGCACAAAGGCATACAAAGCCAGAACTTTGCCAGCAAGAGATAGCCATCTCTGCAAAGAAGCTAAAGAAACAGTGGATCGCCTGGGAAGCTGCTGCAAGAAGATCACCCAGACTGACTGCAAGCAACGGCATGATAGCAACAATCATGGCACGTTGGAAGATCTGCAAGAAATACCATTTGCCTGCAAGCAAGAACTAATTTTTTTATTTTTATTTTATTTTATTTATTTATTTATTTTATTTTTTATTTGTCAAGTACATGTTGGTAATATACATAGATAAAACATTGTTTGTATACATAAGATGGGTACTGATAAGCAGGAACATTAGGACACGGACGGTAGGCACGCTGGTACACTTATGCACGCCCCTTACTGACCTCTTGGGAATCGGGTGAGGTCAACAGTAGACAGTTAATGGGACCACAAAATAGAGAAAGTCATAGAAAATGAAGAAGTTAAATTGCTCTGGGAGTTTAGAGGTCAAGCAGACAGGCACCTGCCACACAATACCCCCCCCCCCCAGACTTAACAGTTGTCGATAAGAAAGACAAAAACAGTCTGGGTGGTGGATGTGGTCGTGGCAGTTCTTGGAGAGAAGTAGAAAGAGAAGAGAAAGAACTGGAGGAGATCACAACACGCAAAGACCTGCAAATAGAAATAGAAGCACTGTGGTAAAAGTATTTTAAATTGTTTTAAATTATATTGTTTAGTGGTTCTTCAAATGTTGTACGCCGCCCTGAGTCCCCAGGGAGTAGGGCGGCATATAAGAATCCTAAATAAATAAATAAATAAAATAAATAAAATAAAAAAGAAAGCAAAGACAGGACCAATAGTGGGTGCAATCCCAAAACAGCTGGAGTAGCCACTTGAACACTGCGGGCATTGACAAATTCGCATCAGTCAATTGCAAAAGGTGGTTTTACTCGGAACAGCTTCCATCCTGCAATTATATCTGTAACAGCATCAAACCCCCACATACTGCCTATATCCCAGCCACACCTTGGGGAGGAGTGAATAGGCAGACAAAAATGCTAAATCCAGTCTGAAAATCTGGCTGTCTGTGTGACCTATAGGAACTGAAACTTCCAAATAGCCTTCCGGGGCAGCCCCTGACATGGCCAGCTGCAGCAGTCCAAACGGGAAGGGACAAAGGCCCGAGAGGGAGAACGAAGAGGGTCTCTTTCTTCATCCAGAGGAACCTTGCAAAAGCCAGCTACTCTTCCGGGTGTGTGTGTGTGTGTGTGTGTGGAATTGTGGGTCACAAAGGAGGCACCGATCATTAACCAGTCTGCACATGGAAGTACCACCCCAGTCAGTGGATGATCCCTGGAGACAGATTTTCTGTGCCCACAGCCACTCCGTCTTGGTGGGACCAAGTTTGAATTAAATAACAGAAACACAGAGATGAAAGAGACCTTGGAGGTCTTCTAGTCCAACCCCTTGCTTAAGCAGGAGACCCTATATCATTTCAGATAAATGACTATTCAATATTTTCTTGAAAACGTCTAGGGATGGGGCACCCACGACTTCTGGAGGGAATTTTTTCCACTGATTAATTGTTCTCACTGTCAGTTTATTAGCTCTAGGTCAGTTTTCTCCTTGATTCTTCCATCCATTGCTTCTTGATTTGCCTTCAGGTGCTTTGAAAAATAGGTTGATCCCCCCCTTCTTCTGACAAATCGTACTCAATGAGTAGTCCTTAATGGTACTACATCTACATGGAGGAAAGTAAGCAGTGGGGTACCACAAGGTTCCGTCTTAGGCCCAGGACTCTTCAATCTCTTCATAAATGACTTAGATGAGGGAATAGAAGAGCAACCAGGATGATTAAAGGGGACTGGAGACTAAAACATACGAAGAACGGTTGCAGGAACTGGGCATGGCTAAGTCTAGTGAAGGGAAGGACCAGGGGAGACATGATAGCAGTGTTCCAATATTTGAGGGGCTGCCACAGAGAGGAAGGGGGTCAAGCTATTCTCCAAAGCACCTGAAGGCCAAACAAGGAATAATGGATGGAAGCTGATCAAGGAGAGATTCAACCTGGAAATAAGGAGAAACTTTCTGACAGTGAGAACAGTCAACCCATGGAACAGAAGTTGCCTTCAGAAGTTGTGGGAGCTTCGTCCCTTGAGACTTTCAAGAGGAGATTGGACTGCCATTTGTCAGAAATGGTGTAGGGCAGTGATGGTGAACCTATGGCACGCGTGCCACAGGTGGCACGCGGAGCCATATCAGAGGGCACGCGAGGCGTTGCCCTGTCAGCTCCACGGGCAAACCGGAAGTTTGGAAAAATGCACTTCCGGTTTGCCGTTGGGCTGTTTTTTGCACTCCGGGAGGGTTTAGGGAAGCTTCCTGAAGCCCCGGAATGCGAAAAATGTCGAAACAGGCAAACCGGAAGTTCGGAAAACGCACTTCCGGTTTGCCGTTGGGCTGTTTTTAGCACTCCGGAGGGTTCAGGGAAGCTTCCTGAAGCCCCGGAGTGCAAAAAACAGCCCAACGGGCAAACCGGAAGTGCGTTTTTCTGAACTTCCGTTTTGCCCGTTTTGCCGTTTTTCACCGTCCCAGGCTTCGGTAAGGCCTTTGCGCGGGGGTGCGCATGTGCAGGGGGCAGCGTTGGGGGGTTGTGCGCATGCGTGGGGGGAGAGGGAATGGGTGCGGGCATGTGGGCGCGCGCTAGTGCGCGCACACACCCCCTTTTGGCACGCGAACCAAAAAAGGTTCGCCATCACTGGTGTAGGGTCTCCTGCTTGGGTGGGGGGGTTGGACTAGATGACCTAAAAGATCCCTCCCAACTCTGTTAATCTGTTAAACTCATCAAATTTGCAGGCACCACTAAGCTGGCAGGAATAGCCAACACCCCAAAAGATAGGTTCAAGATCCAGATGTATCTTGACAGACTTGAACACTGGGCCCTATCTAACAAAATGAAATTCAATGGAAGAAAAAATGTTTTACACTTAGGCAACAAAAAAACAAATATACACATACAGATTAGATGAAACTTGGCTCAATAGCAGTAACTGTGAGATGGTTCTTGGAGTCCTAGTGGACAACCAAACATGAGCCAGTTGTGTGCGGCAGCAGCCAAAAAAAGCCAATACAATCCTAAGTTGCATTAACAGAGAGATTGAATCAAGATCATGTGTTCACACCTAGAATACTGCATTCACTTTTGGTCACCACACTATAAAGAGATGTTGAGGCTCTGGAAAGAGTGCAGAGAAGAGCAACAAAGATGATTAGGGGCCTGGAGCAGTGGCGGGTTGCTTGCTTACCGGTGCCGGTGCGCTGTGCACGCATCTCCACGTTTTGGGCGTGCGCTCGCTTGCTACGTGTGCGTGCCCCCTCGCGTGATTTTGCTTCTGCGCATGCGTAGAAGCAAAATCACGCCGAAATCTCACGAGGGGACGTGCGTGCGCGTGAGATTTTGGCGTGATTTTGCTTCCGCAAATGCGCAGAATGCGCAGAAGCAAAATTGCCCAAAAATTCACAGAAAAAGATGGCGATGCGCACGATGGACCGGCAGAGAGGGCTCCAAAGCGGTCGCACGCAAATTGCGCAATCGGCTGCTCCCTAACCGGAGCTGTGCACCGGACAGCTCCGGCAGGAACCCACCTCTGGCCTGGAGGCTAAAACAAATGAACAGTTGCAGGAAGTGAGCATGGCCAGTCTAGTGAAGAGAAGGACCAGGGGAGACATGATAGCAGTCTTCCAATATTTGAGGGGCTGCCACAAAGAAGAGGGGGTCAACTTATTTTCCAAAGCACAGGAAGGCCAGACAAGGAACAGTGGATGGAAACTTAATCAAGGAGAGATTCAGCCTGGAAATAAGGAGAAATTTTCTGACAGATCAATCAACCTGTGGAACAGAATTTGCCTTCGGAAGTTGTGGGAGCTCCATCACTGGAGGCTTTCAAGAAGAGACCGGACAGCCACTTGTCAGAAATGATACAGGGTCTTCTGCTTGAGCAGGGGGTTGGACTAGAGGACCTCCAAGGTCCCTTCCAACTCTGTTATTCTGTATTCTTTAATGTAGCCCCTCAAATATTGGAACACTGCTATTGTATCACCTCCAATTCTGTCCTCACCTTATGACCACAATTAAGCCCAAATTCTTGTTGCTAAACAAGACAGTTGTTAAGTGAGTTTTGCTCCATTTTACCACCTTGTTTGCCACAGTTATTAAGTGAATCTTGTGGTCATTAAACAAATCTGTCTCCCCCCCCCACTGACTTGGCTTGTTTGGAGCCAGCTGGGAAGGTCACAAATGGTGATTGCGTGACTTCGGGATGCTGCGATGAATATGTGCTGGTTTCCAAGTGCCGGAATGTTGATCACATGACCATGGGAATGCTGAAATGGTCGTAAGTATGAAAACCCGTCATGACACTTTTTCCCAGTGCTGTGGTACCTTCAAATGGTTGTAAGTCAAGGACGTCCTGCGAGAGGGAAGGCGGTCACTCTTAGGGCTCTTAAGGCTTTCAGCTTTGTCAGCAGATATGGAAGTTGTGTTGATTGACTGCTCAACTGCCTCAGGGCTCAGCTTGTTTTGCTGATCCTGGAGTTACCCAAAGACCCATCCTCCACAACCTGCTTCCCCAGTATGTGAAGGGCCCGACGTTTGTTAGCTGGGAGTTGTCAGCAGTGGTTCTACGGCCAAGTTCCCCAACCTCTCCTGCTTTGCGGGCTGGCGGGGCAGGGCGGGGATGGTTCCACGCGTGTGGTGGGCAAGACACTTGCCCACCACACGCGTGGAACCATCCCCGCCACTCCATTTTCACCAGCGGCAGACATGCGCTTGCCGTTCACGCAAACGGAGTGTGTCTGCACACATTCACCCACTACTCGTGCGAGTGGGGATGTGCACCCGTGCTCGCCCGCCACTTCCAGTTCGCCCGGTTCTGAAAGGCTGAAGGCCCGGTAGTGGCCCAGGGGCTTGGGACCCCTGTTCTACGGGGTGGGTGTTTGGCGAAGGTCAAAGAGAGAACAGTCCACTCACTATCCCATGTACATTCAGACCACGAGAAGGTGCCAGTGAAGAGGAGATGGGAGAGAGCCGGGAGTGGACACAGCCCTGTTTGACCCCATTGCAAATGGCAGATGCAGCGGATGAATTGTCAGAAAGGAAGTTAAATTCTGATTGAGAGAGAGGAGGCTATCTTGCCAAATAGCCATCAACCATCCCTAACTCTAGGTCAGGAGTCTCCAAACTTGGCAACTTTAAGACTGGTGGATTTCAACTCCCTGAATTCTCCAGCCAGTGGAAGTCCACCAGCCTTAAAGATGCCAAGTTTGGAGACTCCTGACCCAGGAGAAGGAAGACCCACACTTATGACCCTACACCCATCACACACAGAGTGGGTTGAAGCTGAAAGCAGAACTTTGGGAGAAAATGATCTCATGGTTATTTTGAAACTGCCTTTTTCTGGAAAAGGAGAAGGAGAAGGAGAGAGAGGGAGAGAGGGAGAGGGAGAGAGAGGGGGGGGGAACCCTTGGGTTGAGCGATCAGAAGCCGTAAATCCCACTTCTTCCAAAGCTTGCCTGGAAACAACTTTGCTTCTGCTGTCAATAATTCGAATTTTACATGGGGCCAAGTCCTGGAACGCTGCCCCCCCAATCTCTTTCAATGGGGGGGAGGGGAGGGGGGGAAGTCTGTGCGTGAAAGCCCCCCCCCGAAGAGGGGAATGTAGGAACTGAATTTTGGAGATTGATGCTAAATCTCGGGAAACGGGTGGAGGCTGCATCAGCCTGGCAAAATGCCCCCTTGCGTAACCCCCTGGAGGCCCATCGGGGCCTGCAGAGCTCTTGATTTGAACCTGGTTGGAGAGAAGAGCATCCGCCGGGCTTCCTGCTTGCCTGGAGCATGGAACCACTGGTGAGGCTGGGATTTTAGAATAGAATAGAGTCACAGAGTTGGAAGGGACCTTGGAGGTCTTCTAGTGCAACCCCCTGCTCAGGCAAGAAACCCTACACCATTTCAGACAAGTGGTTGTCCAGTCTCTTCTTGAAAACTTCCAGTGTTGGAGCATCCGCAACTTCTGGAGGCAAGTTGTTCCACTGGTGAATTGTCCTCACTGTCAGGAAATTTCTCTTTAGTTCTAGGTTGCTTCTCTCCTTGATTAGTTTCCATCCGTGGCTTCTTGTCCTGCCTTAATTTTCACTGAGCACTCAAACAATCTGGACTTTTTAGGTGACTGGAACCTAAAACATTTGAAGAACGGTTGCTGGAATTGGGTAAGTTTGGTTAAATGGAAAGGAAGAACCAGGGGAGACAGGACAGCGGTCTTCCAGTATCTCAGGGGCCGCCACAAAGAAGAAGAGGGAGTGGAAGCTATTCTCCAAAGAGCCCCCGAGGGCAGGACAAGAAGCAACGGGTGGAGAGAAGCAACCCGGAACTAAGGAGAAGCCAAGGGAGAAGAGTCAACCAGTGGAACCGAAGTTGCCTGCAGAAGTCCTGGGTGCTTCAACACCGGAGGTTTTAAGGAAGAGACTGGACAGCCATTTGTCTGGGATGGTCCTTTGGGACAGAGGGGGATAAAGCAGAGGTGGCCATTGTGGGGAGACACCCAGCCTGAGCAGTGGGTCAAAGCCCAACCTACTTAATGGAGAGCCAGTGGTGGGTGGGGTGCGAGGAAAAGAAGGGGGCTGATCCAACTTGAGGAAAAGCATGGGGCCTGTTGGGGGGGAGGTTGTGGGTTCAGAGGAGTCTGGGGGAAGGACACCAGGGTGTCCTGCATCAACCATGGGTTGCCCCCACCCCCTGTCACAACCCTTTGAGCCACCCCTGGGTCCCGCCTGCGCTGCCGCCGCTGCTGCTGCTGCCTGGCCAAAGGCGGCTGTCAGTCCCTTCAAAGAAAGCTGGGAAGGACAGACGGCCTGGAAGCTTGGAGGGAGGAGGGAGAGGCTACCCCGGTGTTGGGGGTGGGGGTAAATTCCCGTGCTCGGAGGCAGCAGTGGGCCAGGAGGGGGTGCGGGAGCCACAACCCCGCCTTGAAACCCCTCCGATCTCTGTTATAACCGCCCGGGAAGGGAGGGAGCAGAGCTGCCGCTGCCTTTCCAAGACCCCTTCGCCATCTCGGCATGTCAGGGAGGGTCCCGCGGGCGCGGCAAGGAGCAGCGGGTCCCGTCCCGCCTCTCTCGGGGCCCGGCTTAGCCCTGGACAGCGGCAGCCTGGCAGAGCGGCTGGAGAAAGGCGTCGGGCGGGCGCAGCGAGGGCTCCGCCGGGGCAGCTGGAAGGCCAGGAGGATGGCGATGGCGGGGGAGGGTCCGGGCAGATCCGGTCGCCAAACCCACGGACGTCCCGGTCCGCCATTTCGCGCTTCCGGCCCCCCAGGGGGGGCACCCGTCCCTCAGCGCCCGTTGGGGGGGTGTCCCTCCGCGGGGCAAGCCGCCGGCCCCGGGCCGGCAGAGGAGGGGCGGCGGTCGGGAGCGCGCCTTCGACTTCGCCCGCGTGCTGTGCTCCAGCGGCGGCGGCGCAGCTGGTGTTGCGGAGGCTCGGGACGGCCGGACGGCCTGCGCTGCAGCCTCGGCTGCCCACGGCGGAGGAGGAGGAGCAGAAGCTGGAGCCCGCGGGCGGGAGGGGGAGGGTCGGCAGCCCCCGCGCATCACCCGAACCGCCGCCGCAGCCTCTTCCCCGGCCGCAGCCTCAGCGCCAGAGAGGCACAGCCGGCGGCGGGCGCACCGAGGCGTCGTGTGAGCGAGGGAGCGAGCGGCGAACGGCAGAAGGGCCGGTGCCGGGGTGCGGTCGCCCTCCCTCCCAGCTTGCCCCTCTTCCCCGCCCGCCCCCGCCTCTTCCTCCCCCGCAGGCCGGTCCTTGAGCGGAGGCGGCGAGGGACCCAGCCGCGGATGAAGGCAGCGCCATGTCCTATGTCCCCTTCCGAGGTAGGGCGACCTTCCTAGGCGCGCGCGCGCGGCTTGCGCTTTTTAGGCGGGGGCGGCGACAATCGGCTTGGCTTGTGCGGCGGGCGGGGGGGGGGATGGCGGCCAGGCCCCTCCCTCGGCCGCGGGGCAGAGCCTGGCGCCCGGAAGTTGGAGGGGCGACGCTGCCCGCCCGCCCGCCCGCTGCCGCTCTGCACAGCTCCGGCGCGGGGCGGGCTGCGGCGCAGGGCTGCGGCCGGCGGCTCCTCCTGGAGGTTTGACCCGGGCCGGGGCAAGAGATGCTGCGCTCCGCCCCGGGGATTCCGGCGCGCTCGGGCCTGGCGAGGCAGGTGGGAGCCAGCTGGGAAAGGGGTCCTCCGGCCGCGTGGGGACTGCGCCCTTTCCCACGCTCGCGGCTGGCCGGCGAGGCCGCGGGAGAGAAGCATCGTGGCGCTCGGCCAGCTGCGGCCGGATGGCGGCCTCCGGATCCCGGGAGAGATGGTGCGCTCCGGAACCCGCACCCGGTGATCTGGGCGCTCCGGCCTGCCGTCGGCCGACCGTAGCGGCAGGGGGGCCGGGGGGAGGAGGGGGTTGCCGCGGGAGCGGGAGCCACGGCTGGCCCAGGGCGGCCGCGCAGTCCTCGCCGTTGCGCCTGCCCTCGCAGCTGGCTTCGCCGGGGTCAGGGCCAGCGCCTCGCCGGTTGCGGCCCCGGCGAGGGCTCTTGGAGGCCCCGGCGCGGCTCCGCAGCGCCAGCCGCGACCAGGTGCCCGATTGCCGGGCCGAAGGAAGCACCTGCTGGAAGAAGGGGCGACTGGGTGTATTGGGGGTGGTTGTGGTTTCCCGTCTGAAGATGCCGCCTTTCCAAGCCGGGGCCTTTGGTGCCAGCTCTGGGAGGGGGCTCCTTCTGTCGCGGACCAGCCCCTTCCTCCCACGTGCCTCGGTTGGAGGGCGAGCGGCGTTACAAGGAGGGCGGGGGGCGGCGCGGGCCCAGCCCGGGCAAAGGGGCGGCTGTGGGGGAAGCTGAAACGTCCCGGTCGGGCCAGCTGGGGTCGGCGGGGGGAGGGGGCGACGGTCGCCCAGTTCTGGCCCACCGTTACTCGCGCCTCGTCATGGGAGATGACAGGTTTCTTCGTCCCCCAAAAAGCTTCTCTCCCCTTCCCCCCCTCCCCCACAGCTTGGCTTAGCAGGAAATGGTCTGGGCGGGGGCTCCGGACCCCCCTTCTCTCCATCAGAGGCCTGCTAGCTCTCTTCGGCAAAGGGAGGGGGCGTGATGTTGCCAGGCAACCCTGCTGAAGGATGCTGGGGGGGGGGCAGCTCCTGCATGAAGCACATTCGACATTAAGATCGGTGGTGCTGCACTGCAGGAACCTCCCCCCCCACCGTGGTTTCATTCCCAAGACAGCGGGGGGGGGAGGCTGTTCTCCCCCGTTTAGTTTGGTGTGTGTGTGTGGGGGGGGAACCTCCCCTTGTCCTCAGCTGGAACAGCCAGGCTGCTGCTCTCCAGGAGGCGCAGGCAGCTATCCAGCAGGGCAGGTGGGGTGACGCTTCTCTGCTGCACCGAGTGGCCGGAAGGAAGGAAGGCCTTTGCCAGCCCCCCCTCCCACCCCCACCCCCCAGGACCAGCGGTTGTGGCTCCCTGGCCCTGGGGATCTGCAGCCCCCTCAGCCCCCTCAGCCCCTGAGTGGGTGACTCTCCTCCTCCTCCTGGCTCGGGCACCGGTTCAGGCCTTGAGCCTCGCCGGGGCTGCTCCGCACGGCGTCTCCGTCGGATCCCGTTCAGGAGGAGATGCGTTTCCTTCCTCCCGTTGCCTGGCGGCCGCCTTGGTGCATATTTGCATGGCAACAGCGGAGGGAGATCGCGAAGCCTGTTTTTCTTGGGGGGGGGGGGATGGGGCTCCAGCTTTGGGGAGGGGGGGATCTTGTATTCGTTTCGGGCGTTGCAGGCTCCTGAGGCCGGGTGGTCCTTAGCAGAGGCTGGGGGGGGAGAGGAGGCTCTGGGGGGGCCTGGGCTTCCCCCCCACCCACCCCGAAGCCGCTGTCTGAGGCTTCGGCTGTGCTGAGAGGAAGAGATCTCAAAGACTGGGGGGGGGTCCTGCTCCCCCCAGTGGACCGAGCCCCCCTCCTCCCCTTTCAGGCATCTTCAGCTGGCACAACTCCCCCCCCCCCGCTGTGCCACATTCACGTTCAAGGCTTCTGTGTGAGGTAGCTCCTCCATGAGCACCGCTGGGCTGGGATGCTGGAGGGGGCCAGGGACTTATGCGCCCCCCCGTGCCTGCTGGGACGAGGTTCCTACCCCCCCCCCCCCGGTGAGTGATGTGGCTTTCCTGCCCGCTGTCCTGAAGGGAAGCCTCCTCCTCAGAGGGCGTCTCAGGCAGGGCAGCCCAGGTGCCCTTCCAGGTCCTGCAGCCTCTAGGCCCAGAGAAAGGAGCCATTGGATGGGTGGGGGGAGCTTTGCTTGGGGGAAACCCCCCCCCGAAGCTCTTCCCTTTGGGGGACTCCCTGCTGACACCCAGTGCCGGCAGTGGGTGGGTGGGTGGGAGAGGGGATTTCTCCTCCCAGCTGGACTACAATGCCCATCATCTGCCCAAACCCCCCCCCCCAGGCTTTCCTGAGCAGGAGGAGGCCGGTTCAGGCACAGAAGCACCTGCAGCAGCCTAAGAAGCGGCTCTAAATACCCATCCATGAAATAAATGCAGTTTCCACCAAGGGGGAAGCAGGAGGGAACGGCCCCGCGGGGGAGGGGAGCCCCAAAGCAGCCCCGCAAAGTGGCCCGGCCAGCCCCCTCCGCCTGCTGAAGCCTGGGTGCTGTGGGCCAAGCCAGGCAGAGTGGGGAGAGGGGCCTCCGTGGGGTCCTTGGTGCCCCCCGTGGCCTTCTTTCCTGGAGGGGCATTTCATTACCCCACTAGGGAACATCATCAGCCCATCATGGTTCAACCCTGAGCTACAAATATCCTCTTCTGTGGGGAGGGAGGTTGGGGAAGCTGCTGGGGCTCTTCTTTCTCTAGCCAAGGTCCTAGTCCTCATGGTCTGGAGAGATTTCCAGCAATGGAAACGGGGTGGCGGCAGTGGTGGTAGGAGTTGCAGTACTGACCTAACCCTAAAACCCTTGAGATTTTCAAAGGGAGACTGGACTGCCATTTGTCCGAAATGGTGTGGGGACTCCTGCTTGAGCGGGTGGGGGGTTGGACTAGATGACCTACAAGGTCCCTTCCAGCTCTTAATAATCTGTATCTGTATCTGTACTTCTGGCCTCCAGCTGGTGGCTTACCGAGGACTCAAGCCTCTAATCCCCAGCCAGAGAGGTTGATGGGAACTTATTGGAGGCTCCCTTTTTCAGTGTCAGGAACTGGCATTGGGGGGGTGGGGGGGCTCTGGATGGGACCCCTTGCTCAGCCCCTCTGCCTTGTCAGGATCCAGCTGGGGCTGCCAGCTTCGGCCACCTGCGTGTGCGTGCGTGCTGTGTGTGTCTTCCGCTCACCTGGACTCTGCTTCTAAGCTCTGCCAGTGGGTGGGAACAGAGGCCCCCCCTGAGCTGCTTGCCCTCTGCCCGTCCCATGGGACGGCCTCAGCTTACGACCACAACTGAGCCCAAAATGCCCGTTGCTAAATGAGATGCTCGTTAAGTGAGTTTTGCCCCCATTTTGCGACCTCTCTGGCCACAGCTGTTAAGCGAATTAGTTGTTGGGAAGTGAATCTGGTCTCCCCGTCGACTTGGCTTGTCGCAAAAGGAGATGACGCTGCAACCGTCGTAAACAGGAGCCGGTTGCCAAGCGCCTCAATTTGGATCATGTGACCGTTGGGGATCCTGCGATGGTCGTGGTCACTTTTTTCAGTGCCGTCATAACTTTGAATGGTCACTAAACGAAATGACTATCTGTAAATTGGCTTTCTTGGGGGCTGCCCTTGAAATCAGCAGCTGGTCCAGAATGGGAGGGGCTCTGCGTTATGTATCTGTGTGGTGACCCTTCAGTTGTGAAGCTGCACTGTGCACCTGGCTCAACTCAAGGATCGGGTTCAAATCCCCAGCTGGCCCAGGGACTGGTCATGCGGGGAGGGAGGGCCTTAATTCTTGCCCTCTGGAGGGAGGGAGGGAGGGCCTGCCAGGGAGATCCCCCCCCAGTCTCTCCCCCCCCCCCCCGTGTGTGTTCTTCAGGAACTGACTGAACTCTTCTTGTTCTCTCAGGACTTTCTGCTCTGTTTGTCTCCCCCCCCCCCCCCCGCACACACACACACACACACACACACACACACACACACACACACACGCTTCTGGCCTCTTACATTTTCCTTTGAATGAGCCCGCTCTCATTGTAAGCCCTTGTGCTGAGCCTTTTGGGAGTGGGCGGCCCACGCACGTTAAATCTAATGAATTAATTAATCCACCAATCCAGTTTAGCCAAGGCAGGCGGGAGGAGCAGTTGGACTCCCCCCCTCCCTGTGCGCCCCCACCCCAGAAGGGCTGAATCCCTGGTCGCCACCCTGGAGGGGCCAGGGGGCCCTTGCCACAGAAATAGGGCTGGGCCAGGGGTTTGGCTAAAAGGCAGCCGGCTGGTTTGGGTCCAGAGTTCGCCCACACGGTTTCTCCTGATTAAAACCTGTTGAGTTTCTGTCTGTTTACAAAGGTGCCCCACACACACCAGCAGTGCCAAAGTGGGGGCTGATCTGAGCTTTGCAAGCCGTTTTGAGTTGCTCTGCAACCAGACCCACATCTTGTGGCAAGGAGTTCCATAGGTGGATTCCGGGCTGGGTGGTTCTTGCTGTCTGGGCTTTTTGTCGCCCGTGGCTTTCGTCTTTCCTGGAGGGGCCTTTTGGGCTTCCAGCAGTTGCCATTTTGTCCCAGGGAGGAGAGAAAATAATATATAGGAAAATCACAAGAATAACAGTAATAGTAATGTAAATAATGACATTGATTCCCCCCCCTCCGCCCCCCCCAATCACCAATACATCTAATAGATCTTTGGAGGCGAAGAAGCTGCAAATTGTGATGGCAAGGAGTTTCGCCCCCTACTGGTGGATCCTTCCCATTTCTTGGGTTGAAAAGTGGGGAGTGGGCTGGTCTTGGCAGGATCCCCCCTCCCCCTCCCCCGTCCTTTTCAGCTGTACTTGAGTTGGGCCAGGAAACCTTCCTTCAGAGAAAAAGAGGGAGGGAGGGAGAGGGAGAGGGAGAGTGACTGAGGCCCTGGATCCCTTTGAGGGTCTCTGCAAGGGGTATCCTGGGGTAGGAGGCCTGGCCGGGTTCAGCAGAGTCCGGCTGGCTGAGCTTGGGGGCTGCTGGGGGAACGGAGGGCTACGGCTTGGGTCCCTGACCTGGGTTACAAAAGGGATCCTGCACAGATCCTGCCAGAGGTTCTGCTACACGTTCTCCGGGCCTGGGTCTGGCTGGTCTGGAGGGATGAAGAGGGAAGAGAGCCCCCCTTGCGCCAGGGGGAAGCATCCTGCCTTGGCCTGCCCCCTAGATCCGGTTCTGGGCAGGGCGGAGAAGGGGGGGCAGCTTCAGGGTCAGAGCGCAGTGGCCTGCTACCTTTCCAGGGCCTTCTCCTGACAGGGGGCAGGATGTGGGGCACGGAGGGCCGGGGGAGGGGGGGGAGAGTCCCGCCTGCCTCCAGCTAGGTGACCGCTGGCTTCTCACCAGCTGGACCGGATGGCCATCGCCCCCCCCCCCCCCCGAGCCTCTGTGAGCCCTGCCCCTCCACCTGTCTCAAACCCAGGGTGATTGATGGGGGGGCTGAGGGGGGGGCTTAGCTAGATCTTTGAGGGATCTAAAAATCGCTGCCCACGGCTGAGATTCCCCAGTGGGCAATTTCGGCCCCTTCCCAGGATCCGGAGCCCACCCAGGGTGCCACCTGCCCATCTCTCTGCCTGCTCCCCTCTCTCTGGCTCTTGGCAGCCTCTTCTTGCCACTGGGGGGCAGCACAGGGCCGGCCGAGGCCTTACACAACTCCCCGGCTGCCCCCACCTGTGCAGGCAGGCAGGCGGGAGAGCCAGATGGAGGCCCAGAGGCTGTCGAAAGGCAGGTGGGGGGGGCAGAGTGTGCCGGGGTGCCCCTGGGGTCTGCAGAGCCCCTTCCGGCGATGGGGGGGGAGTCACACTGGGCAGAGAGCCCGCTCCTTCCTCTGCTTGTGCCAATCTGCCAGGCTTTGGCTGGAGCCCCCAGCCGGCTTGGAAGGGGTCCCTGCCTCAGTGGCCCTAACGGAGCAAGGCGAGGTTGCCAGGAGCCAAGTGGCAGCAACTGCCGAACCCTCATGGCTGGCCGAGACCACAGTGCCCCCCTCAGACACACCCCAGCGGGCAGAGGGCATTGTGGGGGGCGGAGGGGGGGAAAAGAGGGGACGAGGCCCACTTCTCTCACCAAGACAGAGGCAGCCGAGGGGGCTGGCATCTCCCGCTGCTTTGGGAGGGGGGGGTCCTGGCAGAACTGGGTCTCTGTGTGCGCGCTCCGAGGCCCTTTTTTGGGGGGAGTGGGGCTGGGAGGGGGCACCGACCCGGCCCGGCCCTGCTTGACTCTGCCCTTCTGCTGCAGATGTGCGAGGAGCACCGGGGCCCCGTGCGCAGTATGTCCACTCGCCTTACGACCGTCCCTGGAACGCCCCTCGCTTCTGCATCATCTCTGGCAACCAGCTCCTGATGCTGGACGAGGAGGAGGTGAGCGGGGGGGTGGGGGGTGGGGCGCGAAGGGGGTGGGTGGGTGGGGTGGGGGGGTTCTCCCTCGAGATCCCCACCGAGGACCCAGAGCAGGCTGGGGTGGACCAGAAAGACCGGAAGGGGATCCTCTCAGGAGGGGCTAAGTAGGTTCCCCCAGGTGGGGTGTCGGGTGCAAGACGGCTGGGGAAATAACCATGGTTTTTGGCTTCCCGAGTCCAGCAAGACAGTGGATGCACCGTGGTTACGTTTCCAGGGTGGGCAGGGTTCTGCCTCTTTCTGGGCTGGGGTCTCTGCTCCGGGAGGCCCCTCGGGCCAAGTTCCCGCTGGGCCTTTTCGGTGGGTCTGGCTCAGCCGTAGGGCAGCTCCGGAGAGGTTTATTTATTCATTCTGTGGTTTCACAGGTGGCCGTGGCTTGGGGGGGGGATGTGGCAATGGGGGGCGGGGTCAGAGAAGAGAGGGCTCTTGGGGGGGGGGGAAACTCCCTTCTCCTCCCTCTGATCTGGGCTGCCTTCCCCCCCCCCCTCACCCAGATTCACCCTCTGCTCCTTCGAGAACGCCAGAGGGACCCCGGGCGGAGCAAACTTCTGCGCCGGACGGTCAGCGTCCCCGTGGAAGGCCGGCCCCACGCTGAGCACGGTAGGAAGGGGGGGGGGCCCGGGGGGGAGGCTGCAAGTGGTCGGATGGGGAGAGGGCAGACCAGGGCTGGCCCGAGTCCTGGGGTGGGTCTAATGGAAGCCGTGTAGTTGCAGAGCCAAATCTGGCCTGGGGGTTAGTTGAATCTGCATCGGCAGGTTTTGTGTTGTGTGTGTGTGTGTTTGTGTGACACTTTCCCAACACTAAAGAGACAGTCCTGGAGGGTCCAGAAATTGTGGCCCTGGAGCCTGCCCCCCCCCCGGGGTAAGGGGATCGTGTGCTGGGGAGGGGGCACCCCCTTTCTGAAGCCCTGGTGAAGGGGGGGGGGCTGGGTTGGGCAGCTGCCATCCATGGGGTGAAGCTGCCAGTCGGCGTGAAGTGGTCATGGGGGGGGATGGGGTGGGCGGGCTGTGGGTGCCTTCCCTTCCCAGCCCCAAGAGGAAGTGGGTTGGGGGAGGCCCCAGAGGCCTTTGGGGAGCCATGGGGGAGGGGGCTGTCACAGCTTCTCCTTCTGCCCCTTTCAGCCCCCCCCCGTAATCCTGGGGTAACCTCTGTGGGAGAGAAATGATTGACAGGCCAGTGTCCGGCCATAACTTTTGCCCCCCAAGGTTTGCCAGGCCAGGAAGTAAGGGGGTGGGGTGGGGGAGACCCTGCTTGCCAGCCCAGCCCCACGGGCCTCTGTCTTGGGGCCCTGTCTTCTTTTAGCCCACGTCTTCTAGACCTGCCTGGGTATTGGGGGCCCATGGCTGCTGCCCATCCCTCCAGCCTTGGCCCCATTGGTGGGGGTGGCTCTGTGAAGCCAGAAAAGGGGAGTAAGGGGGGGGCGCTCTTGAGTGGGTCAAAAGGCCAACCCCCCCAGTAACCCTGACTTTGCTAGAGGCTCTTGTGAGACACACCCCCCCCAGGGAGGCTGAAGGTTTCCCATCAACGGCCCCACATTGCAAGGGGTCAGGGGAGGGGGCAGCCTCCCACTCTGAAACCGTGGGGCACAATTGCCAGCTCCCTGGCCACGTGGATTCCTGCTTCCGGTTGGTGGACCCCCGGAAGGGCCCCTATGAAGGGAGCAGCTGGGACAGCGGGGACCCCAGCGAGCAAAGGGCCACAACGCCCCAATGCGAGTGGAACTGGGAGAGCGAGTGGGAAGGGGGCCTTGTGGTGGTCCGGCGTCCTCCCTCCCCCCAGCTCTGAGCAGGGGGACCTTCAGCTCAGCGGTCTGTTCACACTGGGGGCTGGTGACCCCCTTCCCATGTACTGAGGGGAGGGGTCTCCCTGGGGAGGGGCAGCGAGTGTCCCCACGGAAACCCTGCAGGGTGGGTGATGCATAATGGCGGCTCTTGCCCACAATAAGCCAGTCTCTGCTCAGACCTTGGACAGTGCAGCGGCAGGCCCAGGGGTGCCCTCTTGGGAGGGGGTCCCAGCATAGCCCCCCCCCCAAAGGGGCTTCCAAGCAGGGTCCCTGGATGCCCCACCCAGGCGCTCCGAAGGGCCGTTCCTCCGCCAGAAGCTCCTTCTCAGCTGTTCCCTGCAACGCCCACCCCCCCCAGCCCCAGCCCATAATAGCAAGGGCCCTTGAAAGGAGCTTGACAACTGTTGCTATAGGGACCATCTCTCCCCCCTCCCTCCAGGCCTGGGCAATGGGTGGGGGCCTCTGCTGAGGCTCGGGCCCCCTGCCCACGCACCTCCTTGCGCCGGCCCTCTCCTCTCCTCCTCTCCTCTCCTGGGGCTGCCAAGGAGATGCCGCTGCCTGGGGGGCTTTCCCACTGGTGACTCCTGGGCCCGGCCGTTCCCCTGCCCCCTCCCCCACGACCCCCCAAGCCAGGCCTAGAGGCTCACCTGCCCGGCCGTTACCTTCGCCTCCCCTCCCCCCACTTCCCCCTCCCGACTTGGGGTTTAAAAAAAGAATGTTGTCTTCCTCAGAAGTTGGCTTAAAAGGTTTCCATGGAAACCCCAAAGAGGAGATGGAGGCAAAGGCTGCCTGCCTGAATGAAGGGACGCCCCCTCCTCTTGGCCGCGGGCCAGCAGCGCCCCCTGCAGGATCCGGCGAGGGCGGCAGCGACCCCCTTCTCCCGGCCTGCCCCGCCCGCCCGGTGACCCCGCGGGGTTTCAGCCGGAGCCCCGGCCCCATCGCCGCCCAGGCGGGGTGGAGCCAGGCTCCGGGAGGAAGCCGCCTTCCCTGCCCGCCAGGCTGGACGGAGCCGCTGTCCGCGCCCTGCCCGGCCGGCCGGGAGCAGCAGGGCCTCCTCCGGGGCGGCCCCGCGATGCTTCCCCGGGAAGCTCCGCCCCTCCGGGTCCCCCCGCCCGTCCCCGGCAGCCCCCGCACCGGCCTCGCGCTCTGCTGCCCCAGGAGATGCTGCCCCCGCCGCCCCGCCCGCCCCCCGCCCAAAGGTAGACCGGCCCGGGCGGGGAGGCGGCGGGCCGTGGGTTGCAGGGGGTCCTCCGCCCGAGCCCGCCGCCGCCGCCGCCGCCGCGCACTCCCGCCGCTGATGACAGCCGCGCGTCGCCTAGCAACGGCTGGCATGCCGGGGGAGCGCGGGGCGGGCGGCGAGCGAGGCACGAGCGCAACCAGCAGCGCGGGGACCGCAGCTCCGACGGCTGCTGCGCCGGGCGGGGGCCGCCGCCCTGCGGGCCGCGTGGAGCCTGGGCTCCGGGCCCCCCGCCCGCCCGCTCCCCCGTCCCGCCATGGGCCGCGCCCCGTAGCCGCGGGCGGCGGGGGCGCCTCCCGCTCCCGGCAGGTAAGGGCCGCCCGCCCGTCCCTCCGTCCGCAAGCGGGGCCGGCGGGCGAGGGCGGCGCGGCAGCCTTGGTGGGCTCCGGGCGGCGCGCTCCCGCCGAGGGCATGCCAGGTGGCGCGCCGCGGCCGTGGGGCGGGGGGCGCGGGAGGCGAGGCGGGGGCCGCGCGTGGGAAGCGCCGCTACTGCCGCCGCCGCCGCTTCCGTCTTCGCGCGAGGCCGCTCGGCGAGTGCGTGGGTGTCGCGGGCGGGATGGTCGGGAGCGCGCGCGAAGCCCCCTCGCTCGAGGCCGCTGCCAGCCCGGGGCGCCTTCCCGGAGTGGGGGCGCCGGAGCAGGCCCGGCAGGGCGCGAGGTCCTCGTCCCTAGTCGCCTCCCGCCGCCCGCGACCCCCCTCCGGCCGAGAAGCGGAGGCGGCGGAGCGACCGCTGCGCTCCCGGGCACCCGACGGGCCTCGGAGGGGGTCTCTGCCTGCTGGCTGCTCAGATCCCCGGCGCTGCGCCCTTCCCTGCTGGGCACGATGGGCTCCGGAGCTCCGGCCTGGGGAGGGTCTGTGCGAGCGCCGCCGCTGTGCTGGCACGTGGGTGAAGCCGGAGTGGTCTTAGCGCCTGGGTCGGGCCAGGCAGTCACGTGGCGCCGGGCTTGCCAGGAGGGGGGTCGTCTGTATGCAGCTGCTGGCTTTGCTGAAAGGGCTGGGGTCTCCTGCACGTGGATGGGGGGGGCGCTACACAGAGCCCCCCCCCATTGCTGCAGTTCTGGAGGCTGGGGTGTCTGCGTGTGTCAGCCTCTTAGCCGTGCAGGTGGCCTGCAGGTGGTCTGGCCACCAGAGGAGAAGCTGCTGGGCCAGGTGTGGCAGGGGCCTGATCCAGCCTCTGTTCTTCCTTCCTTGGCTGGCTCTCCTGGGGGGCTCTTCCCAGCTGACAGGCCAGTGGGCCCGAAGGGGGGGAGGGGGACAAGCAAGGCAGAGCGTTCTCCCTGAGGCCTCCCTGGGACAGGTGGGCTCAAGGCCTTCCCTCCTTCCAGAAGGCCAGGGGGCAGGAGGGAAGGGCTCTCCCCTGGGGGGGGGCATCCACTCCCCCTCCTTCCCCGGCTGTCACATGGGAGGGAGGGAGGGAGAGGGGGGGCTGCTCAGGCCTTGGGGGAGCAGGAAGGCCTGGGGCGGAGGCAGCGGCTCGCAGGGCTGGCGTGGCAGAGCGGCAGGCAGGCGGGCAAGACAGATGGCGGCAGAGCCCGGTGGGTGGCTCTGCGTTGTGCCAGAACGCATGGGGGGGAGGGGCTCTCTGCAGATCCTGCCAGCTGCTCAAGGGCCACGGAGGGCCCCTGCTGCTCGTGGGGGGCCAGAGGTCTAGGCAAGGAGGTCTGTGCCCGCTGCATGACGGCCTGGCATTCAGCCAGCCCCATGAGACCCAGGCCTGGCATTCAGCCAGCCCCATTGGGAGGCAGCTCTGGCACGTGGGTTGCCTGTCCCCTCTGCCTTCCTGAAACCCAGCGGGGTCTGGAGGGGCCGCTGTTCTTCCACCCCAGAAGGGGCTTTTATTCCTGGCAGGGGGCTGCAAAGGGATGCGGAAGGTTGAAGGTGAATATCTCCCACCCACTCCCGGCCCTCCTTGCCCCCCCCATCCCTGGCTGAGTAGCCTTGGGAGGGGGGGAGAAGACATCCTCCAGTGGGGTTGGGGTCCTTGGCGCCCTCTCAGCTGGGGTGGGGGGTTCTGCGGACTTTTCATAGGTTCCCCTCATTGCCTCTCAGAGGGGCCTAGGCGCCCCATGGCATTCCCCTCCCCCACAGAGCAGCATCACCTTGGAAGCTGCCCCAGTGGGGCCTCTGAACACCCACGTCCACTTGGGCCCCTTCAGCAGCCCCCTTCCAGTGAGGAGGGGCGTGTCTGTTGGGGGAGGGGGGCTGCATGTGAGCTGCTTTTGGGGGGCTGGGAGGCCTTTAAACTGAAAAAAAAGAGGAGTATTTCTTGGCTTAGCCGCGTATGGCAAAAGTGTTAAAAAGCACCCACAATTTAACATTTCTCAGGGAGCAAGTGGGAAATCACACACTATTTACAAATTCCAAGGTGGACTTCATATGGTCAGTACGTGATGGGGCTGCACCCAGGTAACCTTTGGGGGTTCCCCGATATTCCCTCCAGAGGGAATTGCTCCACGACATGCGGAAGCAAATTCAAATAAAGGATGGGGGGAGGGGCTCCACTGGGGCCTTCATCCTCCCAGTGAGGGGGCAGGGTGGGCTTCTTGGTGGGGCAGACCCTGCCCAGGTGGGGGGGGCTCCCTCTTGAGTCCACTTGTCCATCCTTTGGGGGCCCTTCTCCAGAGCCTGCCTCACGAGGGGGGGGAGGTGTAGGGATTTGCCAGCCCCTCCCCCCCCCCCCCGATTCTTGGCTGAAGGAGCCTGCGATTCCAGGTTGCCAGTTCAGGGATGGGCCCCAAAGGAGGAGCCCCCCCCCACTTATGCCCACTAGGGCTTTCCTTACTTTGGGTCTTCTTAATAAGGCCAGGGCGACCCTTGGCTTGGGCCCTTTGCTGGCCCTGGGGGGTGCTTGGGGTCAAGGGGGGAGGCCTCGGGGGGGGGAAGGAAAGGGGGTTCCCAGCTGGGGCCCAGAATGGTGGCCGTGTGCAGGGCTCCGCTTCCCTGCCCTGGGGCAGCTGAGGGCCGGGCTGGCTGGCTCCTCTGGGCAGGAGGTGGGGGGGGGAGAAAACAGGGAGGCTCTTGTCCTGGGAGGGGGGGGCAGAAGGGGGGCAGGTGGGAGGAGATGGGGAGGGCTGGGGGTGGGTGGGTCCTGCAGTCCACTAGTCATCATCGGTCAGCAGTCGCCTCCCTCCCACACACGCACTCCTGGGCCTTTGCTGCCAGCCACCCACCCACCCAGCCCTGAAGTCCTTCCGTCTGGGGGTGCCCCTTGAACGCTGCCCCTCTCCCCCCCTGCAGAGCACCACGCCAGCCGCTCCCGCAGGAAGAGCGTCCCGGGGGGCAAGCAGTACAGCATCAACATGGACCCCCCTCCAGCCCCCCCCTTCCGTTCCTCGGTGAGTGACACCCCTCCCCTGCGGGGCAGTCCTGGCTTTGAAGAAAGGAACCGGCCAACAGTGGGGCTGAGGGCTGAGTGAGGGGGCAGTAGGAGGAGCTGCCTCCCCCCTCTGCCTTCCCCCATGGGGCGGCCCTCCTGCCTCCCCTTACAAAAAGCGGGTGGGGGTGGGGGGGATCTTGGATCCAGGGACGCCAGAATGGCTGCTGGGCAAAAGTCAGAAAGTTTTCTACTTATGTCCGCGAAGCGGCCGAGAAAAGCTGGGAAGAGCAGGGAAAGGAGGCCACCAGGAAAGAAAGGGGCGGGTTCTGGGGAAGATGGGCTGGCTTCAGACCAGCTTCCTTGAGCTAAGCCAGGATGTTCAGAGGGTCCCCAAAAGGGTCGCCTTCGGAGCGGCTTTTGTGGCAAGTGGGCGCCGGCTGTGTGTGTCCCACGTGGTGCCTCTTGGCTCCCCAGCCATGGCACCTGTGGGAATCTCCGGGTGCCGGGCCTCATCCGGCCAAGGTCTTTCCTGGGGGGGCTGCTGGAGAAGAGCCCGAGAGCCGTTCGGTTCCTGCCGCGGCTGAGCAGGAGAGAGAGAGAGAGAGAGAGGGAGGGCTGGGGGTGGCTCCCCTCCGGGCACCAGAGGCCCCCGGGCAGGCGTCCTCAGGGGGCCCCATCATGGCTTCCTTCCCGGGGGGCCCTGGGGACGGCCGGATGTGTGTTTGTGAGCCGGGGCAGCCTGACCGGCCTCTCCTCCCTCCGCCTGCAGCAACAGGGTTTCCTCAGCCGCCGCCTGAAGAGCTCCATCAAGCGCACCAAGAGCCAGCCCAAGCTGGACCGCACCAGCAGTTTCCGCCAGATGCTGCCGCGCTTCCGGAGCGCTGACCACGACAGGTGGGCCGAGCCGGTCCCGCTCCTCCGTTCAGAAGGTGGATGGGAGGGAGCCCCCAGGGCTGACCGGGCACTTCCTCGGAGCCCAGGATGCCCTGTGGCCCTTCTGGCTCCCCTGGATGCCCCCTCTGCCCAGCCTGCCTGCCCTCCCCCCCCCAAAGGCCTGGGTGCCCTGGGTATTTTTAGCGCCTGCCTTCCTTTCCCCCCTCTGGCTGACGGCAGCCCCGACACGCAGGGGCTGCCTCCACTTACGCTGCTGGGCTAAATATATCCTGCTGGGGGCGGCAGCTCTGAGCAGAAATGCCACGGGGAAGGGAGGGGGGAGCAGCCGCACACGGACTCTGCCGGCTCCCTCCGGGAAGGGGCTCCAGAGCTCAGCCGGGTGTGCGAAGGGCAGACCCAGACCCTGCCCCCCCCGTGGCCCCCTGGGCCCCCCAGAGCCTCCCTCCCTCCCAAGGTCCAGAGGGGCTCCAAAAGACTCTCCTGTCCTGTGCCCGCCCTCCCGCCAGCCTCCCTCTCCCCCTACCCTACCTCACCCCTCAACTGAGGTTGACTCCCGGATTTCCTGTAGCTGCAGAGATGCCCCTTTGGGGCGCAGATGCCAGGTACCCCCAAGCGAGGGGTCGGCCGAAGCCTGGTTCCCCGTAGCCCTCTCCCTGGGTCCCCCCCCAGCCACAACCTTCCCGCTGACTGACCGTGCTCCTCTCCCTCCCCCCCCCGCAGGGCCCGCCTGATGCAGAGTTTCAAGGAGTCGCATTCGCACGAGTCCCTGCTCAGCCCCAGCAGCGCAGCCGAGGCCCTGGAGCTCAACCTGGACGAGGATTCCCTCATCAAGCCGGTGCACAGCAGCATTCTGGGCCAGGAGTTCTGCTTTGAGGTGGGGGCTGGCGTCTGGGGCCTCTCGGCAGGGTGGGATGGGGGCTCCTGGGCATGTGCAGAGCGCAGCTCACTCCCACCCCTCTTTCTGCTCAGGTGACCACGTCTTCGGGCACCAAGTGCTTTGCCTGCCGCTCGGCTGCCGAGAGAGACAAGTGGATCGAGAACCTGCAGAGAGCCGTCAAGCCCAACAAGGTAAGAGCCCCCCCCGGGCCCCTCCGCCCCCTTGGGGTGTCCCCACCTGGCCCCCGGGGTGCTTTCCTCCCACCCCCTGCTGAGTGGCTTTCAGGAAGAGCCCCCTGTGCCTTTTGCTTCTCCGGGCATCCCGGGGCCACTTTTGGGGACCCTGAAGTGGGGTGGGGGGGCTTGGTGTGTGTGTGTGTGTGTGTGTCTCAGTTTCTATCTCGAGTTGAGGGTCAAAGCAGGCCCCTCTGACCAGTTGGGCCAGTCCAGGAGTTTTTGGCATGAATTTGTGCTACGGGGGCTCAGACCCCTACGGGCTCCTCCTGAAAACCCCCAAATCGACTGAAAGGGGTCCCCTCCTCCCTTCCTGCAGTGGCCGCTGCTGATGGCCATGCCGGCATGGTCAGCTCTATGGGTCATTGCCATTTCCTTGTCCTCAATCATCAGCTAAATAGGACTTCCAAAGCCAGGAGATGTTCTCACCAGCTGTCCCATTCCTAAATGGGCTGGCTCTGTGTGTGCGGGGCTGGGGTCCAGGCTGTGGGAAGGGGCTCCCCGGCCGCTTTGGAGCTCCAGCCCCGATTCCTGTCCCTGGCCTGGTCTGCTTGGGAGGGCTGGTGACAGTCTGGCAAGCCCCATGGTGCTGAGCCTCCTCTTCCTGGTTTGAGGAAGACACTCTGTTCCCTGCCAGCAGGAAGGATGGCCGGAGGTCGGCCATAACGGAAGGGGGCCCTGTGTATTTCTCCGGGGGGGGGGGGCACACTTCCCTTGCAGGTTTCTTGAGGGAGGGGCTAAAGGAGAGGGTCTGTCTCATTGTCCCCTGTCCCACCCTGCCATCTGCCCCCCCCCTGCCCTTTCCAGATGGGACCCAGAGACTCGCCATCTCTCTCCCCCTTTCTGCTCTGAGGGAGGCTGCCGGCCCTCCTTGTCTCTCTGGGGCTGGTGGGGGGGGCAGTGGGGGGGGAGATCTCTGTTTGAGTCGCCAGCTGTACCTTCCTCATCCTCATCGCCAGTGGGATGGTGATCATCCGGGATGAGTTATGCCCCGTCGTGAAGTCTGGGAACGAAACATCCGGCGTTCCGATGCAAAAACACGGTGGAGGCCGGGAGCAGCTGGGTTGGCGCCCCTTCTGGGCTGTCCAGGGTTTAGGGGGAGCCTCGGCCGAGTTCGCTCGCCCCTCCCTGCAGGTCGTTTCCGAAGGGCCAAGACTGAATCTTCAGAAAAGCTCCAGATCAGCGTCTTGAGGGAAAATGAAAAGGATCCACCGGTCGCCAGACACTCCAAGACCCTCACCACTAAAAAGCCACGAGGGGCTCTTCTTAAACCAGTGAAATTGGTGACTGGCACCGATTGGCAGAAGGGCTGTGCCCCGGCTGAACTAGTTGGGGGGGCAGGAGGGGGCGGCTCCACTCTCCGTCCCGTGTCAATTGCTGGGCTGAGCAGCCTGGGAGATTGACTCTGGCGAAGCGGGGGTGGGGTGGGAGGCCCGGCTACTATTCCCCCAGCAGCTCCGGGGAAAGAAGGGGGGGGGGTGCTGCAAGCGTCAGACGCAGGATTTTTGAGTGTGGCCTTGGGGGAGGGGGCTGGGCATTTTGCCCCTCTTGAGAAGCCCAGAGGAAAGGAGGCCGTGGGCATCCCGACAAGACTGAGGACAACTACAATATCCGCATCGCAGCTGCCAAAGTATATGGATCTGCACCCACCTGCCCTCTCTCTCAAAGCTGCTTCTCAAAACGTTTCCCAGGCTGTGGCTGAAACCAGTAAGATCATATCTGGCAACGTCCACCTTAGCTGCCTTGTTCTTTTGTCTCGTCTGCTGTCCTTGGTTCTGCGATTGCCTTTTCAGACCTCTAACAGCTTCCCAAGAAAAGAAGGAAGCGGCCTTTCTAAGTGAAAAGTCTGCCACTAGTTCTGTAAATTGAGTTTGCTGGAATCAAGATAAATTACTTCCACGGTGATCCCTCCGTCCACTAAACTAGCAAGAGACAAAATACCTTTCTGGCCAGAGGCGTCATGGGGAAAGCCGTGCTGCCCTCTGCTGGTCAAGATGCTGCCAAACCGTTTGGCTTGTTCTCCTCCTAACTGTTGGACTTAAGGGTGTTTTATTTCCCCAGATCTTGGCTTGTGTGGGAATACATGTCGTCTCATCTCCTGTGGTGACTAACAGTAGCTATACAACTCAGCCAGCAGTGACTGTGCTCAGATATTCTGCCCAATCGGAGACAGGAGACATCAGGTGTTGGGTCTGCCCTGGGTAAGGGCACTGCCAGCATGTGTGAAATCTTCCCTGCAGGTGACCAGGGTACCAGTAGAAACGCTGCTCCGTTAATGTGCCAATGGTGGTGCCCTACGGACCAGAAGCCATCCTGGACCACCTCATAGCCCTGGATTTCTGGGGGGGACGGACGACACCTTCTCTTGTGAACCCCCAGCAGGTGGGAACCGAACCTCTAGAAGAAAGTCTGTCGGTCTTGCCTTGTGCTGTCGCTGAGGTTGAAGGGTGATCCATTTGGGGCCCATTCTGAGCGAGGCCTTGAAACAGGCTATTCAGCAGCCAGTTTATGAGCTCATGGAACGGGGGGGGGGGGGAAGAGAAGATGAGCAGAAGTGAGGGGGAACGGACTCTCATGGTCGCTCCATCGGGACATCTGAAGAACTGTTTGAGGGGCTGCCACAAAGAAGAAGAAGAAGAAGAAGAAGAAGAAGAAGAAGAAGAAGAGGAGGAGGAGGAGGAGGAGGAGGAGGAGGAGGAGGAGGAGGAGGAGGAGGAGGAAGGGATCAACTTATTCTCCAAAGCACCCGAGGGCAGGACAAGAAGCAACGGGTGGAACCTAATCAAGGAGAGAAGCAACCTAGAACTAAGGAGAAATTTCCTGACAGTGAGGACAAGTAATCAGTGGAACAGCCTGCCACCAGAAGTTGTGGATGCTCCAACACTGGAAGTTTTTAAGATGATGTTGGGCAGCCATTTGTCTGAAGTGGTGGTAGGGTTTCCTGCCTGAACAGGGGGTTGGACTATGTTATTTCCCAGCCCTCTTCATGTCCTGGTCTTCGTGGCCAGAAAGGCCAACGCCACCAGGGGTGTCTTGGCTAAGGCAGAGGAGGCAGCAATTGAGAAGATGTTGCTGTTTGATGGAGGAGGCAGGCGGCTTTTTTTGGGCTGGCCGAAGGAGAGGAAAGAGGACGGGAAGGAAAGCCAGAGGGAGATGAGGAGGACGTGAGAGAGGGAGGGGGGGAGGGAAGGGAGGGAGGGGGAGAGAGAGAGAGAGAGAGAGAGCCAGCCCTGCTGTTGGCCTTGAGGACAGGGGTTTAATGGAGATTCCTAAGACCAAGAAGGGAGTTAAAGAAAGGAAGGAAGAGGGTTAAGGAGGCCAGGATGATCCCCAGAATATTCGTCATAGGACAGAAAGGTTGTAATTTGGGGGATACGTTGAACTCTTTCCTGGTTGGGATATAAGAACTGACTTGGAAGGAAATAATAATTAATAAATAATAATAATAATAATAATAATAATAATAATAATAATAATAATAATAATAATAATAATAATAATAATAATAATAATAATAATAATAATAATAATAATAATAATAATGAAGGAAAACCATTTCCGTCCTATTGCCACAGGGTGCACTTCAGTTGTGACCATTCGGTCTCCACCTCCATGTATCTCATGGGGGCTCCACTCTTGATGGACTGATTGACTGACCAGGATCCCCCTGTATGTGCTGCCCAGAGACTTGATAGCACACGATCCCGTTTCAGCCAGCTGCTTTGATCAAGAGGGAGTCTCTCTTGGCCAGTCCACAAGGGGGAGCCCTTGGACTTCAGCAAAACCTTTGAAGCTTCCATGAGATCCTCATAGAGAAGATAAGAAAACGTGGGCTGGATTTTACCATTAGGTGGACCTGGAGCTGGTTGAACCCTTCCACCCAAGGAAGAGCCATTGGGGTTTCTGGCCAAGCTTGGGGGGGGGGGGCAGAGAAACGTTGAGTGCTGCATGCCCAGCTCTCTTCTCATTCTGTAGAGGAATATAAAAATTCAGGAGGGTTTTGAGAAGCTGGAACGAGGGGCAGCAACTCGCCAGAGGAATTTCAACAGGGGCAAATGAAAAATCAAGGACACGGGTGCAAGATAGGCTGCTATGCCAGGCAGGGGGCTCTGCAGAAAGAAAGAACGCGGGAAGATCACGAGTGGAGCGTGAGCCAAGAGCGTAATGCTGCGGTAAACAAAGCCAATTCCACCCTTGGCTGCATCAGCAGAAGGCAAAGGAAGAAATCAAGAAAGTCCAGTTGCCTCTTGGAAAATGACCTTTGGGACAGCCGTGACCTGCGTGGTTGAGAAGCTCCGTGGACAACAGGAGTCAAAACGCCAAGACTAAAAGATGCAATTGCTCCTCTCCCTTCATGTGGGTTAGGCCACACCCGGAATGTGAGGTCCAGTTCCGGACACGGTGTGTTACACTGGCAAACTGGATGGTGTCCCGAGAACAGGCAGAAACATGCCGGGAAAATTTTAGCACGGCCGGCTGGAAGCATTTGGCGTGTCTTCCCCAAGGAAGAGAAGACGGGAGACACAACAGCCATCTTTGAGTAGCTGAAGAGAGGAAGACGAGTGGAAGACAAGGTGGTGGTGGTGGTGGTGGTGAGTTTCCCAAAAACAGGTGGGCAGCTCTGCATTTAATTTAGAAGAGGTTGACCCCCCCCCCTCAACATCAGGAGAAGATCCCTCAACATTAGGAGCAGGGAGTTGGCCCTCAACAGCACACGCATTGTTTTGCCGGAGGCGATTCAGTAGAAAATGGACTCTGTCAAAAAGAGGGCCGTGAAAGTATTTACTGACCCCTCACATCCTGGGCATCAACTGTTTCAACTCCTACCCTCAAAACGACGCTATAGAGCACCGCACACCAAGACAACTAGACACAAGAACAGTTTCCCCCCCCCAAACGCCATCACTCTGCTAAACAAATAATTCCCTCAACACTGTCAAACTATTCACTAAATCTGCACTACTATTAATCTTCTCATCGTTCCCATCACCCATCTCCTCCCACTAAGAGGGATACAATCAAGGACCAGAGAGGTACTAGTACCACTCTATAAAGCCTTAGTCAGACCACACCTAGAGTACTGCATCCAGTTTTGGTCACCACACTACGACCTTGCGACCTTCAAGGAGAGACTGGACTGCCATCTGTCTCAAATGGTGTAGGAACTCCTGCTTGAGCAGGGGGTTGGACTAGATTTAGATTTAGATTTATTATTAGAGTTGGAAGGGACTTTGTAGGTCATCTAGTCCAACCCCCTGCTCAAGCAGGAGTTCCTACACCATTTGACCTACAAGGTCCCTGTTAGCGGAAGAATCAGTCCTCCTGAAACTGACATTATCAAAATAAACCGCAATATAATTCTAATGTATAAGATATTTATTTCATTACAAAAATAATAAATCACATTCTGGCTATAAACATAGGTGTTGCTTCGTCCAGAAGCAGAGAACAAAAGGAAAGAATAAAGAGAAAGGAATGTACACATGCGTACTAGGAACATAGTCACAGTACCCTTGTCGTGGTCAGATCATTTCCTTCTGAGGTTGGATTTCATGGCACCACTCCTCCACCGCAAGGAGGCGGGACCGACTAAATGGTTCCGCCCCAGGCGCCTAATGGAACCGGACGGATTCCAGAGGGAACTTGGGGAAATACCTGAATCCCTGGTACACAGTTCATCCGAATCCCTGGTTACCGCCTGGAATCAGGCGGCAGCGGGGGCTCTGGATCGGATTGCGCCTTTGCGGCCTCTACGTGGAAGTGGATCCAGGAGGGCTCCTTGGTTTACCGAGGAACTCCAGGAGATGAAGCGCCACAAGAGACGCCTAGAGCGACGATGGAGATCTAGTAAAGCTGAATCTGACCGGACACTTTTAAGAACTTTCATTAAGTCTTACTTAGTGGCGATACAGGCGGCAAAATGTTCGCATTTTTCCGCTCTTATTGCGTCCGCTGACTCCCGCCCAGCCGCCCTGTTTAGGGTGACCCGCACCCTTCTGGCTAAGGAGGAAGGCGGAGATCCCTTGCAGGGTAGAGCTGAGGAATTTTCTCGGTTTCTGGCGGACAAAATCATTCAGATTCGGACAGACCTGGACTCCGATTGGGCAGTACAGGCCGAGATGACCGGGGCAGGTCTTAGTCCGGTTATCTGGGACAGGTTTGAACCGGTGACTCCTGAGGATGTAGACAAGGCCATAGGAGCGATGAGCTCCGCCACCTGTTTATTGGACCCGTGCCCCTCCTGGCTGGTTTCGGCCACCAGGGAGGTGTCACGCGGCTGGCTCCAGGCGTTGGTCAACGCTTCCTTGAGAGAGGGGTCCGTCCCGCAGCCCTTAAAAGCTGCGGTGGTGAGACCCCTACTCAAGAAGCCTTCCCTGGACCCGGCGGATTTAAAGAACTTCCGTCCAGTCTCCAACCATCCCTTCGCGGGGAAGGTTGTTGAGAAAGTGGTGGCGCTCCAGCTCCTACGGCTGTTGGATGACACGGATTTTCTGGATCCCTTTCAATCAGGTTTCAGGAGCGGCTACAGTACGGAAACGGCTTTGGTCACCCTGATGGATGATCTCTGGCGAGCCCGGGATGGAGGTCATTCCTCTATCCTGGTGCTACTTGACCTCTCAGTGGCCTTCGATACTATTGACCATGGTATCCTTCTGCGTCGTCTCGGAGAGGTGGGGGTGGGCGGCACTGTTTTGCAGTGGTTCTCCTCCTTCCTCTCTGACAGGACGCAGTCGGTGCTGACAGGGGGGCAGAGGTCGAGCCCTAGGCCCCTACTATGTGGGGTGCCTCAGGGCTCGGTCCTCTCGCCCATCCTGTTTAACATCTACATGAAGCCACTGGGTGAGATCATCCGACGACACGGGGTGAGGTATCAGCAATATGCTGATGATACCCAGTTGTACATCTCCACCCCGTCTCAATTCGGGGAAGCCGTAGACGTAATGGGCCGCTGCCTGGATGATGTTAGGGTCTGGATGGGGAAGAACCGGCTAAAACTTAACCCTGACAAGACTGAGTGGTTATGGATATTGCCTCCTAAGGACGTGACCAATTGTCCCTCCTTGGTTCTTGGGGGAGAGAAATTAGCAATTTGGGTGTCCTCCTAGATCCACAGCTTAAATTGGAACAACATCTTTCAGCTGTGGCTAGGGGGACCTTTGCACAAGTACGTCTTGTGCACCAATTGCGACCCTACTTGGAGAGGGAGGCACTTCTCACAGTCACTCATGCCCTCATCACCTCACGGCTGGATTACTGCAATGCGCTCTACATGGGGCTACCCTTGAAGAGTGTCCGGCGACTGCAACTGGTGCAAAATGCAGCTGCGCGAGCTGTGGTGGGTGCTCCTAGATGCACCTACGTAACACCAATTCTCCGCCAGCTGCATTGGTTGCCCATTAGTCTCCGGATCCAATTCAAGGTGTTGGTCGTTACCTTTAAAGCCCTACATGGCTCAGGGCCAGGTTACCTTCGGGACCGCATCCTGCCGCATACCTCCCTACGACCGGTCAGGGCCCACAGAGTCGGCCTCCTCCAGGTCCCGTCGACCAAACAATGTCGGTTGGCGGGGCCGAGGGGGAGGGCCTTCTCTGTGGGAGCTCCCTCCCTGTGGAACCAGCTCCCCCTGGAGATCAGGACTATCCCCACCCTGCTGGCCTTCCGGAAAGCAATAAAAACTTGGCTCTTCCGGCAGGCGGGGTGAAAGCGTGACGATACTCTTTTAATTTTTATATGTTATATGTTTTTTAACTATTGTATTTTATTGCACTGTATTGTCGAAATGGATCCGAATATGTTGTGAGCCGCCCAGAGTCCCTAGGGAGTTGGGCGGCATACAAATCCATTTAATTAAATTAAATTAAATATTAATCATGTGCTCAGGAATAAACCATTATATTTGATAGGGATGCATCTCCCTGCATATACATGTAACAGGCAACATAAAATCACTGCCTGACAGTCCCTTCCAACTCTAATAATAAATTTAAATCTAAAAAATCTAATGACTGTATGACTGTAACTTTGTTGCTTGTATCCTTACAATTTATATTGACTGGTTCCTAATATGATTTGATGCTTATTTGTACCCTGTGACAATCATTAAGTGTTTTTTACCTTCTTGACAAATCTATCTTTTCTTTTATGTGCACTGAGAGCATATGCACCAAAGACAAATTCCTTGTGTGTCCAATCACACTTGGCCAATAAAGAATTCTATTCTATTCTATTCTATTTTCTATTCTATTCTATTCTATTCTATTCTATTCTATTCTATTTTCTATTCTATTCTATTCTATTCTATTCTATTCTATTCTATTCTATTCTATTCTATTCTATTCTATTCTATTCTATTCTATGTTCTATTCTATTCTATGTTCTATTCTATTCTGTTCTATTTTCTATTTTCTATTCTATTTTCTATTTTCTGTTCTATTTTCTATTCTGTTCTGTTCTGTTCTGTTCTATTCTATTCTATTTTCTATTCTATTCTGATAGTGGTGGGCAAGAGAGTGAGCTAGACAGTCTCTTAAGGCTCCTTGTCTGGAGATTTTTCCGGCTCTTGGGCTGCAGCTGCTCCTGGTTTCTTTTCTCTCCAGCCTCCTGCCCTGTTCTATTCTTTGTACTTTTTTTTAGCCCACCTCATGGTGGATGTTCTCTCCATATCTGCTCATGAGATATAGAGGATATAGGGTCCCTCCCACATAGCAATAAACCAATTACAAACTCAAAGCAGGGGAATAAAAGTTAATATAGCTACAACGGCTATCCTTCTGTCAGTTAAAAAGCTTGGGGAGAATGATAGAGAGGTGCTTGCTGGGAAGATGCTTCCTGGTGCACCATGGAGAGCTCATCTCTTTGGGCAGAGGGGCCCCCAGCCCTGCACTGGGTGGGTGGGGGTGTGTGGCTAGCTGTGCACAGCAGGGCGAGGCCAGACTGGGAGGGGATCTTGGTTTGGGGGAGCTGAGAGAGCTTGTGTGGGTGCTCTGCTGGGCTGGAGATGTCTGGAAATCTTGTGGGCGTGGGAAGAGAGGGAGGGGCTCCGGAGGGAAGGAGAGCCCTCCTGCCTGCCTGTGTTACCTGGCTGAAGTAGGGGTCTCCAACCTTGGCCACTTGTGGACTTCAACTCCCCAAATTCCCCAGCCAGCTTTGCTGCTCAATATATGTCTTGTGCTGGCTGGGGAGTTCTGGGAGTTGAAGTCCACAAGTCTTAAAGTGGCCAAGGTTGGAGACCCCTGTTTCGGAGCACCAGCCCAGCACCTCCTCCAGGCTTGGCCTTCTCCTCCTCTTTGCGCAGGACAACAGCCGGCGGGTGGACAATGTGCTGAAGCTCTGGATCATTGAGGCGCGGGACCTGCCCCCCAAAAAACGCTACTACTGCGAGCTGTGCCTGGACGACATGCTCTACGCGCGCACCACCAGCAAAATACGCACGGACAACGTCTTCTGGGGGGAGCACTTCGAGTTCAACAACCTGCCGGCCGTGCGCACCATCCGGCTGCACCTCTACAAGGACACGGACAAGAAGCGCAAGAAGGACAAGAGCAACTACGTGGGCATGGTCAGCATCCCCATCGCCAGCGTCACCGGGCGCCATTTTGCCGAGCAGTGGTACCCGCTCAGCCAGCCCAGTGCCAGCAAGAGCAAAGCCGGCTGCCCGGCCGTCCGGGTCAAGAGCCGCTTCCAGGCCATGAGCATCCTGCCAATGGAACTCTACAAGGAGTTCGCCGAGTACGTCACCAACAACTACCGCATGCTGTGCGCCGTGCTGGAGCCTGTCCTGAGCGTCAAGAGCAAGGAGGAGGTGGCCTGTGCCCTGGTGCACATCCTCCAGAGTACCGGCAAGGCCAAGGTACGCGCTGGGAGTGGGGTGGGGGAGGCGAGCAGGGCCCCGTAGGGAAGGGGTCCGGGAGCCCCGGGGGCAGCACGGCTCCTGCAGCTTCTCTTCCGCCCCTTCCCGGCAGGACTTCCTGTCCGACATGGCCATGACAGAAGTGGACCGCTTCATGGACCGCGAACACCTCCTTTTCCGGGAGAATACGCTGGCCACCAAAGCCATAGAGGAGTATCTGAAGCTGATTGGACAAAAATACCTCAAGGATGCAATTGGTAGGGGCACCGGAGGAGGAAGGGGGGCACGGGGGGGGGGGGGAGAAAAAGACCCAGCTTTTCACGACCCTGGGTGGAGGAGAGGGAGGTGTAATCACAGGAATTTGGGCTAGATGTTGTTCTTTTTCCTGGCTCCACTCCTGTTCTGGAGCAGGGCCTGGCATCTGGAGCAGAGCCAACGAACTCTTCGCCCTGCCTGCTTGGCTTCCTCTGGGGAAAGTCCAGAGAAGGAGGCCCCGCAGCTCCCCTGAAGACGGAGGGGGGGGCTCCTCTCTACTTCACCGGCTGCTTTGTGGGGCTGAGCCAGTGGGTGCTTGAGGGGGGGGAGCTGCTGCTTGTCCCATCCTCCGTTTGCTCTGCCCTGCCCCCCCCCCCAGGTGAATTCATCCGAGCTTTGTACGAATCTGAGGAGAATTGCGAGGTGGACCCCATGAAGTGCTCGGCCTCCACCTTGGCGGATCATCAGGCCAACCTCCGCATGTGCTGCGAACTGGCCCTCTGCAAAGTGGTCAACTCCCACTGGTCAGTGCAGGGCCGGTGCCTTATCCTCACCTCCCCCCTTTCCCTGCATATCTGGGTGTGGGGAGGGAAATGGAGGAGGGGGGTGGTCATTTTTGGATGTGCAACCTGGGGGTGTGGGGCAGTCCTGCAGTCGGGGCAGGCAGTGATCCTGTTCTCTCTTGCCCCCCCCCCCCTTCCTGCCCCAGCGTGTTCCCCCGGGAACTGAAGGAGGTCTTTGCATCGTGGCGGCTGCGCTGTGCTGAGAGGGGCCGGGAAGACATCGCCGACCGCCTCATCAGCGCCTCCCTCTTCCTGCGCTTCCTGTGTCCGGCCGTCATGTCCCCCAGCCTCTTTGGCCTCCTGCAGGAGTACCCGGACGAGCAGACGTCCCGCACCCTCACGCTCATCGCCAAGGTCATCCAGAACCTGGCCAACTTCAGCAAGTGAGTGTGGAGGAGGCCAGGTGGCAGTGGGTGCCAGGGGGTCACAAGCCACCTGGGCCAGATACATCCAAGGTGGTGGGAGTGAGTTTTCCACCATCCGCCCTGTGCAGAGCTCTGGAGGAGAGCCCCTTGCTGCAGTCTGGCCAGGCTCTGGCTCCAGCCAAGAGCCTGGTTTTTGTGGCCACGGCCCTGTGGGGAGGGGTCCCTCAAGGCCCAGAAGGCAGCCAGGTCCCTCTCAAAGTCACTTGCAAGGGAGGGAACCGATGGAGGCAGAGAAGAAGGGAGTGAGAGCACACACACACACACACCCCGGCTCCCCTCTTGAAATGCCCGCAAGGGTGATGTAGGCAGTGGTCAAGGCTGGGAGTGGGCGTGGATCAAGGTCACAGGGAGGGGGGCTCCAGCTGAAGGCAAAAGGAGTCGGGCAGAGGAAGCGAAGGCCCAGATAGACGGTGGGAGCAGAGGTGGAATGGATGGCCTCAGGGGACCCTTGTCGCTCAGGCTGGGAGCAGGGTGGTCTCTGCCTGCATCCCACAAGGTGGAGGGGATGGAATGGGAGGGGTTCAGTCCATGCAAGCGCCCCAAATAATGCAGTATTTCTTTCAAAATGCCTCTGGCCCTTTCTTGGCGTGCTGCTTGCTGACTGCTACCTTGGTGGAAAATCCCGGTCCCCCCCACCCCCCACCCGAGGGGCTGGAGGGGGTGACAGGCTGGCATTGCGCAAAGCGATGGGCGGGTCCACGGCTCTTGCTGTGCGTTGTGTTCAGGGTCTGCTGGGCACTCGGGGGAGGGCCAGGTTGGCAAATGGAGGGGCCCCAACTCGAGTAACGCTGCAAGTGACAAAAAACGCCGTTCTCGCGGCAGGTTTGGCAGCAAGGAGGAGTACATGGCGTTCATGAATGAGTTCCTGGAGGTGGAGTGGGCCAGCATGCAGCAGTTCCTGTACGAGATCTCCAACCTGGACACTCTGACCAACAGCAGCAGCTTCGAGGGCTACATTGACCTCGGCCGGGAGCTCTCCACGCTGCACGCTCTGCTCTGGGAGGTCCTGCCCCAGCTCAGCAAGGTGCCTGCCGGGAGGTGGTGGTGGGGCCAGGGGGGGGATGTAGGGCAGCGGAGGAGGGGCTGCGCACGTCTGCTTGCCATGGTGTTGAGTGCCCGTCTGCTGCTTCCTCCCCACGTAGGAAGCCCTGATCAAGCTGGGCCCGCTGCCCCGTCTGCTGAACGAAATCAGCCTCGCTCTCAGGAACCCCCACATCCAGCGGCAGCCCAGCCACCAGGGCGAGCGACTCCAGGCCAAGCCGGTCATCCTCCGCGGGCCCTCGGCCGACATGCAGTCCTCGTACATGATGCGCGACCTCAACAGGTCAGGCCTGGGATGGGGCGGGGGGCACTGGAGGACAGGAAGCAGGTGGATGTCCAGCTGTGAGTCCCACCCAAGATGGGCTCTGGTCTGGGCCCCTGCTGGGCTTCCTCGTGACTAAGGCCAAGAGCCCGCAGAGGACCAGAGGACGACTTCCCTAAGCTGCCTACGGGAGATTTGGGGTGTGAACGTGCCCCTGAAGAGCTTCCCTCTTGGGCTTACTCTGGATTTCTCCCCACAGCTCAGTTGACATGCAGCCCTACATGATGCGAGCCATGAATAGGTAAGGGATGTGTGTGTGTGTGGGGGGGGTTTCCACAGGAGGATGGGGTCCTGCATAGAAGTTTCCTTCCCTCTGGGCACAGGGTGCAGTCCCTCTGTCCTCCCAAATGGCCAGGACCCCTTTGCCGGCCTGGCCCCACTGCCCCACTGCCCCTTGACTGGTCTCCTGCACATGCTGGCAGAGGAGGTGGGGTGTGTCTTGGGGTTGCCCTGCCACATCCACCTCTCGGCAGACTCTGCTCCCTCCTGCCCTTATCAGTTTCTCCATGCGGTCTTCCTCCTCCGCAGCTCCATCGACATGACGCGCTTGCCCTCCCCGACCAAGGAGAAGGGGTCAAAAGACATGTTCTTTGTGCCGCGGCCGCCCCTGGCCCGCTCCTCCCCCGCCTACTGCACCAGCAGCTCGGACATCACTGAGCCGGACCAGAAGGTGCTGAGCGTCAACAAGAGCGTCTCCATGCTGGACCTGCAGGACAGCCGCATGAACAGCGTCTCCAACCTGCACAGCGTAGGCGACCTGCTCAACAGCAGCCAGGCCTCCATCACCGCCGGCCTGGGTCTGCGGCCCAGCCGGCTCTCCCAAGGCAGCGGCTCCAGCATTGCGGCCGGCCTGCGGCTGAGCCAGATGGGCGTCACCACCGACGGGGGTGGCCCCTCCTCTGCACAGCAGCTCCGCATCCCCCTCTCCTTCCAGAACCCCCTCTTCCACATGGCGTCTGACGGGCCAGCTGGTGGCCCGCTCCACGTCTCCCATCCGCACCGGCCGGCGGAGGGCAACCCCGCCGATACCTTCGCCCCCTTCCATGGCTACAGCAAGAGCGAGGACCTCTCGGCCAGCAAGCACATCATCCACAGCCACAGCTACAGCGACGAGTTCACGCGCCAGGGCTCGGAGTTCACCAAGCGCCAGCTGTCCCTGCAGGAAAACCTCCAGAACATGCTCTCCCCGCCCCAGATCACCATCGGCCCCCAGCCCCAGCGCTCAGCCCCCGCCCCTCAGCCGCAGCCCCCCATGCAGAGGGGCAAGTCCCAGCAGCTGACGGTCTCTGCGGCTCAGAAGCCTCGGCCCTCCAGCGGGAACCTGCTGCAGCCCGAGCCCAACTACGCCCCCACCCACACCCGCCAGCAGTCGGTCACCAAGGAGGCGCCTTCCGCCCTCAAGCCATCCATCACCAAGCAGGTGAGTGACCCCGGCTGGAGCACAAGTATCGCCCTGGGCTCGTGACTCCTTTGATTGGCTGCTGGCTGAGGGGCCCCGTAGGCAGGAAGGGAAGAGTTAATGCGTTTCTGAGCACTTAGATTTTGGGAAGGTTTCAAAACACATTTTGCGATCAGCTGAGAAACCTACAATTTGGCACCTTTTTTTGGCTTCTTTTCCTGATGACTTTATGGAGAGAAGTTATTGAAACACGGAAGGTTTAAAGAAATAAATTCAAGGCAGCCCAGCACTTTTTCTCTTGCATCATCTGCCTTGCAGTGTTAAGGGAGGAGAGGAGGGGTCTCTTTTGGGGAAGGGGGGAGCTGCTTCATTTTCCCAAAGGACTCTCCACCCGTCAAGGGGCCAGGAGACCCCCTTAGTTCCCAGGGTGGGCAGGTCTTCCAGAGGCCTTCCAAGGAAGCCAGTGGCCCACCCCACAGCCCCCCTCCTTGTGCAGGGAAGCGAGGCTACTGGCTGGGACTCCCTGGTACCATCGCTGCCGCTGCCCCACAAAGGACCCACAAAGGACACCCTGAATGGGTGATCCTGCTTCCCTTCCACAAGGGGATTGCTCCGATCAGCTTTGAAAAATATACAGAAGAAGGGGACCCCTTTATTTGCCTCCCCCTCTCCCCTTTTGGGATTTGGGTACCTCCTTCCTAAAGAGAAGAAGGAAGGCGTCACACCGTGGCCGCCTTTTTCCCCCCGAAGTCCCCATTCTGGCAAGTGGCTGTTGCATGATTTGTTTTAGTGCAAGGAAGGGTTCGTATCTTAACGTCCAAGAACCTGAACCAGCTCAGCTTGGAAGGTCTCCCGCTCTCGTCCTCCCCAAATCGGGAGGGCTTCCTGGGGGGAGCAGGTGCCGCTCTTCTCTTTGCTGGAAGGCCAGCCTCTGTGTGTGTGTGTGTGTGTGTGTGTGTGTGTGTGTGGTGAAGCGCCTGCAGAGTTGCCACTGCCGTGGGACGGGGCCTCTCAGAGCGGGCAGCCTCCGCAAGCAGCTTCCCTGTGGAGCAGCTGATCTTGAAGAGCGTCAAGTGAAGGACACGGAGGACCTTCAGAGGGACAGAACGGCAGTGGGGATAAACGGGCAGCGGATGCAGCTTAGGTGCCACGAGAGCCCCCCCCGTGGCACCTAAGCCAGCAGGCGGCTGCACTGCATGTTGGATGAAGTTCCAGGTGCTCTTGAGGGGCAGTCCCACTTAGAGCGCATCGTGGTAGCCCAGTCCTCTGATGTCAAGAGCTCTGATGTGACGCCTTTCGCTCCAGGAATGATTCCCAAGAGGGGAGATTTTAAGAGACCCAAGAGAAACCCCAAGATTGCCCTCCATCTAGGGCTAAGATGGGGACTGGCCGAGAGTCCGCTGGCTCTTGAGCCCATATAGCCCCTCAGTCCCAGAGCGAATCTCATTCGGACCCTGATGGCCTGCAGGCATGGATGTCAGGGTGTCATCGGTATCTCGAGGATACTAAACCCCCAGTTTAGATGGTCCACCTTATGCCATTCCAGACAAGCAGCCGTCCGGTCTCTTCTTAAGAGCCTCCAGGGATGGAGCGCCCACAGTTCCTGAAGGGAGCCCGTTCCCTTGGTTTATTATTCTCACCGTCAGGAAATTTCTCCTTAGTTCTAGGTTGTTTCTCTCCTTGATTAGTTTCCATCCATTTTTCTTGTTCTGCCTTCTGGCGCTTTGGAAAATAGGTTCATCCCCTCTCTTCTTTGTGGAAGCCCCTCAAATATCGGAAGACCGCTACCCTGTCTAACTCCTGGTCCTTCTCTTTGTTAGACCAGACAGACACAATTCCTGCAATTCCGTTCTTCTTCGTGTGTTTTAGCCTCCAGTCCCCTCATCCTCTTTGTTGCTCTTCTCTGCACTCTTTAATTTCTATAGAGTCTCAACATCCTTTTTGCATCGACCAAAACTAAATGCAGCATTCCAAGTGTGGCCTCAGTTGTGGCAGCTGACCCTGGGCTGACTCTTGGCAACTCTGCCAGTAGCCATTCATCACCTCCCCCTCCTCCTGAGAGTGCCCCCCCCCCCGGCCAGGGAGGAGGGAGGGAGGGAGCTTGTAGAGAAAGTGTGCCCATCTACTTCTGTGGGAGCCCTGCTTGGGCAACATAAGGCCTGGTGGCGCAAGCAGCGGTTAGAATGCAGGATGGCAGGGAAACTCTGCATTCCCACTGCCATCAGTTCGATCCGGACCAGCTCAAGGTTGACTCGGCCTGCCATCCTTCCGAGGTCAGTAAACTGAGGACTCGGATTGTTGCAGGCAAGATTCTGACTCTATAAAAGGCTTAGAGAGGCCTGTAAAAACACTGAAGCAGCATGTAAGCCTTAAGTGTTTATTGCCCTAACCCCTGCCCTGCCCAGGAGCCCCGGAGGGCCCCCTGGGATGCGAGTGGACGGTGGGAATAACAAGGGATTCAGGCGGACGACCACTCCAAGCCTGGCTTTCTTAGACCGAGGAGGATGTTCAGGCAGACGCTTGCAGTCCTTGCTCAACACGGAGAGACAAGCTGAACTGCAGGAGGCCCAGTAGGAACCCTGACCCTCCCCAAAAGCCCCTCCCCACCCCCAAGGAAGGGCGGCTGTTCTTCTCTCTCCGATTGGCAGGAGAGGTGAAGGGTTGGGTGAGGGGAGGCCCCGTGGGGCCCTTTCATCCGAGTTCAGGCTGAGCAGCAGAGCGCCACCCCTCCCACCGGCCATTTTCAAGCAGGGGACCTGGAAGGGATTTTGTCAGGAATGGGACGGGTGGCTACAGAAATGAAATCAATCAATCAATCAAATAAATCCCTGACACGGCAGAGATGCTGGAGGAAAGGAGAACAACACAATTTCCTCAACTTTTGAGATTCTCTGGCATCACAAAAGGTGGCATTTTGGAATTTGGAAAGGGCAAGAGATTTTACTCTCTCCAAAATGAAGTGTGTGTGTGTGTGTGTGTGTGTGTGTGTGTGTGTGTGTGTGTGTAGATACCGATCAGCTTCCTAGGGAAGTATCTAGAGTGGTTTGCTTTGAGATTTCCTCGAGAAGAGGATCTTGGCTGGAGGACGGCCCTCCCCTGTGCCCCCCCCCACCCCACACACCTGCCTTAGGCAATCTGGGGAAATGGGGACCCTCCTTGGCAACCAATGTTCCCTCTAAGCTGCGTGGCCCTGTGTGTTGTTTTCTTATGTGTGTGTTGTTTTCAATGTTCAGAGGGAACATTGATCACCAATGAACCCTTCAAGGAAGAGAGGCGGAGGCTTTAACTCTTGCCTCCCCAGGTGGGCTCCGCTGCCAGGGAGAGGAGGAGAGAGAGATCAAAGGCTGCTGCCCACCACCTTACTCTTCATCCAGGGAGGCCGGTTCGCTCCCTCCAGGAAAGAAAACGCAGCGCAGCAGTTTCCAGCTGCCACACAGTGATTTTCAACGTTAGAGGGAACATTGGTTGCAACCCTGATCCACCAAGAGCAGTTGCGCCCCCCCCCCCCAGATCCTCATGCAAGGAAATCCAAGCAGAGTTTGGGGTCGGGTCCAACTGGTAGTGACCCCAACTCAAACCTAATCCTCTTGGGGTATTGAACATTTCGGTTGGTTGCAGTTCCTGAGAATTGGAAGAAGGGAATGTAAATAGTGGACTGGGGGGGGGGAAGGGAGCTGGAAAACCAAGGAAAAGGGGGCCCTGGGTACCCCACTTCTCCCTAGTCCATGTGTTGGGCTAGGAACCAAAAAAGGGTGTCCGATCTCCCAAACAGAGCACTGGTGGCCCAGGAGATCTGTGGCCCGGTGGTGGTGGTACATGGCTTCCTGTTGCCCACCTCTCTCACTTCCTGGTGTGGCCCTCCTGGAAGGCCGATGGGGTTTTTTTGGGGGGGGCACATTGCCATTCGGAAGGGGTGTGCATTGACTCCCACGTGGGCTGACCTCATCCCTCCTCTGACCTGTCAGACCTCGCACACGCCCTCGACACTGAACCCCATCCTGCCGGCCTCGGAGCGGACTGTGGCCTGGGTCTCCAACATGCCCCATCTCTCGGCGGACATCGAGAGCTCCCACATCGAGCGGGAGGAGTTCAAGCTGAAGGAGTACTCCAAGTCCATGGACGAGAGTCGGCTGGACCGCGTGAGCCTCCCTCTGTGGGGCGCCCCCTCCTTGGGCTGGGGAGAGGCAGCGGCCCCACCATAGGCCCGGGTGCCGCAGGGCTGCCCCGCCTGAGGCTCCTCTCCCCCCCCGCCCCCCCCATTGCAGGTGAAGGAGTACGAGGAGGAGATCCACTCGCTGAAGGAGCGCCTGCACATGTCCAACCGGAAGCTGGAGGAGTACGAGAGGCGCCTGATGAGCCAGGAGGAACAGACCGGCAAGATCCTGCACCAGTACCAGCAGCGCCTGGAGCAGAGCGAGAAGCGCCTCCGGCAGCAGCAGGTGGAGAAGGACTCACAGATCAAGAGCATCATCGGCAGGTGAGCTGCAGGGCGGGGCCACCACGGGGGCCTGGGAACGTCAGGGAGGGGTCCCCCTTGGCTTCCTCATCCTGCGGGTGGGGGGTCCACTGGCAACAGGGGGAACTGTATGCAGCTCCTGGAGCCGGCGGGGCGTGTGGGAAGGGGCGCTCCTCACCGGTGGGGCCCCAGCTGCGGTCTCTGGGGCCCTGCCGCTTTTGGGAGCCCCCGTTCCCGCAGCTGCTGGCGGCCCTGGCTCCCGCCGCCTGCCTGCCGGGTGGGGGGGCCCGGATTGACTCCAGTGAAGCTTGTCCCTGCAGGTTGATGCTAGTGGAGGAGGAACTGCGCAGGGATCACTCGGCCGCCCTCGACACCTCCGAACCACGGAAGCGGCTGCTCGACGCTCAGGTGGAAATTACAATGTCATTGTCCTTTCCCATGTCTCCATCCACCATCCGCTCTCCCCCCCGTCCTCGTCTCCCCCCTCCCCCCCGCTTGCTCCCCTGGATGTGGCTGCTCGTCCTCTGCCTGTGGGGTTGGCAGCGTCAGGAACAGGGGCCCCTAGCAGTGGGGTTGGAGCTCCTTGCCCTCTCCGTGCCCTGCCCTCCCGAGAGGGCAGTAGGGCAGCTGGGTGGGTGGAGGGAGGAAGCGGAGGGGGTGCCTGGAGACAGCAGCGGAGGGAGTCGCAGGAGGTCCCGGGTGCAGCCCAGATGGCAGGGCAGCTCCCCTTATTCCCCTTGGCCCGCTGGCCAGAACTCCACCCAGGCCCCGGGGTGAACATGGGCCACCAAGGCCCCCATGGCTGGGCAGAGGGGGGGGCCCTCCCCAGACCCAGAGGCTCTGGCCCCCGGCCTGAGAAGTGCACCTGGTGCTTGTGGGTGGAGCGTGGGTCTCCGTGGGTCTGGCAAGTCGCCTCACAGCAGCCCCCCAACTGCCTCCCTTCTCTGCGGCGCTGCGGCCGCCCCGGGCCCCCCTGACCCCCTGTGTTTTCTCCGTTTCATCCTAGCTGTTTACCAGGTAACTCTGTGTGGCCCCGGTTTTGTCACTTGAGGGACCAGGGGACCCCGCCATCCATGTGGGGCAGACCAGGTGGGTCTTACAGGCACTGCTTCTCCAGCCCCCCATATTCCCTCGGCTGGGATGGGCCCCCTTTCCGCCCCCCCCCCGTGGCCCCACATCTCCTGCTGGTTGGGGGTGTTCAGAGGTTGTGCTGACTAAGGGGTCCTCTGTTGCTGTGCCCAGCTTGTCACCCGCCCACACCGCTGCCCCCCCATCACGACCACCCTTCCTTCCATCTCTTGTCTTGTCTGCCAACAGCATGCCATGTGGGGGGTGGGGCGGGAGAAGCACATGGGTAATCTGGGCACTCACCTATCTGCTGTGTGCGGGTGGGTGGGTGGGTGCGATGGGGGAGGGGCGCAGGAGGAAGCCCCTGCCTTGGAAAGGGGCCGGCAGCCTGTGGACACGGAGAGGTTAGTGCCAGAGGCAGGTGGGGAGGCTGCCCCCTTGGTGAACTGGGGAGGGAGGAGGGGGGAGGTCTTCCTTGGAGGACTCTGGGGGGCTTGGCTGCCCCTCCCCCAAAGCTTGTGACAAAGACAATTGCAACAGACCTCTATCTCCTGAGCTGGTTGAGTCCCTCCACCCCCCAGGGCAGGAAGTTGGGGTCCCTCAGCCTCCAGCCCTCACCAGGAGGGAAGCCTCATCGGACCCCTCCAACTGCCAGATCATTTGCTACCTGGTCACCCCTGAAAATTGGGGTGCCACTGAGACCCTAATTTCAGCTGCCGGGAGAGCTGAGGGCCTGTGGGGGGGGGGGGGGGCTGGCTAGGTTCTGGGAGGGGTCCCGCTGGGGGAAGGAAAGAGGAGAGCAGCCCTCTTCCTTGGGGGAGGCCTCTCTCCATCATGGAAGGCCCTGTGAGTTGGGGTGGGGGTCCTGAAGGAGGAAGCCTCGGCCTCTCCTGGGCAGATAAGATGCTGGCGCTGGGAGGGGTCTTGATGCGGGAGGTGGGGGAGGGGAGTCAAAGCAGGTGCCTTGCGAGTGCCTGGGCCCCCTAACCGTAATAAATAAGGGGGCGCTCTCCCCTTCTCGCTCTCTTGCAGGAGAGGCAGCTTTCCGCCGTGGGTGCAGCAAACCCGCGTCTGAGCGGCGTTATGGGTCCGCCCTGGAACGGGATCCTACCCGGGCAACCGCCTCCGCTCCCGCGACTCCAGATCACGGAAAATGGAGAGTTTCGCAGCACCGCGTCTGAGCACTAGCGACTGCCCCCTGCCTCGTCCCGCCCCCCCACCAGCCAGCGGGCAGCCGTGGGGCGGGGGGTGGGGCGGGGGGCTAGTCTGGAATCACACGCCGGGGGCTGGGGAAGGGTCCGGAGGCATTCAGGGTGTTTTATAGCAGGACAGAGACGACAATCTTACCTACCCCTCGTGCCCGCCTGGGACCGCCCGTTCTTGGACAGAGCCGTGGACGGTGCCCTCCCCTCCCCTCCCCCGTACTTCTCAGGAGTGGCATCCCTCCCCCCCTTTTCTTAAGGCAGCGGCGGAAGGGGGTCTCCAGCCCTCCCCTCTGCCCCCCCCAACCTCTGCGCTGCTGAGGAAGGACGCGTGGCCTCGGGGGAGGGCAGGCTGGTCCCGGTTCCCCCCTTCGAGCGCTCTCCTCAGCCGGCCGCTGGGACGGTTGGGGGCCCCTCCCGCACGGGCCCCCTCCCCTCGCGCCTTCCCGGGGGCCATGAGGGCGGGGCGGGGGCCAGGGCGCAGGGGGTCGGTCCCTCCTCAAGAGCACCGCAAAGCCTGCCCCCTTCCCTCCCCCCCCCGAAGAATCTGTGCCCCCTTCTCTGACAAAGGGCTTTGCCTCTGTACAGCATCTCTCCCCCCCCACCCGCAGGACTCCCTGGGGGGTCTCTCTCTTCTTGGGGCGGGGGGGGGCAAGGCAGGGAGGGGGGATCTCCCTTCTTCCGTCCCCCTTCCCCGTCTCCCCGGAGGGGGCTCATCAAACTCGCAAAAGAAGCCATTTTTCGGAACTGCCCAGCTGCAGGGTGCTGCTCAGGGCGGGGCGGGGCGGGGCGGGGCTCGCGCCCCCCGCCGGAGAAAGCGAAGGGAGGGGACCGGCTCCCGACTCGACTCGTGTGGTGCTCGCTCGCGTCCGTCTGTCCGTCCGTCCGTCGTGCTCGTCCCGGGGCTGCCGCTGGGTGGAAGTGTTTGGCGCGCGCCGCTGCTTCGTCGTGGTGTTTCTTTCTCGCTCTCCCGCTGCATCCCCCCCTTCCCCCCCCCCCCGCCGTCCGTCGCCTCCTCCGTGTGTCCCCCCCCAGCCATCCTCCCCCTCCTCCCCCCTTTTCTTTGGTAGGACTCCCCGCCCCTCCTTTCTTTTCTCCACCCCCCCCCCGGACAATGACAGGGGCTCAGGTGAGCACCGTAGATATTTATACGTATTATGATGAATATGATGAATTATTATTACTCTTATGACGATGACTCCAAGTTTGTACATATGTGAATCCCCCCCCCTCGCTGCCTGACCCCCATGGACTGCCTCCCCCCCCTTCCCCCGCCCCGGCTGTAATTACGCGGGATTTGTACTGTACATAGACGAGTGCGCGTCCTCCCCCCCTCCCCCTGTACAGAGACCCCCCCTTTCCCCTCCCCCTCCGCGGAAGGGGGTTCTGGCCTCTCGGCTCCCCCCCCCCCCGCTTTCTCCTCTCTCTCTCTCTCTCTCCAGCTCTCGGGGTTATTTTATGTCAGATTTATTTTTTTCTCATTTTTTTCCTGGAGTGTGTGGTGACAACAGAAGAAAATGTTTAATAAAAGCAGTTGGTCTTTTATGCCACGTCTCTCGTCCGGGCATGGGGGGGCGGTGTGTGTGTGGGGGGGGCGTCGGGGGGTCCCGGCCGTTTCTCTCGCTGCCTTCCCGCCGGAGGGAAAGGGGCGAAGGCCGTCGCGGAGAGAGGGGGCGGCTGCGCTCTCTTGGCGCCCGCGGGGGGGGGTATCGTGTGGACGCAGCCGGGAGCAGACACGTGTCAGACGGACACTGCGCCGGAACGAAGCCGCGGGAAGACCATGTGGCTGGGAGCCCTGTGCGCCACGCCCACTCCGCACTCAGCCAATCAGGGGAAGGCCGCCCACCCGTGCTGGGTCATTAGCGAGGGATTGGAAGAAAAAACAGAACATCGCCTATGGGAGCGCAGGGCCAATCGGCGAGCAGCTCTACATCCGGGTCAGCTAGTCGTTGCCGCCTCCCGCTCCTGTCCCCGATGACGCTACGGGGCGGGTGAAACCATTCAAAGCTCCACCCCCTTCCCCGGACGCTCCCTGATTGGCCTGGAAAGGAGCGGGAGGTCGGGCAGAAGCCTCTTTCCGGCTCCTAATTGGGCGAGGCGCTTGGGGGCGGGGCCGCTTCCGATGGCGGCCGCCCTTACGATCCCCGGCCCGGAGCGAGGCTCGCTCCTCCTTCCCTGCGCATGCGCAGAGGGCGTCCCAGCTCCCGGGGGGGGGGCTCGCCTGAGCATGTGCAGAGCGCCGCCGTCCCGAGGCGCCCGGAGCCCCGCCTGATCGCCCGCGGAGTCTTCCCCGGGGAAGGTCGGCCATGGAGGCGGAGGGCGCGCGCAGCGTGCAGATCGAGTTCCCGCACTACGCGGCGGGGCTGCTGGAGTCGCTGAACCGGCACCGGCTGGAGGGCAAGTTCTGCGACCTGTCGGTGCACGTGCAGGGCCGCGTCTTCCAGGCCCACAAGAGCGTCCTGGCCGCCGCCTCGCCCTACTTCCACGACAAGCTGCTGCTCCGCGACGCCGGACGCCTCGTCCTGCCCGGCGCCATCGAGCCCGACGCCTTCGAGAACCTGCTGCAGCTCATCTACTCGGGCCGCCTGCGGCTCCTGCTCGACGCCCTGCCGGGGCACCTGCTGGCGGCCAGCGGGCTGCAGATGTGGCAGGTGGTGGACCAGTGCTCGGGCATCCTGAAGGAGCTGGAGGCGGCCGGAGGGCCCCTCTCCTACAGCCGACCCCCATGGGCCTCCCGCGCCGCCGAGAGCCCCAGCAGCAGCAGCGGCGGCGGCCACCGCCGGGGCCTCCGGGAGGACGGCGGAGGAGGGGCCGCCCGCCCCCGCCGCCCGCGGCGCCTGGACGAGGAGGGGGAGGAGGAGGTGGTGAAGATCCGGGTGTCCCAGGAGGAGGAGGAGGAGGAAGAAGAGGAAGAGGAGGAGGAGGAGGAGGAAGAAGAAGAGGACCGGCAGGCCCAGATCTGCAGCGGCTCGGCTGACCGGCCGTTGAAGGTGGTTTTGGACGAGGAGGAGGAGGAAGAGGGCCGCCGCAACAGGGGCCGTCCTGGCAAAGGGTCCAGGGAGCTGGGACCAGCCTTTGCTTTGCCCCACGAGGCCCCCAAAGTCTTCTACATCAAGCAGGAGCGCTTTGACCCCGAGGAGGCCACTTCTTCCGCGCTGGGCAGCAGCCCGGCCTCCTGCCTCTCCGAGGCCGGCTTCCTGAAATCCCTGGGCCGGCCCCCGGGCGCGTCTGAAGTGCCAGGCCTCTGCCAGTCGGAGATCCAGGCCGGTGGGCAGCTCGGCTACCTCCCCCTGCCCAGCGGGGCGTCAACGGCTCCCGGCTGCTTGGCTGGGAAGTCCCAGGCCCCTTCTGCAGACTCCGTGGCGGCTTTCCCCGAGAGCTCGTGGAAGCCCGTGGACCTGCATGGCAATGAGATCCTGTCCCACGCCGTGCACGGCCAGGCAGTGCACGCCCCTGTCAAGCTGATGTCTGCCCCCGACGGGAAGAAGTTCGGCTGCCTGTGCGGGAAGCGCTTCGCCGTGAAGCCCAAGCGGGACCGGCACATCATGCTGACCTTCAGCCTGCGGCCCTTCGGCTGCTCCGTCTGCAACAAGAAGTTCAAGCTGAAGCACCACCTGACGGAGCACATGAAGACCCACGACGGGAACCTGCACGCCTGCCAGGACTGCGGCCGCAAGTTCCGCGTCCAGAGCTGCTTCCTGAAGCACAAGGAGCTCTGCAAGGGGCAGGGCTGGGCCACCGCCTGCTGGACCTACAAGTAGGGCAGGAGGGTGGGGGGGGTCTGCCAAAAGCAGAAGTGGGGCTCGGCCTGCTTTCCCCCCTGAACTCCATCCAAGGGTGGGGGTGGGGGGCTGAGAGCAGGGCGGGTTGCCCGTCCTCTTGCTCAGCTGGTCTTCCGTGGGGGGGGGGAGAGCATGGGAATATCTGGGGTGCTCCCATGCGGCCCCCTCCCACGAAGAGATACGGATGCCGGAAGCAGATTTTCCCTCCTCTGCCAATGTCACCCTCTTTCTCACCCCCCAAAAATGTGGGAATTGTGGGCAGGAAATTGCTTGGACGGAAATGTTGCTGTTCCAGGTGCCAACAGCTCTGTGGGCTTCTCCTTGTCAAGTGGTCAAGAGGCTGAGGCGCCTCCTCTGCAGTGGGGAGGAGGTGCTTGGTTGAGTCCTCTGGCCGCAGTCTGACCTCCTGGGGCCTCAGCGTGAAGGCCCTTCTTTTGGGTGGTTGGAAGAGTCACCCGGAAGTGGGTTGGGGACCCCCTTGAGGGGCTGCTGCTTAGTGAGCAAAGCTTGCGTCGGGGAGGGGGGGCGGCTTCCAGGAACAGCGTGTGCTGGCCAGCAAACTGCTGAGGTTTGGGCTGGGTGGCTTCAGTGGCTTGGAAACCCTTCTGGGGCCCCCCCGGGGGCCCCACCCACCCAGTGGGAGAGCGAGGAGCGAACGGGTGCCAGGAAGGGGGCCCTCTAATATTTTCATGAAGGGAGGGGAGTGGCTGGGTGGGACATCCCAGCCTGGAGGCCAGAAACCATCCTGGAAGGTCAGAGGAAATGAGCCGGCTGTAGCGATGCAGAATTGAGAATCAAACGCCAAAACACTCTAGGATTGCGGGGGGGGGGGGTGCCCAGTAACACTTAGGGAGACGAACTACCACAGGGGACTCGGGTGGGGAGTCTAAGCCATCCCAGTGGAATGGCTCAGTCCGTAAGAGCTGGCCGGGTGTGGCAGCCACAGAGACCGCCGCAGAGGCCATTTGAGGAGGCCGCCTTCCCCTCCTCGGCTGGGCTCTGTGGACTCTGTGATTTTAGAGCACCAAGAACGACGGAGGCAGGTGGGGAAGGTTGAAGAAGAGCTGGAAGCCTTTGGCTCGGACTGGCTGGGGGTGGTGGTGGACTGGATGGCCTCAAGGGGCCCTTCTGGCACTAGGGTTTTGTGAACCATGTGGGAGCTGGGCTGGAGGCGCGTCCTGCTCAGCTCTGCCGAGAGACTGAGCGAGGGGTCCCCCCCGCCCCCCCCCCCCCCCGCCAGTGGAACCCTCCGTTCTGCACCCAGGCGAGTCCAAAGGGACGTTTAAGGGAAGCCGGGCACAGTGAATTCCTGGGGGAGGGGCTCCCGGCCACTGCGGACCGCCCCCCCACGGGAAGACTCCCGGGAGTCACCACTGCCCCCCCCTCCCTCGCTGCTCATTGGTCACCCCCAGAAGAGAGAGACCCCCCCCCCTTTGGAGCCCATGAGGTGGGGCCTGGGCTGACCTCTTGCTCGGGCCGTTCACCCTGAGAAGAAGATGCCCACGGAGGGGAGGGGTTCCTGGGGGAGGGGGGGGAGCAGCAGTTTCTCAGGGAAGGGGCCTCGCTCGGCTGGGCTGCAGATGTTCTGCCTCAGATGCAGATTGGAAGCCCCACAATTGGGTTTTTTTATTTCCCCCGTTTTTGATGACTTCTTCAGCCCCGTTTTCCATAGATGTTGAGTCAATTCTTCTCCCGGCACTGAAAGGAGTTTGGTTTTAATTCAGACTCTGTTTTATGTTTTCTGACACACAATCACCAATGAAGGAAAAATGCTTAATCACGATGGGTGAGCGGTTTCATTCTGGGGACTGGGCCGAGGCGGCTTCCCTTGGAGGTTGCCTGGAGGTTGTTTGGTGCATTGGGACTTTTCAGGGATTGGCACGGCTCTGCGGTGGGACATGCTCACCTGTGCCCGAAAGGTGGGCGGGTGGGGGGCTGGCGTGTCACTGTGCATGCTCGGTGGAGGAGCCAGTCAAGGGCTGCATCCAGAGGGGAGCTGAACCCCGTATGGGGTGGGGCTTTTCTGATCTGTGAATCTAGCTGGCATCAAATAAAACTCTGTGTGTGGTGTGTGTGTGTGTGTGTGTGTGCGCCAGCCAGGGCTGAGGCAGGTGGGGCGAACAGCCCAGAGTTTGCCCCCATTTGCAGGGAGCTTCCTGGAGGCAGCTGAGTCTGGCAGGTGACTCTGTCTCTCTTGGGGGAGGGAGGGAGGGAGTGGCCAAGGCAGATTTGGGGGCCACAATAGGGCTGCTGCTTTTCCCAGCATGATCAGTTTCATAATCTGGGCAGTTCTTGTGAATCCATAAATTTTATTATCCTTTTATTATTTAATGAGAAAGTGGAAGATGTGTCCAGCTGCATACAATATGGACTTACCTCTAGGCCACCTGAGGCACCCACAGCACTGGCTGCTTTCCTGTGTTCCCCGCCACAGACTGGGAGGGATTCTCAAGGTGGTGGCCCCGTGGCCTAGCACATAAAAGGGGTTGGGTGGGTGGGTGGGCAGCCACTGCCCTGAGAGAGAAACGGGGTGGGGGGTGGGAGTGGGGCTTTCTTGCCTCCACACCCAAATGGGTGGGTGGTCTCTGCAGCCGGGTTAGCCCTTGACCGGGCACCCTCTGCTGCCTGGGCTTAAGGCCCTTGTGGCTTTGGGGACTGACCCCATCTCTCCCCCCCTCCTGTCTGAACCAGCACCTGCAGCCCCCCCCCCCGTTCCTTCCCTGCCCTCCTCCATCCTGGGCCCTGATGCAGAAGGGGAGGGCATAGACAGAGGCTCTGCCTTCCTTCCTCCCCTGTGCCCACTCTGCAGTTCTTTTCATTTTCGTCCAAAAAGCTCCTAGAAGAATATCGATCTCTCAGAAGCTGCAAAGAAACTTCCCTCTGATTAGGTTACCCTCGCTGGGCTTCCCCCCCCCTCCATTCACTGGAGATCTTCCAAAAAAGGAACCAGTTTAAAAGCCAATTCCAGTGGATAATAAATCAATGCACCAGTCTGTTTGACAAGGACCAAGGGGGAGGGTCTCGAAGAAGATGGCAAGGGGGATGGATGAAGAAAAACCTTCATGGCAGTAGAATAAATGTTTTCCTAAAGTATTTTCAAGCACACAAGATCAGCTTTTTAAAAACATTTATGTAATAAAAGACAAAATCAAAAGGGAAGCAACAACATACCTACAAACATTTCTCATCCTGGTTTCATCTAAAGTTTTAGCTCCAATGGTTTTATAATCCTCCAGACCTACTCCTTAAATGTGACTGAAACGTTCTCCAAAATCAGCCGCCGCCCCTGTGAGGCAGCCGGAGGGGGGACCCAGCTGCGCCCCCTCCCCTCTTGCACGAGCCTCCTGGGGAGGAATCTGGGGGGCGCCTGGATCTCTGGCATGGAAACCCCCCAACCCATGGCAGGGGATGGGTTCCCCTTTATTGGTCCTTGTGGGGGGAAAAAGAAATGTTGGAATCCGGGAGGCAGACGCGGTTTCTGGCTGCGAGCACCGGCTGCGTAATCTCCCTCTGGATGGAACCAAGTTCTCTTCTATTGGGGCGTCCCGGTGGGGGGGGGATTCCGAAGTCGGCCCTGGAGACACAATGCGGGGTGTGTGGGGGTGCAGCTTTCCTCCAACCTCCGCGCCTCTCTTTTCCCCTCCTCCAGCTTCACGGGCCTTCGTTTCCCGCCCCGCTTCCATTTCTGACCGCCCCGCTTGGGCTTCGGGGGCCGCACCGGACACAAGAGGCGGGGCGGAGGAGTCACTTCCGGCCACCTGGGAGCCGCGTTTCCCGAGCAGCAGCCGGGCCTCGCCTTCTCCCGGCCCGGCCCGGCCTCTCCTTCGCCGCCGGCTCCCGCCCAAAGATCGGATTTGCAGGGCGGGCAGCGCTCACCCAGCGGCCGGGGCTATCGGGATCGGCGCCTCTGGCCGCGGCCGCGCGTTGCATGCGGCTCTGGGTGCGCGCAATCTCGGGGGCCTCCCGCGCCTTTCTTCAGCCGCGCCCCTCCGCCTCCTCCGGCAGAACCTCCCCGCCTCTGTCCTGGGCTGCACTGCGCGCCCTCTGCGCTCCGGCCTTCCGCAGCTGCGCCCCGGAGCCCCCGCCGCCAAAGCAGCCTTCCAGCCGCGGAGCCACCCGGGCCCGCCCATTCCTCGAGCGGAAGCGCCGGCGGAGCGGGAGAGCGCGCGGTCGGTGAGTCGGTGGCGGCGGCGATGGAGCCGGAGGCGGGGGGCGGCGGCGGCGGCGCGCCGGCCTTCTCTCCGGAGTGGATGGCGTGCCTGCTGGCCGAGGCGGAGGCGCTGCTGGCCGAGCAGGTCTCGGGGCCGGTGCGGGCGCGGTGGCGGCGGGAGGTGAAGCTGCCGCGGATGAGCCTGGAGGGCTGCCTGGAGCAGCTGAGCGAGGCGCGGCGCGGGCGGGAGGCGCTGCTGGGGCGGCCCGGGCCGCTGTCGGAGGCCAAGCAGGAGCGGCTGCAGACCTTCCTGCGGCTGGAGATGGCGCTGCTGCGGGAGATGCAGGCGCTGCGCGAGCGGGCCCTGGCCTCCGCCTTCGCCATCGCCAAGAAGGGAGAGCCGCCGCCGCCGCAGCAGCCGCCGGGCCTGGGCCGCGAGGAGGGCGGGGGCGAGGCGCGGCGCCCGGGCTCGCCGGCCAAGGAGGAGGGCGGCCCGCGGGTGGTGTCGGCGGCCGAGGCGGCCTCGCAGGCCAAGGCGGCGGCGCAGCGGGAGGCGCTGGCCGAGGCGCTGTGGGAGCCGGGCGGCGTCGGGGACCTGATCGCGAAGAGCGGCGGCCTGCAGCTGGCCCTGGAGCAGCTGGTGGGCGAGCGGCTGGGCGAGGCGCTGCGCGGGCTGGAGCGGGCGGTGCGCGGGGAGGGCCGGGCGCGGGTGCGGCAGCTGCTGGCCGTTCGGGACGCGCTGCTGGAGCAGGAGGGCGGCTGGGCCGAGCGCGCCGGGGCGCTGCGCGGGGAGGCGCGGGCGCTGCGCGGGGCCGGGCGGCCGGGGGCGCTGCGCGAGAAGGCGGCGGCGCTGCGCGACTGCCTGGCCGAGGCGCCGCTGGAGCAGCTGCGGCCCGCGCTGGAGAAGGCGGTGGCGCTGCTGGAGAAAACGGACAGCTGGTGGGTGGCCTGGCTGGAGAAGGCCCTCTGGGCCGCCCCGCTGGAGGAGGCCGAGGCTGCCCAGCGGGAAGCGCAAGCCCTGAGCGCTGCCCTGCAGCAGCAGCCGCCGGCGGCCCCGGACGACGAGGAAGAGGAGGAGGAGGAGGCCGGGCCGGTGGGGCCGCTGCTGGGCGCCCTGGAGGGCGAGGGCTCGGGAGCATCGGCGTCAGCGTCCCCGCGGTGGGGCTCCCTGGAGGAGATGCGCGACGCCCTGCAGAGCGCACCCTTCGACGAGGTCTTCGCCCTGCTGAAGCAGCCACGGGCGCTGCGCCAGGCGCTGCAGGAGAGCCCCGAGGCGGAGGAGCAGGAAGAGCTGCTGGCCGTGCTGGGGGCGCTGGAGGAGGCCTTTGGGCAGGCCCGGTTGGGCGCCTGGCAGGAGCAGCTGAGCGCCCTGCGGGGCGGCCGCTGGGAGGAGGAGGCGGCTGCGCTGCTGGAGAAGGTCTGGGCGCTCAAGACGGAGGTCTTCCTGCTCGCCTCCGACCTGGACCGTGAGGAGAAGGTGGTGGCCCTAGGCGAGGAGCTGCGGGCAGTGCGCGCTGTCGCCGCTGCCGCCCCGCTTGCCGACCGGGAGGCGCTGCAGGAGAAGCTGGCGGCGCTGCAGGCGGCCCTGCATGCCCTGCCGGTGCGGGAGGTGCTGCTGCTGCGTGCCAAGGCCAAGGCGCTGCGCAAGGCAGCCACTGACTTCTGGACAGAGCCGCTGGCTGAGGCGGACGCACTGCTGGCTGAGGCGGACGTGCTGCGGGAGGCGCTGGCCGGGTCGGCCCTGCGGGAGGCGCTGTGGTCCAAGGCGGAGGAGCTGCGTGGGGCACTGCGCGAGATCGCCAAGAAGAAGATCAGCGTCCTCTCCTATTACCTGTGGAACGTGCTCTGGAGCCCCCTCTGGAAGAAAGTGGGCGACATGCAGCGGGCCCTCTGGAAGACGCCGCGCAAGGAGGAGGGCGCCGTGCAGGAGAAGCTGGCCGACCTGGAGCACGCGCTGGACGAGATCCTGGAGGACAACCTCAGCGGCCTGCCCCGCATCCTCTACGCCCTGCCGGGCATCGTGACGGCCCTTCAGAAGAAAGTGCACGCAGTGCGCGAGAGCCTGCAGGAGACGCCGCCAGAGATGGCGGTGGCCCTGCAGGGGAAGGTGGTGGCCATGCAGGAGGCGCTCTGGAAGATCCCCTTCAAGGAGGCGCACCTGATGCAGGAGGACCTCAAGGCCTACTGCCTCGCCCTGCAGAGGAAGGTGGAGGCCTGGTGGCCACGACCCCCGGAGGCAGCCCCGGCCAAGGCGCCCCCCAGGATGGAGAGACGGGACACTGGCTGGACCAGGAGGGGCGCTCCCGAGCCAGGTACGGCTGGCTCTGGGCAGGGCAGGGGTCCCTGGGGGAGGTTGCGGAGTCTGAAGGGCATCTTCTGAAAGATGCTAAGAGCAGGGCAGCCTCTGCCAGGGTGGGGAGGAGAAAGGCCAGTGGGGAGGGCGTTGGGGGCAGGCAAGGGAAGCCTGCTGAGCCCTATGTCGGGTGTCCAACTGTAGCCCCTTGAAGACCTGTGGACTTCAACTCCCAGAATTCCCTAGACAACTGTGGCTGGGGAATTCTGGGACTTGAAGTCCACAGGTCTTCAAGGGGCCACAGTGGGGCGCCCCTGCCTGACAGCTTATTGAGCATTGCCCAAAGAGACGGGAATGCCACAGGCCTCCCATGGCCGACAGAGAGACCAGCCAGGCTGGTATTGCCCGGTGAGGCTCCCACGGGCACCACGTTGGCTGCCTCCATCCCGGGTGGTGCCTGGCTTTGCGGAGAACCAGCCCCATCTGTAGCTGAATCCATGGGTCCCTCTCTGGGGCTTCCCAGTCAGGATCAGGCCACTGATTCCTCCTGTTCTGGCCCCCTAGTGGGGCCCCCTCCTCTGGCTTCATTCGGTTCCCTTGACTGGCTGCTGGGCTCCATAGAAAACGGGGCCTTCAGGGGAGGCCCCCCTGGGTTCCCCTTCCTTGCTTCTGGGAGCTCTTCTGTCTTCCCTGCTGCTTGGTGGCCCTGCCCCCAGTGGCTGCAACCCTTGAGTGAGTTGCAGCTGAGGGGTAGCAGGAATGCGGGGGGGGGGGGAGAGGGAAGGGAGGGCCAGGCCCTGAAATGGGTGGTGGTGGTGGCCAGACCAGTGGGGCTGAGTGGGGGTAGAGGAGGCAAAGCAGGTCCTTGATACATTTTGAGTAGCCTTCCTCTCGGTAGTCCATAAAGGGACGTAAAGAACATAGAACAGAGCATCGTATGGCTGGAAGGGACCTCGGAGGTCTTCTAGTCCAGGGGTATGCAAAGTTGGCTCTTCTATGACTCGTGGACTTCAACTCCCAGAATTCCTGAGCTAGCATGACTGGGTCAGAAAGTCTGGGAGTTGAAGTCCATGAGTCATAGAAGAGCCAACTTTGCCTACCCCTGTTCTAGTCCAACCCCCTGCTCCAGGCAGGAGACCTAATTTACAGAGACAAGTTGCAGGGAGGAGGATGGCAACAGAGTCCCTTGGGAGTTGGGCAGCATATAAATGTAATAAAATAAATAAATAAACAAACAAACAAACTCTTGGTGGCCATTGGAAACCAGCACAGAAATTCTGGCGGTTAACAACCGTACATTCAGTCACTTGTTCAAAGTCGCAGCGGTGCTGATGAGAAAACTTGTGAGTTGTTCTCCAAGTTGTGGCTGCCACAGTGTCCCCACAGCCAAGCGACCCCTTTCAGGTGCTTAGCCACCGAATGATAAGGGTCGCTGTGTCCTGGGGTCAAGTGGCCGTATTTGCGACCTACGCTCTCCTCTCCTGCCAATCACGGGCAATGGGGAAGCCGGTGGTGGGTGGTGGGTTTGACAGCTCCTGTCTGGAGGTTTTTAAGAAGATACTGGACAACCACCTGTCCGAAATGATACAGGGTCTCCTGCTTGAGTGGTTGGACTACTAGAAGACCTCCAGCTGTACTCTGATTGATTGATTGATTGATTGATTGATTGATTGATTGATGGCAGGCCCTGCCCTGCCTTTCACTTTCACTTTGTCCTTTCCCTCCCTCCCTCCCTCCCTCCCTCCCTCCCTGTGGCCTCCCTGGGCCTGGTTCTTGCTCCCTTGGACGGGTCCTCTCTTCTTTGAAGTCCAGCAGCCGGTGGCCAAAGGGTGGGTTGGTCAGCTCCGGACCCAGGCCTGGGGGCAGCCCTTGTTTTTATCTGTCAACCTGCTGGCCTTCTCTCTGAGCTAACGGGGGAAACTTTCTCTTTAAGCCGCCGCCACTCCAGGGGATGCTGAGGTTGGAGGAACCAGGCAGCCGGGCGTTTCCTCTCCGGCTCTCCCGGCAACAGCTGGGGCGCCAAAGTAAGAGACCCTCCGAGGGGGAAGGGGACGAGTGAGGACTTCTGGGGGACCATTCACCCAAAGGGTCCTTAACCTCCCTTTCCCTATACGCTTCCCCCTGATTCATTCCCCTCCCCCCCCCTTCATGTTCAACCCCGAAATAACCACTGCAGCCGCTTGTGATTTAGCTTCCGGCTCTGGAACGCAAATGAGAGGCCGCAGGGCGTCTTTTGTGGTCCCTTTTTTTCCAGCCCCCCACCCGGAGAAGCTTCCCCCGATGTGGGGGCCGGGTGTTTCCAGTATTCTGCGCTCAAAGCGATTCCGCACTCGCATTTCCAGCAGAGGAAAGATTGGTACGAGAACACCGACCAAGACCTGCGTGATTACGTGGTGCAGAGGCTGTGAGTGACCCCTTTGGGGGTTTTTTGGGGGGGGGGTTGGGGGGGGGCTGAACTGCGCGGGGCTGCTGCTTGGAAGAGGCAGCGAGGAAATGGGAACGAAAGGGGAGAGAGAGAGAAAGGCTTCGCTGTTCCTTGTTTTTTGATGCTTCGTGGGGAGAAATATAAACTGCTTTTTATTCTGCTCCCGCATCTTCGTCTGTTGGGAGTTTTGGGATGTGGGATTCCAAATGAAGTCAGGTTCTCTTGGCTTTTCTAAAGCGGAAGCTTCAAGCTCAAACCCCTTTGCACCATCTAGGGAGCTATCAGAATAATGTTTTTCTAAATAGTTTACTTATTTGACTGTATTAGCTCCCATGCCAATCCCGGAGGTGCCTTTTTTCAGGAGGCAACTGGACTTTTATGGTTTTTTTCTTTTTGAAGACGTTTCGCTTCTCCTCTGAGAAGCTTTTTCAGCTCTGACTGGAGGGTGGGGAAGGGAAGGATTTCTACTCCTTGCAGACAGAGCTTGTGCATTTGCATCCTTTGAGAGGGTCTCTGAGGCCACCTGGAGGTTTGTCTGTGCCCTCAGGGTCGCCTCCAAGTGGCCTCAGAGACCCTCTCAAAGGACGCAAATGCACAAGCTCTGCCTGCAAGCAGCGTCAATCCTTCCGGTCCCCCCTCTGTTCAGTCAGAGCTGAAAAAAAGCTTCTCGGAGGAGGAGCGAAACGTCTTCAAAATGGAACAAACAAGAAAAGTCCAGTTGCCTCCTGAAAAAAAGGCACCTCCGGGAGAAAACCGTGACCTGGATGACTGGGGATCTCCGTGGACTCTTGTGCCAACGTGATGAAGGCCAGCCGTCTTTTTTCTCCACCCCCCCCTGCAGGGTCCATGCCATCTTTCCCGCTCCTGACTTGGCCGTCCTGAAGGATCCCCAGGTGGAGAAGGTGGTGTCCTACGCCAAGAAAGTGGAAGGGGACGTCTACCAGTCGACCAACCACTGGGTGGGTGGTCTTGCCCTCCTCCTCCTCACCCGGGTGCCCCCTTCCCCCCCCCCCCTTGCGTCCACCTGGCAACGTCCCAAGGGGAAGAGCCCGGACGGAGCCCCGGGACCCCACTCGAGCTGGAGCCTCTCCCCCCCCACCCCCCGTCTATCTATGGGTGCTGTTTAAGGGCTGATCTGTTGAAGGCTCTGCTGTGAGGGCCCAGGGAGAAGACGGCCATCGGCATAGCTCTAGACTTACAACAGTTCGTTTAGTGACCGTTCGAAGTTACAACAGCACTGAAAAAAGCCACATGACCATTTTTCACAGTTACAACCATTGCAGCATCCCCTTGGTCACGTGATCAAAATTCAGACACTTGGTAACTGACTCATAGTTATGACGGTTGCAGTGTCCCGGGGTCATCTGATCCCCTTTTGCGACCTTCCGACAAGCAAAGTCAATGGGGAATCCAGATTCACTTAATGACCGTGTTACTAACTTAACCAGAATGATTCACTTAACAACTCTGCCAGGTTACAAAGTGAGACAGTCCTTCCGGGGTCCTCCGGGATGGCCCAGGGCCCCTTGGCCGGTTCCTTCCCTCGCTGTCCTCTGTCTGACCCAGCGGACGCAGCTCCCTTCTCTCTCCTCGGCTGCCATCCTCCCCAGCCGCTCGGATGCAGAAGGGGAGGACGGAGGCTCTGCCTCCCTCCCAGCCTCCCCGTTGCTCATCAGCCGAGAGGAGGGCTCTGGGGCCCTGACCCTTCGGGCCCCCCTTTACACCAGAAATTCCTGCCCTGACTCTAAAGAAGCCTCTCTCTCTCTCTCTCTCTCTCTCTCTCTCTCTCTCTCTCTCTCTCTCTCTCTCTCTCTCTCTCTCTCTCTCTCTCTCTCTCTCTCTCTCTCTAGGATGTGTATTGCTGCCTAATTATGGTGAAGCTCTTCAAGATAGAGAAGGAACTGAGGGAGAAGAGGACCTTCCGGGGCCACAAGCAAGTCACCGCGGACGGTCGGGCCTCGCCTGTGGGACCCACCCAGCCTCTCAGTAAGTACTCCGCGAGGGAGCAACGGGGAACAGAGGAATCCCTCCGTGTCTGTGCGTGTCTTGTGAACCAGGTGAACTCGCTGCCCGCCCTTCCCCTCCGGACCCCCCCAAATCGATGGTCAGAACTCCCCTCCTGAGCTTCACTTTGCCAGAGGCCAGCTTGACATAGACTATGGGGGGGGGGGGAGGGAGGTAGGGAGCTGCTGGGGAAGGGGGATCCATTGTGCCTTCCTGAGACATCGGCTGATCCTTGTTCCCAAGAAGGCCGGAATGCAACGGAATGCATCTCCTGATGCAGGGACCGTTACCAAAACAATCCCTTTGAATGTAACTGGACGGGAGGGAGATAACGGGGTGGGGGGGTGGGGTGAGGAATGAGTAAGGGGAAGTTAACTGGGGAACCTTCAGGTGCAGATGTTTAGTCCTGGCTTTGCTGTATTGTAACCCCTCGGCTTTTAGTTTATCTCTCACACAAATTGAGTCGAGGGTCTTTCTTTCCTAAGAACCCAAATTGGGGCAGGCATGACATCAACCCCGGCCGCTGCTTGAGCAGAATTTCTCTCCTGTCGAAAGGATGTTCAGGGATGGGTTTTGTGAGAGGTGGGCTTCCTCTCACCAAGGTTGGGCAGGGTCCCTTGGCTGCAGCTGCTCTGTTTTGCTGACAGCTCCCTGAAAGTTGGCGGGAAGAGCAAGGCCGCCTTTGAGGGGAGCTTTGCGGTCTTGGTGAGGAAGACGCGCCCCTTCCCTTAGCTCGGATGCTCTCTGGTGTTTTATATTTACCGGCTTGGGCGTAACTCTTGCTTTTTCTACCGTAATAAAAATTTTCTCTGGTCCCCTTGCGGTTGGCTTTTGCTGCTTGGTCCTTCCGGTTGTCCTGGATCGCAGCTGTCTTTCAAAGGACTTTGACGTTCAGAGATTTTGCCCATTCAAGGTCGATGGTTGATTGACAGGTTGGACCATGTCAGAGCAACAGAGGGGCAGTTGTCCCTTGGAACGGCTGCTTGCCCCTCCGTTTCAGGGGGGCCTCTGGGACAACGCCTTCCCCCAGCCTCCCTTTGGCTTCATCTGTGTTTCTTGGGCGGTTGGGATTCTGCCAGCTGTGAGAGGTGTCTCTTCCATCACAGCCTCTTCCCCCCCCCCTCCTCCGGTGCAACCGGCCGCAGACGCTGCCCTTTGGCTAAGAAAACCAGCCTGTTTCGGATCGCATCTTTTCGTGCTCGGGGGGGTCCAGCCAGGGGATGGGGCAGAAGGGTTGACTGTTCTGTTGTACTTGATTTGCTGATCTGTTGTGTAGACCTGTTTCAAAATGTCTTCACTTTGTCCCACTGGTGTTGGAAAAAGTCCGGGCTGTGTTCCTGTGTGTGTGTGTGTGTGTGTGTGTGTGTGTTGGCCAGAGTGGGGGCCACTTCAGCACTGGGGGCTTTTCCGCCTCCCTCCCCAGCTTCTCAAAGGAAGGATTTTGGTCTGCCATTTTTTGTTGTGGTTGTGGTGAGTGAGTTTGGAGAGGAGGGAGAGTCTTGGTTTTTCTGTGTTGCTGCTCCTTAATTTTTCCCTCCAATTTGCCAACTCAAACATGGCGGCCCTTCGCTGACTAGAGCCTCCCGGGGCTGCTAACTCAGCTTCCGCTTTGCAGCTTGGGGAGCAAAGTCCTTGCCTCTTCATGTCCTGTGAAGTGACCGGCCCCTGATTCCCTGCAGGGCTCCTCCTAGGTCCTCGCAGGGGAAGAAGAAGATCTGTCCATCCGAGGGAGATTTCCCCCCCCCCCCGCCCTTTGTTCCACTGCCGGAATCGGCTTGTTTATCGGGGCTGGGGGGGGAGGGGGCTGGCAGATCTCCTGGATCAGGCCTGGGTGTGTTTTGTGCTCTCTTTTCCGCCTTGTGTCGGGGGTTCTTCCTGCCAGGCCAGCCACCTCTTGGGCTGTTTCCAAGAGCGTTTGATTCTCCTTGACTCCCACTCGCTGTCTTTCCTCCTCCTCCTTCTCCTCCTCCTCCTCCCCCCCATCTTCTCCTCCTCCTCCTCCGGTTGCTCCCCCCCACCCCCGGCTGGGAGCTGTTCTCTGCCCCACGGCTGCCTCGGATGGTGGCTCCCGAGGGGCCTTTTCCGGCTGGTGTTCCCTGACCAGCACCAGCACCTGCTTCGGGCCTCCCTCGTTCAGGCGTTAATGTTGAGACACCCAACATGGCTGGCGTCCTTTCCCCCTCCGGCGATCCCCTTCCTGGCCCCAAGCGCCGTCTCTTCTCCACCTTCATTTTGGGGTGGGTGGGGGGAATAAATGAAACCTCGATCGGTGTTTTCAGTTGTGGACCGATTTTCACTAGTTCTCCTTGCACACCACCCAGAATGGCATTCGTGTGAGATGGGCAGGCATATAAATGTTAACCTAGTAAATAGACAAATACAAGTGAAAACCTCACTGCTGCCACCTTTCCGTGGTAAAATGTCCAAGTTCTGGTATTGCACCCCTTCTCCTCCTTCGGGTAGCCTATTTTAAGCAAGTGGAGGTCCCAGCCCCACATTTCTTCGGAGGCCTGAGTGTTTACAGACCATTCGGAAGGAAATTGGACGGCTGCTCTCTTTCCCCTCAGGGCTTCGGTGGCCATGGCGAAATCCCCTGTTCTGAACAGCCGGAAGATCCCCCCACCCCACCCCCACCCCTGGTCCTGAGGCACTTCCTGCCCCTTGTGCCCGGGACGCCTCCCACCTGCTCTTCCCCCCCCCATCTCTCTCTCTCGAACGGAGGATCGGTCCGGATTAGTCCCTCGTGATGCTCCCCACAAATTCTCCCTTCAGGGGGTGGATTGCAAGATAATTTTCCATTAAGGGAGCGTTTGTGGGTTGCAGCAAGTCAACTTGGCTTCACCTATCATGGAGGGTGCTGCACGGAGGTTATCCCACACACACACCCCTCGAATATCTGCCCCTTGAGGGACTAAAAAGCCCTTTTAAAAAGCCAGGCTGATGAGCAAACCTGCAAAGACGGAATGCGTTTACATGACCTGTTTTTTACTCGGACGACTTCGCCCTTCAGCAGAACCAGGGAAGAGATTGAACAGGGTTGTGTGTTTTCATTGACAGGCAGTCAGCTGGCCGCCCCAGAAGTGCCTCTGAGCCCCACGCAGGACCCCCCAGGTATATTTCCTTTCACTTTCGTTATTTGTAGCCAGCCTTCAGCTTTTCCTGACCTCGGGAGCCCCAACATTTAAGCCAACTCAGACGGGAAAGGCTGAAGCGATGGAACCGTTATCGCACGATCGCTGCAGCAAAGGATTCGGCGGCTTCTGGTCGGCCTGGCCAAAGGGGGGCGGGGGGGGAAGCCTCGGTCGCCCGACTGGCTCTGGGGCGATGCCCGGGGTCTCTTCGTGGGCACAGCCCCTGCCTGCCTTCCCTGTTTGGGTGGGCAATTTGGGGATGTCCAAAAGGTTTCTCTCTGCTGGAGGCGTCAAGCCAGCGTTCCTTGAAGCCTTCGCAAGTTTCACGTAGGCCCTGCTTCTTACGGGAGCAGAGTTTCTCTACCTTTGTTTAGCCCAGGCTTTAGCGTGTTGTGTGAACCCGTTTGTTTCACTGCCAAGGTTGGGTCTTGGGAGCAGCCGGCAGCTGCTGAGCTGTCCTGGGGTGCCTTTTGCAGGTGTCAGTCAGCTCAACCCCATGTCCATTTGGACCATCCAGAACACACTCACTTCGCTGGACCCCCTGGCGGCCTCTCCGACGAATCCGCCTGCTCAGACTCACGACGAGGAAGCGGCTCTGACGGTTGGTTCCCCCACCCCCCACCCTTGTCCTTCTCCGCACCCAGATACTGCACTCTAACCACTGCGCCACCGCGGCTCCTGTCACGCCAGCCCCGATGGGTGACTCGGGGGTGTCGATCTCACCGTGTTCAGAAGTTCGTAGTGTGACTCCCCAAGGCGGCCATGGCAAATAACACGGGTGGGGCGTGGGGGGGGGAGAATCCCTCCTGCAGGACAGGTTTGCAGCTGTGCCGATCCTGAAAGGGAGGAGTCCTTCTCTTCTCTTCCCCCCCTCCCCCTCCCCAGTACGAAGGAAACCCCTCTCATTTCTGGGTGGGGAAAGCCTTGAGCTGGGGGGGGGGCTGTGTGCGGTGGGTTCAGGTCCGGAGAAGCCCCCAGGCCTTTTCTTGGGTGTGCCCCCCTTCCGCCTCAAATAGGTGCCCCTCTCGCACCCATGACTTTTAGCCTGATGGCCCGTCTTGTTTCCTAGATGGCCACCTCTCCCCCTTGGATTCCTCAGCCCCAAAGCGCGACGAGGGCCTCTTCGGGCACCTTCCCGAGTCCCCCTTCGGCCTCCGGCCAGCTCCTGCCCCCGCATCTGTTTCCTGCCCCCCTCGGAGCTCTGGACACCAGCGGGGGCATCCTGGGGGAATCGGGTCTGCAGGGCGGAGGAGTCCAGGTAGGCCCTGGGGGGGAGGGGCCTCTGTGCTCCGTTCCCCTTGCCCCCTTGGGTGGGAAATGGGGAGTTTGAGGATTTCAGTTGGCAAAGGTCTTCATATTTGGGGTGTGTGTGTGTGTGTGTGTGTGTGTGTGTGTGTGTGTGTGTGTTCCCTGCAAGATCACTAGGGGCCACTTCTCTGCTGCCCTTCCCTTGGCCCCTGTGGGCAGCAGAATCTCTGGCCTTGCCCGGCCTCTATCAGATGCCACAACCCTCCACAGAGATTCCCTAGAGACTTCATTGGGTGCCAATCTGCCAGTTGCTGCTGCTCATGAGTGCCCTCTGACTGGCCCTGAAGATTTTTTTTTTTGGGGGGGGGGGAGTCCATCTGTCCCCCTCCTTTGGTTGGGGCAGGGGCCCTGTCACGCAGTGATCTATATTGCCTGTCATATGTATATCCAGGGAGAAGCATCCCTATCTAATATAATGGTTTATTCCTGAGCACGTGATTGATATGTTCTTGTACGCATGTGTGCATTCCATTCTCTCCTCCTGTTCCTGGCTTCCATTGAAGCAAGACCTATTTTTATATCAGAGATGTAGAATAATGAGGATTTATTGTTTTGTACCAAAATAAACATTTTTACTTAGACTTTTAAACTGCGGTTTCTTTTCTAATGTCTGATGTCCGGGAAAAGATCTATTTCTCCTTTGTGAGATTAATTTTCACCTCTGACAGGCCCCTTGCAAAGAGGGGCCCCTGGTGGGGGTTTGATGAGCTTCTGAATGTTCTGCTGATTGTTCTTCCTCCTGGCAGGGTCTGGATCCGGGCTCCCCCCTCTCTTACTCCGTGGCCCCTCTTCCTCCTCACGCCTTGCCAGGGGCCCAGAGTCAAAGCGCCTCCTTGGGGTCGATGGCGGCAGCAGCACCAGGCCTGAGCCCAGAGCCCCCTCCGCAGCAGCGGCCCCCACCGCCCTGCCCGAAGTCGGCCCTGGGGCCTGGCACCCTGGTGAGTGGGGGGTGGGGGTTTATGGGGCCGAGTCGGCCTCCCGCCAGGACCCTTCTAAGCAAGAGCCCCAAAACGGTGCCAGGAAGGTTTTCGGGCTGCTGCTTCTGCCGGGGGGGGGGGGGGGAAATCCTTGCCTTGGGCTCTCCTGAGGGCCCCCTTCCCCTTCCCCCCCCCTTCTGCCTCTGCGGGGATTTCCAGACACAGAAAAGACCTTTTCCACTTCGGCAGTTGTGCAAAAGCGTTCTTGGAAAACTCAGTTGTGGCTGTTCTGGATGCATCCAGCCTGTGGAGGGAAGCCATCGGGAGGGCTGGGGGCCCCCCTCAAGTGCCCGCTTGGCGTGCAGAAACTGACAGGCCAGAGGGAGGTTGAAGCCGGGGGGGTGGGGGGCGTGGAGTGGGGCTGCCAGTCCACGGAGGGGCTCCACTTGCAGAGCACAGAGAGGAGAAGGTGGGGGTGGGGGGAGGGTTGAGAGCTGATGGCCTCCAAGGTACCCCAAAATTCCACCCATTTTGGTTTTCGCCTCCAGAGCACAGCCGCTTCCTGGCAGTTACGTCAGTCCAGGGGGGGGAGGGGGGGTTCTTGAATTCAGAGAAAACCCCCCTTTCTGCCAAGAATTGAGGTTCCAAGGAGAACCTAATTTTTTCGTCTGAGCTCTCTTCCTGGCAGCCATTTCTGACTTTTGTTTCCACCAGGGGGACCCCCATTTTGGGACCAGAGAGGCCTCCTCCCACGGGCTGTTGGGTAAGCTGAGCAGGTCCGGTTCTTCCACGCCTCCCTCCTGGGCCCCTCCTGGCCATGCCCTCTGGAGGACACGCAGATCCCCACCCCTGACCTGTGCCTTCCCCACCCCCACCCCCACCCCCGAGCCCTCATGTGGAAGAAAGAGCACCTCCCACCTGCTTCCCTGGTCAGTGCCAGCGGGAGGGTGCCCAGGTCAGCTGCAGCTACGGGGTGCAGCAGCTCAAGGCTATTCTCCCCCCCCCAAGGCCAGCCAGAGGCACCTGCTGCTCCTTCCCGGGAGGGTGGGGGCCACTGGTGACCCCCCAGCCCCCCGATTTCCCCTGTGTGGGAGGACCAGGAGGAGTGGAGGTCTCCAGCCCCCTCCTTGAGCCACCAGGGCAAATGCCCCGTCCTCCCCCAAAGGAGGTGGGCCTGTGTGCCCCAAAGGAGCAAAGCTCCTCCTCCCTGGGCTGCAGGTGCCCCCGGAGGCATCAGGAGGTGTCCTTTCCTGGCAGGTAAGCGTCGGAGACTGGCAGAAGGGGCTTGGAGGGCACCTCCTGCCGGCTCCTCTCCCTCGGCCCTACCCGATGCCCCAGCGCAGCAGCCGCCTCCGGTCACCCTCGAGTCCCTGCAGCGCTCGCTGGAGGACCTGCGGATCTCCGTCCTCCGCAACTGTAAGTGGGGCAGTGGCCCCTTCTGTGACCCCCCCTTCCTCCCCCAACCTGTGGGTCTGTTCCGGCAGCCCCTTTCCCTGGCCCCCTCCCCCTCTTCTCCTCCTCCCCACAGCCCCACCTGACTCTCCCCGGTTGCCTTCTTCCGCAGTGGGAGCCGTGCACAGGCAGGTGGAGTCCCTGGAGAAGAGGATCCACACGCTGGAGCGCTGGCGGGCAGAGACGGAGGGGCGCCGGCAGCTGCCACCGCCGTAGCCACCGGCTGGGCTCCCCTCCCGCTCCTCCTTTCCGTGTACAGAACGCCCCGTTCTCAGGACGGCTCTTTCGCTTCACTTTTTATTCCTCAGCGTGTCAAACGGGAGACAATTTTGACTCTGTTCCTTGGACGGCAGTGCCCGGTTGGCGGAGACGGGCCTCCCCTGCACGTTCCCCCACCGTGCTTCATCCGGTGCTGGACGGCTGTGGTGCCCAGTGATGGGACGGCCTCTGAAGCCGAGGTGGAAGTCTGTGGAAGCCGAGGCTGCTCCAGAAAGTGCCCCAGCCGTCACTGGGTCCCGGGGAGAGAGAGAGAGAGAGAGAGAGAGAGAGAGTGGGAGGGGTCTCAGGAGGCCACACGGGTCGAGGCCAGTGACAGGCCGTGGGAAGCCCCGCTGGGAGCTCGGCTGCTCTGGCCAGTCTGGGTGGTGGTGGGTTGGCAGCCCCCTCGCCTGGAAGATCAGCTCATGCTCTGAGCGGCTCCCCTTCACGACTGTGAACCTCGTGTCTGACTCTGGGAGCGTCCTGGGACTTCACCACCACCTCCTCCTCCGTGAATGTCGCTGCCCTGGAAGAGCCGGACACGGACAGCAGTTTCACCTCCTCTTCTGGCCAGGACCGGCTCGTCTGCCGAGCGAGGGGGTCGGTGGCATCTCTGAGTGGGAGGGAAGGCTGTGCTGATGGCAGGACTCGTGCCTGGCCGGCAGGGAGCGGCACGTTGCCTGGCCCTTGGGCCGCCTGGACGTTGGCGGGAGGCCCATGTGAGCGCTCCCCGGTCCAAGCGGAAGGGCAGGTGGGGAATTCGCTCCATCCGGTTTGTGGTTTTAGGTTTGATGCGAGGCAGTTTGGGAATTGAAAGATTTGAGACGGGAGACGGTCTGTAGGTTTGCCGTGAAGACGAAGGATTTTGAAGGCTACGTACACCCTGCCTGTCTCTATGAAGGCTGAGAAATAACTTTCTTTAGGGAGCGTCAACGCTGGAAGCCTCTTTCCGGATGTTTTCAAGGATAAGGTTTCTTTCGGGTCATTGTAGGAGAAGACCTGGGTCAGCCCAAGGGGCCCCCCAAAAACGGGGGTTGCCTGGTCGCTCAAGAAAATGTCTTGCCTTTCAATAAAAATTGTTGGTTGGAAAAGACGCTCTGAGCTCCTGGTTTCTTCCAGTGGGGGGAGAGAGAGAGATTGGCTGAATCTACAATTTAAAACTCACAAACAAGGCCCAGATTTTGGAAAAGGGGACATTCCTGCTGCTGCTGCTGCTGCTGCTGCTGCTTCCTCCTGCCGCCCCCCAAAGACAGGCAACCCCCAGTTTGGAGTGGATCTGATCAGAACCCGATCCCTGGATTTGGGGGAGAGAGAGGGGGGCTTCGTCCTTGGCAGAGGGGCTCCTTTGCCCACCCGAAAATACGAATCCCCCCCTCCCCGAGTAATTCAGGCAAAGCAAGCAGCATTTATTAAGGGGGGAGGGCAAGTCCTTTTGTGGGGCACACAAACGCAGTGCATACACCCGATAAGAGGAGGCGAGCGATCAAGCAAAGGCGTGGATTAAATGTGAGATTTGAACCACAGAAACCATTGAATATCTTAGATAATAATATTCCACAAGGGGCGAGATTTGTGGGTTGCGTTGCTCCTTCCCAGCCGGGTTGGTGCCTTACTTTAAACTCGCAAGTGTATTCAAGGACTTCCAGGATACGGTCTCTGTTGTGTAGTTGCCGGGGGAAAGCAAATTGCCGCACAGCAAAGAAATGGCCTTGACTAAGAGGAGAAAAACTTGCTTTCTTTGAAGGCCCACACTGCCATGTTTAAAAGAGCTAATAGCCCCTTTTTAAAATGCTAATGGTGCAGCATAAAATTCCAGGCAAAGCTTCCTTGTGTTTTTGTGGGTCACAGGTTGGGCTTTGATGCCAGCAGGGCTGCGAGGGACCCTCCCCCCTCCAGCTCTTAGCTCCCAGGGTCGCAGGGGGCAGCAGGGGGCTGGCAGGAGGAGGAGAGTGCCAGCGCCAGCAGATAAGGGTGGCAGAGAGGCTGGCACAGAGGATAAGGCAGCTGCCAGAGGGAGCAAAGGAGGTGGCCATAACGAAGAAGCAGACCTGAGGCCCGGTGGGCTCCTGCCCCCCCCCTGCTTAGAGCAGCAGGGCCCATTTGGGGAGAGGCCAAAGGTCATGGTTGCTAAGCCAACCAATGGGGTGCTACGGCTGGCTCAGGAATTCTGGGAAGTCCATGGGTCATAAAGTTGCCATAGTTACCCTCCCTTGCTCTAGCGCCTTCCATCTCTGGATGGCCGGTAGAAAAATGGGACTCCTGGGTCTGTCCAGAGGGAGGTGGCACATGGGCTTTGTGCTGACCCGGACGACGGACATGGAACAGAATTGAACCATTACCTGCTGCAACTCTTCCACGCTGACCCTGAGGGCATCTTGGCCAAATCTGTGAAGGGAGATGGCCCAGCCTGTCTGGGGGAATTGCAGCTGCCCTCCACGGATTCCAGCCCCCCACCCCCCAAGTGAAGTCCCATTGCTCTTAAAATCCCCTTTCCTGGGTAAATCCAGGGCTGTGCAGCCCTCAAGGCCACAGAAGGGGACCTTCTCCTTAGCAGATGGTTGGCCTTTGGGTGACCCTTTATTTTATTCAATTTACCTAATTAAAGGCCAGGGGCGTTGGGAGAGGGATGAGATCACACAACTCCGAGGTCCCACAAGGATTTTATGATGTCCCCCAAGACCTGCAGAAAAGACTTGTTTCAACTGGGAGACTTTTGCCTGTCTGGACACCCAGCTCTCCCGTCGTCACCAACTTTTGGGAAAAACCATAGAGTGAAAGAGACCATGTTCAAACAGGTCTCGGATATTCATCTCACAGTAGGAAACAGAGGCCTCCCCCCCACACACACTTTTGGGGGAGTCTTGTCTATTCTGAAACTGTTTTATCTTAATATAACTATCATATTTCTTATCTTGCCCTTCATTGTATGACAATTTTATTTATCAATAGAAGAGAGAATTTGTAGCTCAACATTGTTGTTGATGTTACGTAGCTTGGTAATGAGATATTTACACAGACTTCTGCAAAGCCTTTGATTCAGTGGTACACGACAAACTACTTCTAAAACTCAAATCCTATGGCATTTCTGGATCCCTGCATAAATGGATAGCTGTGTTCCTGTCAAACAGACAACAAGCAGTCAAAATAAGGAACGCCCTATCAAACCCTGCACCTGTCAACAGCGGTGTCCCCCAAGGCAGCGTTTTAGGACCCACACTCTTTATACTTTACATAAATGACCTTTGCAATCGAATCATAAGCAACTGCGTTCTCTTCGCTGATGATGTAAAACTATTCAACACCACTGACAATGCTGCTGCCCTACGAAGAGACCTTGACTATGCATCAGAATGGTCAAACAATTGGCAACTCTAAATATCAACCAACAAATTATCTGTCTTGCACATTGGCAAAAAAAAATCAGAACATCAAATACAAGCTTGGCAGATACGACCTCGTAGACGACCCGCATTCTGTCAAGGACCTTGGAGTACTTATCTCAAATGATCTAAGTGCCAGAGCTCACTGTAACAGCATTGCCAAAAAGGCACTACGAATTGTTAACCTAATCTTGCGAAGCTTCTTCTCCGGTAATACAGTATTGTACTGCAAACCAGGGCATACAAAACGTTTGCCAGACCAATTCTCAAATACAGCTCATCTGCCTGGAACCCCCACTGTATATCGGACGTTAATACAATTGAGCGAGTCCAGAGGTATTTCACGAGATGACTACTCCACTCCTCTGCTCACAATAGAATAACTTATGCCACCAGGCTTGAAATTTTTGGGATTAGACAACTTAGAACTACGCCACCTTCGATCTGACTTCAGCGTAGTACACAAAATTATCTGCTACAACGTCCTACCTGTCAATGACTACTTCAGCTTCAACCGCAATAATACACGAGCACACAATAGATACAAACTTAAGGTAAACCGCTCCAAACTTGACTGCAGGAAATACGACTTCAGCAACAGAGTGGTCAACGGCTGGAATGCACTACCTGACTCTTGTTACATCCCCAAACCCCCAAAACTTTAACCTTAGACTGTCTACTGTTGACCTCACCCCATTCCTAAGAGGTCTGTAAGGGGCGTGCATAAGCGCACCAACGTGCCTACCGTCCCTGTCCTTTTGTCCCCATTTATTCGTATCCTTATCCTGTATTCATAATCATGTTTATTCCTATATCTGTTATGTTATACGTGTTTGACAAATGAATGAATGAATGAATGAATGAATGAATGAATAAATAATAAATAAATAAATAAATAAATAAATAAATAAATAAATAAATAAATAAATAAATAAATAAATAAAAATAAAATCAATCAAGCTCACAGAGAGCATCTAGGACTCCACAATTTTAATTAATTCACTTTTTGCTCTGACTGATGAAGTTGCTTGGATGAGCAATGAAACCTCTCAGATTAACAAAGTTTGGTCCATTTGCCATGATTCAAGGCTTTAGACATATTAATTTACTTATTTTACTGCTTGATGATTATGTTGAAATTTAATTTCATTAGTCTTACACTGTTTGTATGTTTATTTCCTTTGGTTTCAAAACATCTCAATTGTCAATGATACAAAGGAAGTATACAAGTCGAATAATAGCTGCAATGAAAAAATGAAACATTATGAGCCTAAGAAACCAATTCTCTATCAGTTCTCTACTTTCATCATCAGGTGTTCCTTGGTGTTTAGATCTGGTCTCAGGATGATAATGTAGCATTTGGGGATGAAGATGCAGCCCAGCAGCCCAGCACTGGAGGCCAGGATGGAGAAGACCTGCACGGCCACCATGAACTTCCCTTTGGTGCTCAGGTAGGTGGGCAGGAAGGAGACCCAGACGCTGCAGAAGACCAGCATGCTGAAGGTGATCAGCTTGGCTTCGTTGAAGGCCCCAGGAAGGTTCCTGGCCAGGAAAGCCACCGTGAAGCAAATGGCAGCTAGGAAACACATATAGCTGAGGGTGACATAGAACATAACAACTAAGCCTTCGTTGCATTGCAGGATGATCTCTCCAGGCTGGGAGTGGCGGTCTGAGTCAGGGAATGGGGGAGAAATTCCCAGCCACAATGCACAGATGAAAATTTGGCCAGCAGAACCAGAAAGGATGATGGAGTTGGCCAAGCTCTTCCCCAACCATTTTCTAATCCTGTTCCCTGGTTTTGAGGCCAGGAATGCCAGCACCACTGTGATTGTTTTGGCCAACACAGAAGACACTGCTACTGAGAAGACGATGCTGAACACTGTTTGTCGGAGAAGGCAGGTGGCTTTCCTTGGTCGTCCAAGAAAGAGAAAAGAGGACAAGAAGCAAAGCAGGAGGGCGACCAGGAGGATGTAGGAGAGGTCCCGGTTGTTGGCTTTGACAATGGGAGTTTCTAGGTATTTAATGAATACGATTAAAACAAAGCCTGTGGTTAGAAAGAAGAGTAGGGCAAAGGAGGCCAGGATGATGCCCAGGTGTTCTTCATAGGACAGGAAGGTTATTCTTTTGGGGATACATTGGACTCGGTTCTTGGTTGGATATTGATCAGCTGGGCACTTTGTGCATTTTTCAGTATCTGAGAAAAAAGGAAAGTAATATTTCTTTTAGTACCGTTTGTTTTATAGCCTCTCCTTTCATCTTTCAAGAAAGACAGCTGACACTGAGAGACAGGAAAGCCCATTTGGACCATTTGCAACCTCATGTAGAACACATTGCAACAATTCAAACAGGAAGTAATCAAGGCATGAACAATCCCCCCAGTCCAGGAAAGGGCACAGTTGCCACACAGAAAGAACCTGTGTGAATGCCCCTTTAGGGATGGCATCCACCTTCTCATTCAGTTGCAGCCCTGATTCTAGGATGACTCTCAAATTAGGCACCCCCTCCATCCAGGGGAGTGCCACCACCCCATCTAGAGTCACAGACGGCTTGTCACTAGGGGCCAAAAACAGAAAGCCAGAATCCATACATCCTCCCGGTGCCCAGTGAACACTGCAAGAGCACCACCTGACTGGCCATGGGTGGTGTACAGATGACGCCATACCCCGATGTGGCAAACGACTCACCGAACCGGTTTCATATAAATGATAAAGATGAAAGTAGGGAGGGAGGGAGGCTCAAGCCCTGAGGGGACCAAGGGCCTGACCTCTGTCCCCAACAACACCAACTGAAACCATCTGCGAAGAAAGGAGAACCGTTGCAAAACAATGCCTCCCACTCCCAACCCTGAAAGCCGGTCCAGAAGGAGACCTTGATTGACGGTACCAAAACCCATGGAAAGATCCAGAAGGGCCAGGATGGTTGCCCCACCCATAGGCACATATCTCTTCAGAGATCACCCGCAAGAGCAACCAGCGCTGTCTTGGGACAGTAACTAAGCCATCAGCCTGGGTGCTGTACCTGAGCAACCACCATGCTCTCAACAAATTGTCCTAAAATGTCGGACAGTGTTCAAAAGTTGTTCACCATGATTGAATCCATGGAGAGTATCTTGAGAGGTAGGGGTGCACTACTGCCTCCTTCTGGACAGATGGTGGTACCACCCATTTCTGGAAACAGGCATTAATTTCCATCAAGTGGAGATTAGTCTCAGCCATTAGAAATCCCTTAAAATGTGATTCTATCAACAGGTTTGGGGCTCTTATGATAACAGGGACCTTGTATAACATTTTGATCTAGTCCCCTCTTCCAATCTTGTTTTTTTTTAATGTTTCTTTGTTTTAGTCTCATTTTGTAAAATATTTTATTGTTTTATTTTAGGTCAGCCAGAGTCACTTTGGATGAGATGAGTGGCAATAAATCAAACAATAAAACAAATTCATGTAAATAGAAAGAACATTAATTCCTGAAGTAGTTCACAAAAAGAAACCGAGTCTGTTATCTGTCTTTGCAAACTTTTCAGTTTCTAAAAACGAGAAGATGAAGCAATATATTTCCATATTCTCTAGGTTTGTAACAATTTTAAAGTCTGAATAAGCTCCATATTGGTACAAATTGATTTTATGTGGATTGTTTTATTTGTATTCTTATTAATTAATTAAATTTATGTCACACTCATTTCCTTTCCATTCTGGCTGGTTCCTTTTAATCCCACAATTTCTCAAAGGCTTTTTTTCTTCCTTTCAGAACCACAACCGTATTGATTCTTTGTTTGTGTGGCAATTGTTTGAATGTCATTATTTAACAACAAGAAAATTGCAAAAATAAGAAGGAAGACAGCAGGAGTCCTACCAAGTAATCCATGATGGTGGTTATGCTAAGCCTGGCACTGTTGAACTGGCCTATAAACAATATTTAATTTAATTTAATTTAATTAAAAGTTCTTATAGGCCGCCCAATCCCGTAGGACTCAGGGCGGCGTACAACAAAGATAAGAACGATACAATAAAATAATTTTTAAAAACATTACATTACATTTAAAAACCATTCATACATGGGGGAATCCTCTCTTCACCCCGCCTGCCAGAAGAGCCATGTTTTCACGGCTTTACGGAAGGCCAGTAGGGTGAGGATAGTCCGGATCTCTGGTGGGAGTTGGTTCCAGAGGGACAGGGCTCCCACAGAGAAGGCCCTCCCCTGCGGTCCCACCAACCGGCATTGTTTGGCCGATGGGACCTGGAGGAGGCCCACTCTGTGGGACCTCACTGGTCGTATGTGGTAGGATGCGGTCCCGAAGGTAACCTGGCCCTGAGCCATGTAGGGCTTTAAAGGTCAAAACCAACACCTTAAATTGCGACCGGAGACTAATAGGCAACCAATGCAGCTGGCGGAGAATGGGTGTTACGTGGGTGTATCTCGGTACACCCACCACAGCTCGCGCAGCTGCATTCTGTACCAATTGCAGTCTCCGGATGCTCTTTGAGGGTAGCCCCATGTAGAGCGCATTACAGTAGTCTAGCCGTGAGGTGACAAGGGCATGAGTAACTGTGAGTAAAGCCTCCCTCTCCAAGTAGGGTCGCAATTGGTGCACGAGACGGACCTGTGCAAAGGTCCCCCTAGCCACAGCTGATAGATGTTGCTCCAATTTTAGCTGTGGGTCTAGGAGAACACCCAAATTGCGAACCCGTTCCGAGGGAGTCAATTTTTCTCCCCCAAGAACCAAGGAGGGGCAGTCAACATAATCCCTGGGGGGCAATATCCACAGGCACTCAGTCTTGTCAGGGTTGAGCTTGAGTCTATTCATTCCCATCCAGACCCTCACATCGTCCAGGCAGCGGCACATTACATCGACTGCTTCACTGAACTGACACGGGATGGAGATGTACAACTGGGTATCATCAGCATACTGCTGATACCTCACCCCGTGTCGTCGGATGTCATCGGATGAATATCTGTGTTTTACCTCCTAATTCATAGCACGGACACTTAAGAGCATTGGCGGGGAAAGATGGAGATTTTATCCACACAACGGGAAACTTAGCTTTCACCCCCCCTCCTCTCACACGGATAAACTCTGGGTGGATTTTATGGGGAGTCTTCCATTCGGTTTTATCCTGTGTCTTAAACTTGACTGCTCTTCCCTCCGTGTTAGATTTTTCTGCTTTTGTGGCTCTACGATCTTAATAAAGATTAACTGATTAACTGATTGAATGATTGACTGATATATCCTTTGACCTGTAATGTAAAATTGGTTAGGCTAAGCAAACGCCATTGACCTGAAACCGTTCCTCAAGTTTCAAACAATCCAGATGTTCCTAAGAAAGGTAAACATGGAAAGATGCTTCCCAACTGAAAAGTAGAAGAGAGATTTCATCTGACAGAAGAAACCTTTCCCAATCCACCATGTCCTCCTATCTTTTCCTACCTCGTCCTTCAAGATCTTTTTCTTATACTTCCCATTGTGGAAGAAGGTGGGAGATGTGGAAAATAAAGAACAAGAACAAAATAATCAACCGGAGGTGTCTCTTTTAACACACACATTGGCCAAAATGCTCTGGATGAAACCAGCACCGTTTCCTCCAGTGTCACCAACCTTCCTGAGTGGAGAAGGTCCCCTCCGGACAAGGGACGCAGTCGTAGCAGCAAACTGGCTCTCCTTCTCGAGCCCTCTTGACAAATCCAGGATGACAATTTTCTACGCATTTGGACTGTGGCAGGGACTAAGCAGAAAAAAAAAACAAGGAATGCCAAAGAAAATATGTTTAGGTCTAACCTTCTATGAAAATGGAAGTCAACATAAACATTAGGCAAGCAGTCTCTGGACTTCACTTAGGTAAAAATGAAATCTCTAGCTAGTTCCAAAATGTTGTGAGAGATAAAAGTAGTTGTGGATTCTTCATTTAGTTCCTCCCTTTTGCTTCTCGCAACAAGGGATTTTTCTACTTAATGTAGTCTAGAGAGACGGACTTGGGAAAAGGTTTAAGCATTAAGTGATAACCTCCTCATGGCTGTATTAACACTTATTCCTCCATTCTTCACATAGACAGGTCTTTAAAGTATTATGATATATTCTTTTTAACTTTTAGAATAAATATATATTTTAAAAGATGTATTTATTTATTTTATTTTATTATATTTATTAGAATAAAAATTACATGAAGAAACAAACTACTGACCAGTAGGATCTGGACGGGTATCTTCTGGACTACGTTGCAAATATTGTTTTATGTATTTTTGAAAGTTGCTTGTTGCTTGCATCCTTACGATTTATATTAATATTGATTGTTTCCAGATGGCTTATTTGAACCCTATGACAATCATTAAGTGTTGTACCTCATGATTCTTGATGAATGTATTTTATTCTCCTTATGTACACTGAGAGCATATGTACCAAAGACAAATTCCTTGTGTGTCCAATCACACTTGGCCAATAAAGAATTCTAACTAATATAACTAAAAATAGTTGAAAAGTGTCTCCCAGTTAAGATACAAAGGGGGAAAAAATTCTCAGGGTTCTTCAATTTATATGGTTGCCATATAAATGGTCAGTTTAAGACTAAAACTGACTGCGTAGTTTCTAGAACTGGGGTGAGGAGAGGTGGAGGTTTAGGTCTTGGGAACGTGTCCTTCAAAAGGGACCAGCCAGGAGGAGTCTCTTGCTGCAAGGGAGACATGAGGCATGCGTGTGAGCCCTTGTTCCTGGTCTTGGCCTTCTGGTGCTTTGGAAAATCTTAGTTGCTCCTCTTTGCACTTTTTCCCAAAGTGTCAGCATCTTTTTTGTATCACTATCACAATCCCCAGCACTTGACCAGTTTTATGGAGATACTAAATTGTGGAGGGGGCACAAATGGTCCATGATCTATGTCCTAAAGTATAGCCACCCATCATCCCATGTTGGACGTAGCTGAACCCGCATGAAACAGTGTTCCATACTATATAGCACCTGAAGGCCACCTTGGCTGATGCTAGTGCTGAAGGCAGTCTAAGAAAGCTACAAGGGCTTTAACAACCCACATTCAACTGTCAGTTCAAGTCACCCAACTTGCTGACCAGCCTTAGCCCAGTTGAAATGGGACCTAAGTCTTTTGAAAAAGGGAGGAAAAAAAATGCCAATATCTTTCCCACCTTGTTCAGGACCTGCAGCCGCGAGAGAGCACTTTGACTGATCACCAATCTCTGTCTTTCAAAAGTCCCTAGTAGCCCCTGGATGGGATGCCCCTCGGGGAGAACCAACAAACCCATGATTTTTAGAGCTGCTGCTACATCTCCATTTTGGTCCAAGTAGAGTTTCATCTCGGAAAGATTGCCAAATTCATTCTTCTCCAGAAAGGGGTAGAACTAGAACGGAAACATGCAAGAACTTTAAAAGCCGAAACCGTGGCTTCTTATCTCATGTGGCTTTTCACTTCTGAATGTTTCTTCAACAGTTGTCTAATTGGAAAACATTCTTAGCTGGGAGAACAAGTTATATACCACTATCTCCAAAACAGACACTCAAAAGTTCAACACAATTTTTAAATCCTATATTGACAAACTATGTATTTAGCAAATTAATAACTGACAAAATTTGTCAATCGTGGGGATTATTCTTGAGCACATCCCAAATAAATTGAACTAAGAAACTGTAAAGAGACTATTTCTAAACTCCTTCAGAAAAACACGGTGATTACCAGAAAGCATGGATTTGTGAAGGAGAAGGTTGCCAGGCTAATCTTCCTCAAGCGAAGCCAAGCAAGAAAACACGATCACATGAGCTACTATCTACTTTATTGTAAGTCTACATTAACAGAATCTTGCAGGTCCGAAAGTGCAAGGCATCACTTGAGACTCTCAGGAAGAGATTGGACTGCCATTTGTCAGAAATGGTGTAGGGTCTCCTGCTTGAGCAAGGGGTTGGACTAGATGACCTACAAGGTCCCTTCCAACTCTATTAATCTGATTACAGATCTCCCACTGTCTCTTTTTATAGCTTGGACAGTTAGGGAGGATCCTGACTCTTTCTTTCTGTCCCCCATTATGCAGCTGTGCGTTTCTCCCCTCTTATCTCCTGGGGGGAGGGGCTCTCTCCCCCACATTTCCCATCTGCCATTCCCATCTGCCATTATTGCCCTTCCTTAATAGATGTTGATATAACTGGATTTCAGTAAAGCATCAACAACAAAATACTTCCTAATGTGACAATTAGAAAAATAATCTAAATGAATGCTGGTGTGATAATTAATTGGATAAAATGTTTTAAAGATTGTACTAAAATAATTTCCAATTTTCTTCATAAAATTGTGTAGACTCTACAGACTGGTAGAGTTGACCAATCATGATTTTGTGATTTATAGCAACTCATTTGATGTTTATTAAAAAAATACCCTGATTTCAGGGAAAAAATTATGATTTCCAGATAGAGAGAAGTGCATAAGTAAAATCCAGTAAAATATATCTGATTTTAGATACTATGAAAAACTATTGAATCTCATATAAGAACAAAATAATAAAGACCTTTAATTAAGATTTCATTTGTACTTTTTCTTACATTATTATATATGCGCACTGGTCACTGATTCAGATAAATTAATAGCAATATTATTTCAATGATTTGATAATAATATAATTAATTAACTGAATGATAATGTAGTGTAATTAATGAAGCACTGGAAGAATGATATCAGATTTAATAACAATATTTGAAAGAACATAGAAAATAGAATCATGGGGGGGGGGCCTTAACCCTATCCTTCTTTCCATTTTTTTTAATGCTTCTCTGTTTTGGCCTTCAGTTTCTCAGAGAGTTCTTTATGCAACCATGCTAGCTTAGAACATAGAATAATAGGACTAGAAGGGACATCTTGGATGTCTTCTAGTCCAGGATTCTCCAACCTTGGCAACTTTAGGACTTGTGGACTTCAGCTTCCAGAATTCCTCAGCCACCATGGAACTGCATCTTGTCAGATATAGGGCCCAGTGCTCAAGTCTGCCAAGATCCTTCTGAAACTTGAGTCTATCTTCTAAAGTATCAGCTATTCCCCCTAGATTGGTGTCATCTGCAAACCTGACGAGTTTCCCTTCTACTTCCTCATCTAGATATTATTTATGAAGATGTTGAGGAGCCCTGGGCCCAAGGCAGGACCTCCAGGCACCCTACTGCATGCTTCCCTCCATGTGGGTTTACTTCCGTTGAGGACTACGTGCTAGGCATGGTTGGTCAGCCAATTGCAAATCCATCTGGTGGTGCTGCCGCCTAATACACATTGTTGTGTTCTACTATGTCGAATTCCTTACTAAATGTCCATAGCATTTTGCTGGTCCACTAATTTAGTCATTTTTTTTTTATAAAGGCAATAAGGTTTGCCTGGCATGATCTGTTTTTAACAAACGCATATTGGATTCTAGTAATCACCTCATCCATTTTTAGGTGCTCACAAATCCTTGTTTATCTTTTCCAGGGTTTTCCCACGTATTGATGTCCAGCTGATTGGGCTATAATTTCCTGGGTCCATTTCCCTACTTTTTTTGTAGATTGGAACCACATCAACTCTTTTCCAGTCCTCTAGTACAGGGGTCTCCAACCTTGGCAACTTTAAGACTTGTAAACTTCAACTCCCAGAATTCCTCAGCCAGCTTTGAACTCTGGGAGTTGAAGTCCACAAGTCTTAAAGTTGCCAAGGTTGGAGAGCCTGCTCCAGTAGTTCCCTTGTGCTACAGGGGTTTTGAACGATTACATTCAGTGGCTCCGAGATTAGGTCTGCCAGCTCCTTCAGAACCCTGGCATGCAAACCATCTGGTCCAGGTGATCTGTACTCATCCAGGGTGGATAGGTATTCTCTTGCTCTCCTATTTTGACTTATCTCCATTGGTGCTGTTCTATCTATCTATCTATCTATCTATCTATCTATCTATCTATCTATCTATCTATCTATCTATCTATCTATCTATCTATCTATCTATCTATCTATCTATCTATCTATCTATCTATCTATCTATCTATCTATCTATCTATCTATCTATCTATCTATCTATCTATCTATCTATCTATCTATCTATCTATCTATCTATCTATATATATATATATATATATATATATATATATATATATATATATATATATATATATATATCCCTTGGCATAAAAACAGAAGCCAAGAAGGAATTAAGCAGTTCTGATTCCTCTCGGCCACCTATCCCCTTCTTGCCACCTGCTCCCATTAGTGGATCTACTACTTCTTTGACTTTCTTCTTGTCCTTACATCTTGAAAGAAACTTTTAAAGATTATTTTTGGCATTAATTGCCAGTCTTATTTAGCCCTGGTCCTTAAGTTTCCTGACTCTCTCCTTGAAGATTCAAGCTATTTACTGGTATTGGATCCTTGTCTGGACCACCTTACCTGCCACGGCTGCAGCCTTGGAGTTCCCAACATCTTTTCGTCCTCCTTCCTTCTCCTCCTCCTGGATCTGGAGGAATATGCAGCATTCAAGGCGTGGGCCAGAGTGTTAATGACACTATATACTTGGTAATAATTTCGGATCCTGATCCTGTTCCTTTTCATTTGGGTCTCCAGTGGCATTTTCTGGGTGCATCTTCTCCGGCCTTTGACAGAAAAGGCGTGTCTTGAAAAAGAGCAATGAAAATATGTTTCTTCAAATTGGGGATCCACAAAGATATTGAATTCAAAGGCATCATAGTTTGCTAGTTCTTTTCCCAGTAAGGCAAAGGTCCAAATACTATGGACGTATTTGAGAAGTCTGTCCTGTCCCACTGGATGAATTCCTAAGCCTGTCATGACCCAGACTTTCCCTTCAGTCCCTCCTGGCAAAGCTTCCAGGGTTAAATGGAAAGGAAGAAGTCTGTCCCAAAGGGAAGCGTATTCTATGAAGTGAACAAAGACATTGACTTCTCTCCACTTGGAGACGGCGTCCCTGAAGGGTGCTGTAGGTGTAGTTGTTGAGATTCGTTGTGATATAACAGCACAGATTCCACTCCTGACAAGCATAGGAGTAAATTTTTTAATGAAAGTATCTCCATTCTCTGTGTCTGAAACAAAGAGACCAATGAAGGTCCATCTGAAATGCAGGAGCAGCTGGACAATCCCCGGGTACTGGATCCCGTTTTTGGGGTGCATCCGGTGGAGAAAAGGGAATTGACTTTTATCACTCAGAGCCTCTGAAACTAATCCATAACTGATCTGAAAAAGCCATAAAGAATGTTGTGTTATATCTGGGGTCCTATCAAGACCAAAATACTGGGTTAGGCACGTGTATTTCGGCATTCTCATCATTCTCATTCTCATTAGTTTTTCTCATCGTTCCTATCACCCATCTCCTCCCACTTATGACTGTATGACTGTAACTTGTTGCTTATATCCTTACGATTTATATTCATATTGATTGTTTCCTGATTGCTTACTTGAACCCTATGACAACCATTCTTGACAAATGTATCTTTTCTTTTATGTACACTGAGAGCTTATGCACCAAAGACAAATTCCTTGTGTGTCCAATCACACTTGGCCAATAAAGAATTCTATTCTATTCTATTCTATTCTATTCTATTCTATTCTATTCTATTCTATTCTATTCTATTCTATTCTATTCTATTCTATTCTATTCTATTCTATTCTATTCTATTCTATTCTATTCTTCATTAGTCCTGGTAAAGTTGTTAATGTCTAGACTGAATTACAACGGTTCAGGTATGCACCCTGGTCTACCCTTTGGAACGTATCAATCAGACTTGTTATGGCCAAAACAAAGCCCAAACCTCCCTCTCATACAGGGGCTTGTAGAAATAGCTTTGATCAGGGCCAACAGTCTGGGTTCCATTTTAAGGGCAATCAATTTCCTCCATAATATTTCTCTCTCTACTGTGTCAAATGCTGCACTATGATCTATAAAGGCAACTAACCGCTGTTTCTCCTGACTGACATGGTTTGTAATTAGATGGTTCAAGACAAAGCAATTATAGTAGACTATGTCTAAAACCTGCTTGTTCTTCTGCTAGGATATACTTGTCATCTATCCAGCTCTCAACTCTACTCAAGAAGAACCTAGCAAGTATTTTGGCCACAATGCAGGGGTGAAATCCAGCAGGTTCTGACAGGTTCTGGAGAACCGGTAGCGGAAATTTTGAGTAGTTCAGAGAACCGGCAAATACCACCTCTGGCTGGCCCCAGAGTGGGGTGGGAATGGAGATTTTGCAATATCCTTCCCCCAGGAGTAGGGAGGGAATGGGGATTTTGCAGTATCCTTCCCCTGGAGTGGGATGGGAATGGAGATTTTGCAGTATCCTTCCCCTGCCACGCCCACCAAACCACGCCTACCAAGCCACCCCACACCCACCAAGCCACGCCCACAGAACTGGTAGTAAAAAAAATGGATTCCACCACTGCCACAATGTCTATTAGAGGAACGAGCTATTAATTGCTAGATTTTTATTGCTTTTTATTCACTTGTTTATATAGAAGCTGTTATTGCCATCTTAAACCCAACTAGATATGACAACTATTATTTATATGTGCAAATGAACCTGCTAATAGAGACCCTGACCAGTTGGGCTATTTCTTGAATAAAATGACAGAAAATCCTCTGCAGGGACTTTATTGTTCTTTAAGTCTTTTATAATGAATTTGACCACAAACAGATAAGGCTTAAAAGTAGTTAACATGTTGAGTAATATGATTGCAAGTTTTTTTAAAAAGTGGTTAATTAATGCTAGTGGTTTCAATAATTCCATAACACATATGTAATTTATCAACTGTTTAGGTAAAAGAAACATTGGGATTCTTTTCATGAATTTGGCATTTGTTCAGCATGGAAAATATCACTATTTGGCTAAGATCACATAGGAAACATGAGCTTCCCCTCACTGCTGCACCTCCCTTTTGCACAGAAGACCTTTTGATTGGACACAGAACCTCTCCTCACCTTCACAAGTGTGCAGCAGAAGCCCCCAAAGCAATGGGGGCGGTGTCATAAGAGGATCCTTGCCCCCTCCCCGCTGTGGATCCCAATCACCAGCCATGACACCTACAATGGCCATTGTGAAAGGCAGCTCTTGAATTCAAAACAGAAGATATGGTTGGATCTATTGCTCACCGACCACTGGTCCATTCACTTTAGCAATAGCAATAGCACTTAGACTTATATACCGCTTCATAGTGCTTTCCAGCCCTCTCTAAGCGGTTTACAGAGTTCAGCATATATTTCCCCCAACAATCTAGGTCCTCATTTTACCGACCTCAGAAGGATGGAAGGCTGAGTCAACCTTGAGCCTGGTGAGATTTGAACAGCTGAACTGATGAACTAGCAATCAGCTGAAGTAGCCTGCAGTGCTGCATTTAACCACTGCGCCAGCTCGGCTCTTTCTACTTTACCAGGTAGAGAAACACACACACACACACACAAACCTGTGAGACTTTGTAAGTGCTGAGTAATGTTGACATCAGGACGGATATTTCCCTGTCAGCTGCATCCAGATGGCCCAGAAGGTTGTCCTCCCTCCCACAGCCGTAGTTGGGAACATTGGCTTCTCCGGTGGAGAGCATGTCCAGCAAGGCATTTGAAGTGCCGAGGGCACTCATGTAGTTGTCATGGATGTTGTAGCCCAATGTGAGGTTGTGTAGGATCTGCGGATTCTTGTTGACCACTTGAAAAGCGAAAATGAAGCGTAGTATTTTTGATATGTCTAAAAGTAAACTCGTTTAAAAAAATGCTCATGTTATTGTCATCGTCATCAATAGCAACAACAAAATACTTTTTTCAATTTAATCATCACTTAATTTTTGTGAGGTTTGAGAAGCTGGGACGGAGATAGTCCTCCATTAAGAATCCTAAATATATCACTGTTTGCAGGAGTGTTGATTTTCATGTGTCCAACAACCAGGATTCCCAACGATTCGGTCAGCAAAGCAGAACCCACCATAAATGGAAGGGGACGTTTCATGAGTGACCCACAAGAGCAACTCTAAAAGAACAAGACATCCTCCATCCCTGTTCGGATCAGGCATTGAATATCAATGAGTGGTTTTAATTGTATGGACGTGGGGCGGACAGGGGTAGCTACAACCAGTTCAATAACTACTTCAAAGAAAAGTCAGTGTTGAAGTGATGAATGTGGGACTTGATGGGGGGAAAAATAATCTGGACTTCTTTCAGAGTATTTTCTGCCCCATATTTGGATTTGATCTCGTCCATAAAATCAGACAAAAGAGAGAAGCCATGGAAATCAAAATGATTCAGGAAATTAGGTCCGGCAACATGGGAGTAAGTGACAGAAGAAGAAAAGAAGGACACTGTTAGAACTGCAAGTGGAGGGGATGAAATTTATGTCATACTGAATGACTTACAAGTCAAACTGGCTGGAAGGAGCCACGTTGAAAGGCAACATTGTCCGTGATATTTTTTTTGCATTGGTGACTATACTAATGAGATGGTCTCCTGGCCCATAATAGCTCCACGGATGTTTTTCATTCTGGTGCTCCAAACTCCAAACCGGGCACTTCATTCTGGGCTTCCCAGAGACCGGCTGGGACACCAGCAGCACCAGGAGCAGGAACAGGAGCTCCATAAAATTCACAGGGCTGAATCAATTCCGCTTCCTGTTTCTAAACGAGAAGAAGAAGAAGAAGAAGAAGAAGAAGAAGAAGAAGAAGAAGAAGAAGAAGAAGAAGAAGAAGAAGAAGAAGAAGAAGAAGAAGAAGAAGAAGAAGAAGAAGAAGAAGAAGAAGAAGAAGAGTTAGATGGGATGAAAATGCCGGTGGCTCTCCTGATTCAGACAGAGACAAGCCGAGAGAAAAGCACCTTCAACAGCTCAGCCCCTAACCGTGTCCTTAATCCTGGTGCAAAACAACGTGTCCAGAGGCATTTACCCCTTTCTGGTGCAAGATCTCTTCCGCGTTGCTTCGGTCTGATATTTACATCCAAGGCAGTCCCTGGAGAAGTCGCAGGAGAAGCCTCAAATAATTACAGTCAGAAGCCACTTCCCCTCTGGGGATCCTATATATTTCTTCCAGGGCTCCATGTTCAGATGTTGTAGGACAATACATTAGTGAAAAAAATCACAGATGCAAGCCTGTTGGGGCATGTTCTATAGCACCCCTTCCTGTCAGGGCGTGTCCAGAAAGTGACGCTGGAGGAAGGCAGTTCAACACCCAGGGAATTGACTTCTGCTTTCCTTCAACATGGAATCTGGATCCCGAGTCTGCTGGGGAAAGTTTGGGGCCAGTCTAGACTGATGACTCTTAGCTCTATTTCTGCCTATTGTCAACCATCCCATTGGCATATTGCAGCAAAAGAAACTCCTGGGACATTATTTTATTGATATTTTACCACATAGGCACAGAAGAAGAAAAACCAGTTTTGAAGTTTTCACACAAGAAGTAACATAAATAAAATCCCCTTTTCTCCCCCGGGCTACCCACTGCTTATTGTCCCCCAATCAATTGCAGCCAATTTGTTTTGGGAAACGGTCTGAGAGCCTTGGAGCTTCCTCATCTTTCGACCTTGGGCACTACGGCCTTGCCAGGCGATGGTCGGTTGTTGCATTCCACAATTCCCTCCATGGCATTCCAAACCTACTCATCCCCCTCCCTGTTTCTCTTGTCTGGTTGTGAGTGGTGTGTGTGTGTGTGTGTGTGTGTGTGTGTGTGTGTGTGTGTAGCGAGTCAAGCATGACACCTATCTTCTAACACCAAGAAAGCAATCAGTATGAAGGACCTTTTCTAATGTTAAGAGTTTCTTTGTGATTTTCTTTTACCTTAGCTCTCCATATATTAATCCTAAATTGGAGATAATTTTAGAATTGCATGTGCCTGAAGTAGAATTATATTTCCCATCTTTTCTTGAAATATCCATTTTCAGATCAGAGCTGACTGACACAAGAAAGTGACAGCCTTTGTTGGGTAAATAAGAAGAAAGTTATAGAATATATACATGTTTTTATTTATATATCATCCTTAAGTCATGGTGGCACAGGGGTGTTCTGCCCCAGCTACGGACCACAAAGAACGCAGCACACACAAAGTCTGTACAAACCTTAGTTTACTAATTAAGGACTACTAATGAGCTTTCTTAGTAGTCATCAAACACAAATGCAGTTTAAAGCAGTCTTTTCTGAACACCGGCTGTTAATTCAACTTCATTAACAGCCAGCACGAGTCCACGAAATAATAACTCAATTCTAAGTAAACAGTCTTGTAGGTAACAGCGATCTTACAGTGGTTGGCAAAATGCCCAGAAGCAAAAATGCCAAGAGAGAGAACAAGAGCCAATCAGAAGTTTCTGGAGTCATCCCTTAAATCGGCTAGGGGAGTGGCCAATTAGCCCCAAACCTTACTCCCGAGGAGACCTCCTCCTGAGGAACCATTCCTGCCTTTTGGCAGCTCTGCGTGGCTGTGCATTGAGAATAGGCTCCTCCTCTTCTTCCTCGTCACTGATGGGAGCTTCTGGAGGTTCTGAAGGCCCTGGCTGAATCTCCGCCTCTGGCACCAGGTCCTCTCCAGCCTCCTCACTGTCCGACTCGGGTGCCAGCTGCACAGGCCGCTGGCGCATCACCACATCAGCCTCTTTGCTGTTGGAATCAGCTACCAGCTGCACCGGCTGCTGGCGGGCCACAACAAGGGGTTAGAATCAGAGCTGGGTTCCTACTGGTTCGGACTGGTTCTATAGAATCGTTAGTAACTTGGCGACCTGGGTCACTTGAACTGGCAGCGACCCAGGCCTGCCACGCCCCAAAGCCTGTTCTCTCAGTGGCGCCATAGGCGCTGCCATCTTGTTTTTTGCTTCTGCACATGCGCAGAAGCTTTTTTTTTTAGTACTGCGCATGTAGGCAGTGCACGACGCCCGCCTGCCTGTGCAGCGCATCCCTGAGCGAACCGGCAGTAGAAGAATCCGGAACCCACCCCTGGTTAGAATGCAGCATTGCAGGCAAACTCTGCCCACTGCCAGGAGTTCGATCCTGACTGGCTCAAGGTTAGCCTTCCATCCTTCCGAGGTCAGTAAAATGAGGACCCAGATTGTTGGGGGGAATATGCAAATAATGCTGACATTATAACGTTCCCAGAGAGTGGAATAAAATGCTGTGGGGTGATATATAAACCTAAATGGTATTGCTATTGACCCCCTCACTGTTGTCCTTTTATATTCATGTAAGGCACTGAGAAGTATTATATTTGGAAGTTTCTTAATTTATTTAATAAACAGTGGGCTTTGAGCAGCTGAGCTCGTGAGTTGCCCACGGTGTGGGGTATGGTGAGACCTGATTTTTTTGGCAAGCCCACCAAGAAACTGGTTCGGGGAGGGGGGGCGGGATTTGGTTGCCTGTGGTGAGATGTAGCCAGGAGTGGCAGGTGGGAGGATGGGGGGATCGATCTTTCCCAGAGGGCTAAGCGGGAGCAGAGCTTGGAATTTCTGGTAGGCAGGAAGAGAGCACGGACTCTTCAACATCTTCATAAATGACTTAGATGAGGGAATAGAAGGGGAACTAACCAAATTTGCAGATGACTCTAAGCTGGCAGGAATAGCTAACACCCCAGAGGGCAGGCTCAGGATCCAGACGGATCTGGACAGACTTGAGCGCTGGGCCCTAACTAACAAAATGAAATTCAATGTAGAAAAAAGTAAAATCCTACACATAGGTAAAAAAAACCAAAACTATCCATATAGACTGGGTGAAACCAGGCTTAATAGCAGTGACTGTGAGAGGGATCTTGGAATCTTAGTGGACAACCAATTAAATATGAGCCAGCAGTGTGCAGCGGCAGCCAAAAAAGCCAATGCAATCCTAAATTGCATTAACAGAGGGATACAATCTAGATCAAGTGAGGTACTAATACCACTCTATAAAGCTTTAGTTAGACCACACCTGGAGTATTGCATCCAGTTTTGGTCACCACACTATAAAAAAGCTCGTGAGGCTCTAGAAAAAGTGCAGAGGAGAGCAACTAGGATGATTAGGGGACTGGAGACTAAAACATATGAAGAACGGTTACAGGAACTGGGCATGGACAGTCTAGCGAAGAGAAGGACCAGGGGAGACATGATAGCAGTGTTCCAATATTTGAGGGGCTGCCACAGAGAGGAAGGGGGTCAAGCTATTCTCCAAAGCACCTGAAGGCCAGACAAGGAATAATGGATGGAAACTGATCAAGGAGAGATTCAACCTAGAAATAAGGAGGAACTTTCTGACAGAACAATCAACCAATGGAACAGAAGTTGCCTTTGGAAGTTGTGGGGGCTTCATCACTTGAGACTTTCAAGAAGAGTTTGGACTGCCATTTGTCAGAAATGCTTGAGCGGGGGGTTGGACTAGATGACCTACAAGGTCCCTTTCAACTCTGTTAATCTGTTTTAAAAAAAAAACCTAGCAGAAGAGGCCTCAAAGACCAGGATGGTGATAATTACAGAGAAAAGCAACTTCTCCTCTGGGGATCGCGAAATTTCTTCCAGGGCTCCGTGTGCAGAGGGATAGTTGGAGGGAAGAATGTTAGTGGAAAATCACATCTGTACCACATCTGTCTATGTTGTGGTCCTTCCTATCAGGTCATGCTGTGGAAGTGCTGCTGGAGGAAGATTTATTTATTTATTTGATTGATTGATTCAGTAATTAGGTTTTTAAATTAATTTCCCATTAAAAATGAAAGGGTTCAGTCCGTTGCCTTCTTGCAGCTTTTGGAGCCCTGTGGGCGCAGAATGGATCTCTTCTTTGGCTCTCAGTTCTCTTCCTGGCTGCAGCACAACCACCGCCTGTTCTCACCTGTTCTCCACTCCTAGCATGAGGGGAAGCTTGCAGGCTGAGCCCATCACATTAAAACTCCGTGCCACTTCATTGGAGGCAACCGTGACTACTTTACTTATTTGTTTATGAAATTTGTTTAACACCCATCTTGTATCCAGTGAATATGGGTGGCTTACAGCATAAAATCATTAAAAACATTAAAATCATCAATTATATAAAAAAACAGCAGATAAAACCATTAACCAATAAAATCATTAGCAGCAGGTGGCAAAGGAGGAAGCCGGACACATGGGGCGGGGGGGGTGTAAGGAGAGGGGTTAAGTTTTAATTAGTCAACCCCTCCCATTATGAAGTTCCTCCATTGGGCCCTCAAGCCAATAGGGAGTGTAGGTGATTGGTGGGTGAAGGATGGGGAACCGTTCCCCCTGGCATGGAGGGACCTGGAGTTGTGACCCAGCAGTCGGATACATTGATGTTGTCTGTGGGAGGGTTTTACCACACACCTGTGCTAGAGCACTAGGTGAGGATGCAAAAAGGAAAGCACACCCGTTCCTTTCTTCCCAGCTCCCAGTGTGTGTGTCCGTCCCCCCCCCCCAAGGCTTTGTGCCACCCCAGTGAATGAGCAGCGCCAGTGAATGAGCAGCATCCCTCGCCCAGTCTCAGGATCTGACTGGGAAAACAGGAATGATGATATCTCATTGGCAGATTCCTTGCCTACAGTGGGAAAGAGGAAAAAACAAAATAATAATCCAGAGTGAAGGGGCCCAACCAACTGGAGCTTATTTCCTACAAGAAATAAGGAGGAACTTTCTGACAGTGAGAGCAACCAACCCGCGTGGAACAGAAGTTGCCATCGGAAGTTGTGTTAGCTTCATCACTTGAGACTTTCAAGAAGAGGCTGGACTGCCATCTGTCAGAAATGGTGTAGGGTCTCCTGCTTGAGTGGGGGAGGTTGGACTAGATGACCTAAAAGGTCCCTCCCAACTCTGTTAATCTGTTAATCTGTTAAACTTAGTTTTAATTTTTAAAAAACTTGAATAATCAGAACAAACAATATTCCTTATTTGATGGAGAAGGTATAATCAAGACAGGTGTTTTTTTTTTATTAGTAAGAGGGACAAAACGATCGTACTTATAGTTTCGCCTCCAAAGCTTCGGCTGTTTATTTGTGAGACTTATATACCGCCTCACAGTGCAAGCACTCTCTAAGCGGTTTACACCAGTAAGCAATGTGTATATTTATATGGCCCCCAACAATCTGGGTCCTCATTTTACCTACCTCGGAAGGATTGAAGGCTGACAAAACGATCGTACTTATAGTTTCGCCTCCAAAGCTTCGGCTGTTTATTTGTGAGACTTATATACCGCCTCACAGTGCAAGCACTCTCTAAGCGGTTTACACCAGTAAGCAATGTGTATATTTATATGGCCCCCAACAATCTGGGTCCTCATTTTACCTACCTCGGAAGGATTGAAGGCTGACAAAACGATCGTACTTATAGTTTCGCCTCCAAAGCTTCGGCTGTTTATTTGTGAGACTTCTATACCGCCTCACAGTGCAAGCGCTCTCTAAGCGGTTTACACCAGTAAGCAATGCGTATATTTACATATTGCCCCCAACAATCTGGGTCCTCATTTCACCTACCCAGGAAGGACGGAAGGCTGACAAAACGATCGTACTTATAGTTTCGCCTCCAAAGCTTCCGCTGCTCTTGGCCTGGGGAGTGCAGGAAGGGGACAATCCGAAGCCCCTGGAGGTTTAGGGAGATTTGCAGGGCCTTTCACTCTCTGGCTGGTGGGATCTTCTCTTCCTTAAAGGCTTGATGTAGACTTGAGGTACTGGAGGTCCAAGAGTGGTTCACGGTGGTGTGTGTGTGTGTGTGTGTGTGTGTGTGTGTGTGTGTGCCCATCCATCTAGGGAAGCCACGATGTGGGGGTGCAGGAAGTCTGCCCATCAGGGTGTTATTGTGCCTGGCTAGTTGGACTGTTCATTCTGGAATAAAATAGAAGCCTCCAAACCTCCTCTCACTCCTCGCCCACATTTGTGGGTTGCAAAGCAGCCCTAAAGAGGCATTCTTAGCCAATCACAAGGCAGAGATGGGTACCCTAACCTTGTCCAAATCCATCAGGTCCAACAGGATTCAACTGTCACCAGATAACCGGAAAATACCTTTTGCCAGCATCTCTAATATTAATTTCTATTTAATATGTTTTCTAGAAATTAGGACCCCCAGTGGAGAAGCTACCTAGTGTTAGAGCAGTGAGTGAGTTGCGAATTGTCAAAGAATACCAGTATGTCAACCCTGTCAGGAATGGAAATGGCTGTAACTATGCCAGCTAGAGGAGATTCCTCATCAGACGTGAGAAAGCCTGTCCAGCACCTCAGCCCAGGGAAGCCGGGACCTTGAGACTGAGAGAGAGAGAGAGAGAGAGGAAGCCACGAAGAAGGTGGAACTTGATCTGGAGCTTAAATGAACCGAGACTTCTGAGAAAGAAACAGCAGACCAGGAGAAAGGAACTACCGAGACCAGTTAGAGCTATTGAAGTTGCATATGTCATCCATTGCGTTCTTACAATGACTTTGCATGGCTTATATAGGCCAAATATTGCCTTATGTGTGTGCTGAGAAAAAGGACTACCAAAATTTTAAAAAAACATGAATACTTATTAATTCATTTATTTTATTTTATTAATATCTTGGATATTAATCTGATTAGTTTTACAGTCTTTTTACTTTTATTTCCTTAAATTTTAAATAGCCTAAATTGTCAAACGCATGCAAAGGAAGTATACAAACAGAATAAAAATTTCAGCAAATAGTTAAATGTTATGAGCCTAAGAAACCAATTCTCTATCAGTTCTCTACTTTTATCATTAGGTGTTCCTTGGTGTTTAGATCTGGTCTCAGGATGATAATGTAGCACTTGGGGATGAAGATGCAGCCCAGCAGCCCAGCACTGGAGGCCAGGATGGAGAAGACCTGCACGGCCACCATGAACTTCCCTTTGGTGCTCAGGTAGGTGGGCAGGAAGGAGACCCAGACGCTGCAGAAGACCAGCATGCTGAAGGTGATCAGATTGGCTTCGTTGAAGGCCCCAGGAAGGTTCCTGGCCAGGAAAGCCACCGTGAAGCAAATGGCAGCTAGGAAACCCATGTAGCCGAGGACAAGATAAAACATGGTGACAGAGCCTTCGTTGCATTGAAGGATGATCTCTTCTGCTTGGGATTGCAGGTCAGAGCTAGGGAATGGGGGGGAAACTCCCAGCCAAATGGCACAAATGAAAATTTGGACACCAGAACAAGAAAAGATGATGGAGTTGGCCAACCTCTTCCCCAAATATCTCTTCACTCGGTTTCCTGGTTTTGTGGCCATGAAGGCCAGCACCACCATGATTGTTTTGGCCAACACAGAAGACACAGCTACTGAGAAGACAATGCTGAAAATTGTTTGTCGGAGAAGGCAAGTGGACTTCCTTGGTCGGCCAATGAAGAAAAAAGAGGACAAGAAGCAAAACAGAAGGGAGACCAGGAGGATGTAGGAGAGGTCCCGGTTGTTGGCTTTGACAATGGGAGTCTCTAGGTATTTAATGAATACGATTAAAACAAAGCCTGTGGTTAGAAACAAGAGTAGGGCAAAGGAGGCCAGGATGATGCCCAGGTGTTCTTCATAGGATAGGAAGGTTATTCTTTTGGGGATACATTTGACTTGCTTCTCAGTTGGGTATTGACCATCTGGGCACTTGGTGCATTTTTCAGTATCTGAGAAAACAGAAAGTAATATTTCTTTTATATCTCTTTTCACATTTTAAGAACACTTTCTTTGGATGACACCTGATACTGAGAGATAGGAAAGCCTTGGTAAATGGTGAATATATGTGTGTGTGTATATATGTTTGTGCATGGGTCCTATGTCATGTAGGGCTTTAAAGGTGAATATAATTGCACTTGTGAAGAAACGGGGAGCCTAAGCAGCTTGCACAATAGGGGTGAATGTAGGGAAGTACAACATTGTGCATGCCATTACATTCTGGACCATTTGTATGTTGTTGGTGGCTTTCAAGAGAACATTGCAGAATTGACCAAGGGTTATAGAGTGAATGTTGCCGAAGCCCCGCCCATCCGCCGTCCCCCACCCTTCGGCCTCTGCCTCCCAGCAATTTGCCTCCTTGAAGCAAACAGCAAACAGGTCAGCTTCAGCACAGCCTGATTTAGCACGAGCAGTTGATTGGCGGTTGGATCGGCCTCCTGCAATACCGACGATCAGCTGTTTCAGGCTGCAGGTTAGGGTTAGGGTTAGGGTTGGCCCCCATCTTCACTCAAATCTTCAACAAATCACTAGAGATATGCCATGTTCCTTCTTGCTTCAAACGCTCCGCTATCATCCCAGTGCCGAAGAAGCCCTCCATCAAGGAACTGAATGACTACAGACCAGTTGCTCTAACATCTGTAGTTATGAAAACTACAAGGCTAGTGATGTCCCACTTGAAAACCATCACGGATCCACTGTTAGACCCCCTGCAATTTGCATACCGAGCAAATAGATTGACAGATGATGCTGTTAATATAGCTCTGCACTACATCCTACAACATCTTGAATCTCCAAAGACCTACGCAAGGGTCCTCTTTGTAGACTTTAGTTCAGCATTCAATACCATCATACCGGACATTCTTCTAACTAAACTAAATCAGCTAGAGGTACTTGAACACACTTGTAAGTGGATCACAAGCTTCCTAACAGACAGGAAGCAGCAGGTGAAGGTAGGCAAAAGGTAGGTACTATTAAGAACTTTTATTAAGTCTTATTTAGTGGCGATAAGGGCGGCAAAACGATCTCATTTTTCCGCTCTTATTGCGTCCGCAGATTCTCGTCCAGCCGCCTTGTTTAGGGTGACTCGCTCCCTCCTTGCTAAAGGGGGGAGCGAGGAACACTTGCAAGGTAGAGCTGAGGAATACTCGCAGTTTCTGACGGATAAAGTCGCTCAGATTCGGTCGAACCTGGACTCTAGCTGGGCAGAGTCCATTGAGTTGACAGGGGCAAGTCTTGGTTTAACATTATGGGAGGAGTTTGAGCCTGTTTCTCCTGAGGACGTGGACAAGGCTGTGGGGGCTGTGAGTTCTGCCACCTGTTTATTGGACCCGTGCCCCTCCTGGCTGGTCTCGGCCAGCAGAGAGGTGGCACGCGGCTGGATCCAGGCGGTTGTCAACGCTTCTCTGAGGGAGGGCTCCGTACCGCAACCGTTAAAAGTTGCGGTGGTGAGACCCCTCCTCAAGAAGCCTTCGCTGGATCCAGCGGATTTGAAGAACTTTCGTCCGGTCTCCAACTTGCCTTTTATAGGTAAAGTTGTGGAGAAGGTGGTGGCCTCTCAGCTCCTTCGGTTATTGGAGGAAACTGATCATCTAGATTCCTATCAGTCGGGTTTCAGGCGCGGTTACAGCACAGAAACCGCCTTGGTCGCCCTGATGGATGATCTCTGGCGAGCCCGGGATGGGGGTAACTCCTCCATCCTGGTGCTACTTGACCTCTCAGCGGCTTTCGATACCATCGACCATGGTATCCTTCTGCATCGTCTCGGCGAGTTGGGAGTGGGAGGCACCGTTTTGCGGTGGTTCTCCTCTTATCTCGCTGATAGGATGCAGTCGGTGTTAGCAGGTGGGCAGAGGTCGTCTCCTAGGCCCCTGACCTATGGGGTGCCTCAGGGTTCGGTCCTCTCACCCATCCTGTTTAACATTTACATGAAACCGCTGGGGGAGATCATCCGTAGACATGGGGTGAGTTTCCAACAGTACGCTGACGACACCCAGCTGTACATTACCACCCCGTCTAAATTCAGGGAGGCGGTTGATGTGATGTGCCAGTGCCTGGACGACGTTAGGATCTGGATGGGGAGGAACAGACTTAGACTCAACCCCGACAAGACTGAGTGGCTCTGGATATTGCCTCCTAAGGACCATGACAACTGTCCCTCCTTGGTTCTCGAGGGAGAAAAATTAACTCCCTCAGAACGGGTTCGCAATTTGGGAGTCCTCCTAGATCCACAGCTAAAATTAGATCAACACCTTACAGCTGTGGCTAGGGGGGCTTTTGCACAGGTTCGCCTGGTGCACCAATTGCGACCATACTTGGAGAAGGAGGCTCTACTCACGGTCACTCACGCCCTTGTCACCTCTAGATTGGACTACTGCAATGCGCTCTACATGGGGCTGCCCCTGAAGAGTGTTCGGAGACTTCAACTGGTGCAAAATGCAGCTGCGCGTGCTGTGGTGGGTGTTTCAAGGTACACCCACGTAACACCCATACTCCGCCAGCTGCATTGGCTGCCCATTGGTCTCCGGATACAATTCAAGGTGCTGATCATCATCTTTAAAGCCCTACATGGCTTAGGACCAGGTTATCTCCGGGACCGCATTCTGCCGCATTCCTCCCTTCGACCGGTTAGGTCCCACAGAGTGGGTCTCCTCCAGGTCCCGTCAGCCAAACAGTGCCGACTGGCGGGGCCTAGGGGGAGGGCCTTCTCTGTGGGGGCCCCTGCTCTCTGGAACCAACTTCCCCCAGAGATCCGAACCATCCCCACCTTGCTGGCCTTCCGAAAAGCCATTAAGACATGGCTCTTCCTGCAGGCAGGGGTGAGTTGAGACGATTTATTCCTGATGTCTCCCCCATGTATGTATGATGTGTGTATATTTATATTTTTAATTGTTTTTAAGTGCTTTTAATAATTTTGTTTGGAGTTTTTGTATAAAATGTTGTACGCCGCCCTGAGTCCTGCGGGAGTAGGGCGGCATAGAAAAGCTACCAAATAAATAAATAAATAAATAAAATCACATCAGATATCTGTACAATTAGCACAGGGCCCCCTCAAGGCTGTGTGCTCGCACCACTTCTCTTCTCTCTATATACGATCCATCTGTTAAACTACTGAAGTTTGCAGATGATACAACAGTGATTTGTCTCATTCGAGACAACGATGAAACCGCATACAGATGGGAGGTTGAACAACTAGCCTTGTGGTGCGACCGGAACAATCTGGAACTGAACACACTCAAAACCGTAGAAATGGTGGTCGACTTTAGGAGAAATCCTCCCATCCTACCACCTCTTACAATACTAGACAACACAGTATCAACAGTAGAGACCTTCAAATTTCTAGGTTCTATCATATCTCAAGACCTAAAATGGTCACCTAACATCAAAAACGTCATCAAAAAAGCACAACAAAGAATGTTCTTTCTGCGCCAACTCAGGAAGCTCAAACTGCCCAAGGAGCTGCTGATACAGTTCTACAGAGGAATTATTGAGTCTGTCAACTGCACCTCTATAACTGTCTGGTTCGGTTCTGCAACCCAACAAGACAGACACAGACTTCAGAGGATAATCAGAACTGCAGAAAAAACAATTACTGCCAACCTGCCTTCCATTGAGGCCCTGTATACTGCACGAGTCAAAAAGAGGGCCAGGAAAATATTTACTGACCCCTCGCATCCTGGACATAAACTGTTTCAACTCCTACCCTCAAAACGACGCTATGGAGCACTGCACACCAAGACAACTAGACACAAGAACAGTTTTTTCCCGAACGCCATCACTCTGCTAAACAAATAATTCCCTCACCACTGTCTAACTATTCACTAAGGCTGCATTAATATTACTATTAGTCTTCTCATTGTTCCTATCACCCATCTCCTCCCATTTATGACTGTATGACTGTAACTTTGTTGCTTGTATCCTTACGATTTTTATTAATATTGACTGTTTCCTGATTGCTTATTTGTACCCTATGACAATCATTAAGTGTTGTACCTCATGATTCTTGACAAATGTATCTTTTCTTTTATGTACACTGAAAGCATATGCACCAAAGACAAATTCCTTGAGTGTCCAATCACACTTGGCCAATAAAGAATTCTATTCTATTCTATTCTAAAAATGAGAAGATGAAGCAATATATTTCTACATTTGCTAACAATTTTAAAGACTGAAAGGTTGCACAATCAGCCAGCTGTTTAGACTGGATTTGGCATGTTTGTCTGCCTGACGAGTCCTTCCCAAAGACCTGGGACAGCCAGATGTGGATGTTTGATGGTGTAACAGATATCGTCTCAGGGTGGAAGCTGCTCTGAGTGAAGCCACCTTTTACAATAGACTGATGGTGAATTTGTCAATGCAGATGGTGTTCAAGTGGTGCTCCAGCTGTTTTGGGATTGGACCCTAGGCGTCTATTATTATTGGTACTAAATTTGCTTTATTTTGCCACAGCGATTCTACTTTTATTTCCAGTTTATTATCTTTGCATTTTATTATCTTCTCCAGGTCTTTCTCTTGTGTAGTGCTGTCTTCAGGTACTGCCACGTCCACTAGACAGAATTTTTTGTTTTTCTTATTGACAATTCCAGGGTGTTATAAGGCAGGTGACTATCTGTTCTAAAGTTGCAGAGCACTTTAGCTTCTCCATTTTCTATGATTTTCTCTAGAGGGGGATTTATGACCCCTCCCTTGCTTGAAGACAAATGGTATTTCTTGCGGATATTGCAATGCCCCATTGTTGCTACTTTGTCATGCTGTTGTTTGCAATCAGTCTCTATGATCATCTTGCAGCAGCTAACCAGGTAATCCACTGTATCTTCAACTTCTTTGCAGAGTCAGCCCTTGTTATCTGTTGTGTCTTGCAACATTTCACATCCACCTGTTTTTCTTGTTAAGTAGAGTCTGTAAAACATTGCCGCATGGATGAAAGGCATGGTTCATTGTCATTATTTTTCTAGTGTTCCTATCTATTGCTTTTACTTCTACCCGGGCCCAGTTCACTATTCCGGCCGTGTATCTGATGGCTGGAATTGCCCAGGTGTGTGTTGATTGCCTTGATGGCATTTCCTCCACTGAATTCGGAGCTTGAAGCTTGTCAGCTTGAAGGATGCCCAGGTATTTGTAGTGATCGTATTCTTCCAGACCCTTGATGTTATTTCCATAGGAAATCTTCATTCCTTCCATAGTTTTCACTATTTTCCCCCTGTTGAGGGTGAGCGAGGCACATTTGTCCAGTCCAGACTCCGTTACAATATCTTGCCTATTTCTCTTTTTCTACTCCTTTCTCCTAGATCTGGTTCATTTTGTTCAAAACAGTGTATGTAAGGTTTTTTAAAAAAATTCAAAACCACAACAGGATTTCTTTAGTGTTAGCATTGTAATTGTTTTTTATTTCACTATTTAATAACCAAGAAAATTGGAAAGATAACAAGTGCGAAGGTCTAGCAGCAATCCCTCCAAGGAATATGTGACGGTGACTATGCTGAACCCTGGAATGTTGAACTGCGTTGCAAACGATATTTGTGTTTTCTCTCTTAATCCATAACATGGACAACAGTTAGATCACTGGAGAGGAAAGGGGGAGATTTTATCCCTAATAATGGTAAATTTAGTTTACATTCCTTCCCACACACTGATATTCTCTAAATGGATTTTATGGTGAGTCTTCCATTTGGTTTTCTCTTGTCCCTTTGAACCTGACCACTCCCCCTCCATGATCATCCCAATTAGAGCTTTCTGCTTATGTGTCTCTCTAGGATCTTAATAAAGATTGACTGTTTAATTGGCCAATAAGGTACATTAGTTTACTGAGTTAGAAACCGTTGGCCTCAAACCATGCCTCGTGTTTCCAGGAATTCAGATGTTCCTGGGAAAGGAAAGCATGGAGGGACACTTCCAAAATAAGAAGCAGAAAACAACATTTGCTCTGGAAGAAGGAAATCCACCATGTCCTTCTATCCCTTCCTACCTCGTCCTTTACGACCTTTTTCTTATTTTCCTCATTCTGGAAGAAGTTGGGCATGTTGAAAATAAAGAACAACAACAAAGTAGTCAGGGACGGATGTCTTTTTTAACACGCGGATTGGTCAAAATCCTCTGGATGAAACCAGCACCGTTTCCTCCAGTGTCACCAACCTTCCTGAGTGGAGAAGGTCCCCTCCGGACAAGGAACGCAGTCGTAGCAGCAAACTGGCTCTCCTTCTCGAGCCCTCTTGACAAATCCAGGAAGACAATTTTTCACACATTTGGACTGAGGCAGAGGCTAAGCAAATAACAAGGAATGCCAAAAAATATGTAATAAGACTTACCATCCATAAAAATTGGAGGTAGACATAAACATTAGCCAAATAGTCTCCAGGTTTTACTTAGGTAAATAAAAAAATGTATAACTATGGTAATTCCAAATGGTTGTAAGAGGTGCAACTAATTGCAGATTTGTCATTCTCCCTTTTGCTTCTGGGCTATGACATTGGAAGAAAGGACTTTTCTATTTAATAATGTCTGGAGGGATGGAATTGGGAAAAGATTTAACCATGAAGTGACAACACGTGGGTTCCTCTTCATAGCCAATATTAATATTAATATTATTATTATTATTATTAACAACAACAACAACAATTTATTATTATTTTTATTCTATTGGATTTATTAAACTGTGTTGAACAAAGTAACTTCTGACCAACAGGCCCTGGAAAGGTTCACCCTAGAGCCGGGGTTGGCAACTTGCAACTCCGGAGCCACGTGTGGCTCTTTCATCCCTCTGCTGCGGCTCCCTGCTTTCATCCCTCTGCTGTGAAGAGAAGCAGCCAGGGCTGATTCTCTGGTGCCTCATCTCTTGCTGGGTCTCACTGGGGATGGAAAGTGGGGGGGGGGACGGGCTTGCAGTGCTCAGCCATGGTTTTAAACCTCGCATGGGGGACTTTTGCCACCCAGAGGACGCTTTTCAATCAACGCCACCAGCGGCACAGCTCCGCTGGAGGAGTAAAGAAGCTCAGGGCAGCAGGAAAAGGGCTCTGGCCCCCACCAAACCTCGCATGCCAACCCCAGGGGTCAGGCTCAGAGAAAGCCGGAGCACCCTTGCCAAAGATGCTCGCTGGTCAACCCACCTGCCCCACGTGCCTTCGCTGCACTTTGGCCAAGCCCGGCCACTCACTTGAGGAGGGTCTCTCTGTTTGTGCATGCCCTCCCAGCCCTGCCACAGCTGGCCAGGGTGTCGCAGGAGAAGGAGGAGGAGGGTCGTCTTCAGGGAAGTTGCCATCGCGGTTCATGCTTGCTCCTCAGCCAGCCCTTGTGCAGCACAGTGAAAAAGAGAGAGAGAGACAGAGACAGAGACACAGAGAGAGAGAGAAAGAAAGGAAGAAAGAGAGAGAGAGAGAGAAAAGGAGAGAGAGAGACAGAGAAGGGAAAAAGAGAAAAAGAAAGAGAGAGAGACACACAGAGAGAAAGACACACAGAGAGAAAGATATAGACAGAGAGAGAGAGACAGAGACAGAGACAGAAAGAAAAAAGAAGAGAGAGAGAGAGAGAGAGAGAGAGAGAGAGAGAGAGAGAGAGAGAGAGAGAGAGAGAGAGAGAGAGAGAGAGAGAGAGAGAGAGAGAGCGCAGAGGTGGATTCCGACCTGTTTGCACCGGTTTGCCCGAACCGGTAGTGACATCATAGTGATGTCACAGAACCGGTTCTGTCGGTGCCGGTCTGTGGGC
>JALIGW010000002.1:257507166-257584666 GCA_023053685.1 Diadophis punctatus similis
CCTGAATCTTATAATGGGAATTACTTATAATGGCAATTCCATAAGATTTCAGAGTCTCTGACTGCACTGACCTGGAAGCAGCTTCTATTGACCTTTAGAGAAGCCATGTACGTAATGTCACTGTGAGAACTGGGCCTATTGATGAATGCTTTTTTCTTGTGATTGCCTGTGTATTTTCTTCCAGGGGGAGGCTATGAAAGTGATTATTCAGTTCTATGGAGTGGAGTGGGCTAGGGCGGATAGTTGGGGCTTTGGTATCTTGGTTGTTGTTTTCTTCTAAAAGTGACGTGTTTCCTTCGGTCTTCCTCTTTAGGTTCGCAAGCTGTTTGTTCCCTGTTGTGTCCAGTTTGGGTGTAGTGGTTTTCTTCTTTATGTTCATATATGAGGTCATCATTTTTTAAAGAAGCTGTTTGCTCCTTATTTTGAGTTTAATTTTGATGTAGTCTTCTTGTTTAGCTTGGGATTTCTCACTTTTTTCCATTGAGTTTCAGAGTACCCAGAGTTGCCTCCGGACAACTCTTCTTCCTCTAGCAATTCAGAGGATAGTTTTCATTTGATACATATGTAGTTTGCACTTAGGGAAGGGCAAGGAAGTCAAGGAAGAGATCAAAGGAGCTACTCTTGATGATGATGATGATGATGATGATGATGATGATGATGTCACCCATTCAGTCGAGTCCAACTCTTGGCGACCCAGGTGGGGCCAGGTTGTCTCTCCACATCTTCTGACCCTGCACTGACTCCCTGAGTTGTTCTGTGCTCCGGCTGGTGTCATCTTTTATGGTGTCCAGCCACCCTATTCTTTGGCGGCCTGGTTTCCATTTACCTCTAATTCTTACAAACATAACTGATTTCTCCAGTGAATTCCCCTGCATGATATGGCCAAAATAAGGGAGATGTGGTTTTGTAAGTTACCGTTAGTGTTGAGGAAAGAAAAGAAGAAGAGCCATGTTGGTGTACAGGAGCTGAAAATTAGTAGTCTGGAATCACCTTTTCCAACTAACAAAATCTCTTGGTTGAAGAAGGGAGGATGCAAATACTCTTCCAGTCCCCTGAAAGATGCTACACAGAAACTGAAGATCTTTTCAATGTTGTTTCAGAGTGTGGGAAATGGAAAAATGAACTCGGTCACAAGAGAGGAGATTCTGGCTGCAATGAGAGAGAGAAGAAAAAACCATCCTGAAAGGAGGAACAGTTTTAGAGCTGAGCCCGTGAACCAGAGAAGTTCAGTCTCTCCTTCTCTGACCAGGCAGCCAAGAGTTCAAGAACCTTCCATTGGGATTTCTGAAAGGGAAGAGGAGGTGGGCCAGATGGTCTTGGGGTATACAACAAATTTATGAATGCAAAATTCTACAACTCTAATCACAAAGCCACATAAATGGGAATTTATTTAAAAATGCACACATCTTTTAAAAAAATTATCAATGATTAGTTTCAAAGTTTATTTGTCATCCCTGCACATTGTAACTTTATGCCACAAAACTTTCAGATTGGCCAAACCTGTTTGCCTTTTATAGCACAAGGAGCTTGAAATGGTTCCTCTCCTCTTTTGGATTCCTATTGAATAGGAACTAAGTTTGATGTCTTATTATTTTTTAAATACATATTTTAAAGTTTATTGCCAAAGTTGAAATACAAAATTGGAGGGTGGGGGAGAAACAAACAAACAAAACCCATCAGAAACTAAGCCTGATGGATCCTTGTCTGGACCTCCTTACCTGCCACGGCTGCAGCCTTGGAGCCCCCAAACCCCCTCTGCCCTCCTTCCTCCTCCTCCTCCTGGATCTGGAGGAATACGCAGAATTCAAGGCATGGACCAGAGTCTTGGCGATGCTGTAAACACGGTGGTCATTTCGGATCCGGATCCTGTTTTTTCCCTCTCGGGTCTCCAGTGGCGCTTTCTGGGTGCACCTTCTCCGGCCTTTGACGGAAAAGTGGAGCTTTGAAAAAGAACAGTGAAAAGACTGATCTTCAAACTGGACATCCACAAAAAAATCAGGTTCAACGGCTGCATCTTTGGGGCTTTTTTTCTTCTGAAATACAAAATTCCAAAAACTATGCACATATTTGAAAAGTCTGTGGCTTCTTAGTGCCAATTGCCCCAGTGCTGTGGTGATCCAGACTTTCCCTTCAATGGGTCCTGGCAAAGTTTCAAGGGTAAAATGGATATGCTGAATTCTGTCCAAAAAGGAGCCGTACTCTAGGAAGTGAACAAAGACATTGACTTGTCTCCACTTAGAGATGGCAGCCCTGAGGCGGGCTATATGCCCAGTCGCTGAAAGCTGTGATATAACAACACAAATCCCCTTCCTGACAAGCAAAGGGGTCAAAATCCTCATGAAACTCTCTCCATTCTCTGTGTCTGAGGCAAAGAGCCCAACCAGGGTCCATCTGAAATGGAGGAGCAGATGGACAATTCCTGGGTACTGGATCCCTTCTTTGGGGAGTATCGGGTGGAAAAAGGGGAACTGGCTTTTATCACTCAGAGCCTCTGAAGCAATTTTCTCACTGATCTGAAAGAGTAAAGAAGAGAGCTGTGCCATATTTGGAGTCAGAACAAATAAAAATACTGCCTCTTTTAGTAGATTGTTCCTTATATTGGTATCACCCACACAATTTATCACAAACTGAAGAGCTCAACTGAATTGTATGCATGTATACATGCATATCAACCCATGTATGCATGTGTGATTGATAGTTCTTTTTTTATATATATTGATTGTATTTTAATGTGTTTTTAAATTGTTTTTTATTTGATTATATGTTTTTTTTTTACTTGTTGTTAGCCGCCCAGAGTCCCCTGGGAGTTGGGCAGCATAGAAATGTTATTATTAAATTAAATTAAATTGTTATATTCAAATAGTTAGCCATTTTATGTGGAGGTTTTGAATTCTGACAGCACAGGAAATACGTTGTGTTACCATAAGGCTCTCCAAAGGTAATTCCTCGCATGTGCAGCCCAAGATATTATTCTCTCTCTTATTGAACTGAAATTCAGTTGTGGATCCGAATCCTTAGTCATGAGGTTGGGTGGAAGAAGCAGCTCTGGAATCCCACACAGAGAAGACATGGTTGGACTTATTGCTCAATGTCAATGGAGATTCTCAGTCATCCAGGTCACGGTTGTCCCAAAGGTGCTTTTTTTCAAGAGGCAACTGGGCTTTCTTGTTTTTCTTTGAAGACGTTTCGCTTCTCATCCAAGAAGCTTCTTCAACTCTGACTGGATAGTTCCATTCCCCACCATCCAGTCAGAACTGAAGAAACCTCTTGGATGAGAAGCGAAACGTCTTCAAAGAAAAACAAGGAAGCCCAGTTGCCTCTTGAAAAAAAGCACTTTTGGGAAAATTTATTGCTCACCCCCCCACCCACTCCACTCACTTTATCAGATATACAAACCTGCGGGACTTTGTAGGTGCTTACTAATGTTGACATCTGGATGGAGATGTCATCAACAGCTCCACCAAGAAGAGCCAAAAGGTTGTCCTGCCTCCCACAGCTGTAGTTGGGGACGTTGGCTTCTCCAGTAGAGAGCAGGTCCAGCAAGGCATCTGAAGTGATAAATGTGTTCAAATAGTTGTCATGGATGTTGTAGCCTAGTGTGAGATTGTGCAGGAGATGGGAATTCCTGTTGACCACTTGAATGGCAAAAATGAATAGTAGGATACTTGACCGATCAGCGGATAGAATACTGTAAAAATGTTCATGTTATCAGCAGCAGCAGAAGCAGCAGCAGCAACAATTAGCCCCCCCCCAAATTTAATGTTTTTTTGTCCCCACAAGCTTTCTGAGTCTTAAGCCAATACTGATCCAACCCTAGAGGCAAATGACCATCACCCATCACCATTTAACTTTTATAAGTGTTAAGAAGATGGGATGGAGACAGGCTCCCAGCAGATTCACAAATATATCAATATTTGTACTAGGGTTGATTATCATCTGCCCAGTAACCAGGATTCAAAATCATTTAATAATTAAAGTAGGGCCACCATAAAAGAAAGTGGCTGTTTCATAAGTAACTCAGAGAAGCAACTCTAAAAACAAGCCACCCTCTGATTGGTACAAAGTATCAGGTGCTGAATATTGAATGGAGCATTATAAAAATATGGACGTGGGCTGGGCAGAGGCAACTGCAACCCTTTCAAAAGCTACTTTAAACAAAAGTTGGTATTCAAGTAATGAACTCAAAACTGGATGTGGAGGAAGAAATAATGACATTTTTATATCTTATTTTTTATTGTATTGTAAGCTGCCCAGAGTCCCCTCAAGCCAGAGGTTGGCAGCATACAGTATAAATGAAATAAATAACTAGACAAATCCAAACAATTCAAGAAATTGGACAGGTTCTACAATAGAGGAGTAGGTGAACTCAGGGGTGAACTCAGGGGTGGGTTCCACTTACTTTCGCCACCGGTTCGCATCGCGAAAGATGGCAGCGCCCACGGACCGGCACCGGCCGAACCAGATCCGTGACATCACCAGCGGGTCGCTACCGGTTCGGGTGATCTGGTCCGAACCGGGAGGAACCCACCCCTGGGTGAACTAAGAAGAAAAGAAAGCGGCTGTTACAGTTGTAAATGGAGGGAATACAATTCCACCGCACTGCACGACTTACGAGTGACGCTGATTAGAAGGAGACATGTTGAAAGGCAACGTTACATGCGATATTATTGTTGCAGAGGTAACCATACAAACGAGATGGCTTCCTGGCCTGTAATAGCTCCATGGGCCTTTTCCGTTCTCTAGCTCCAAACTCAGCGGGCACTTCATTCGAAGCTTCCCAGAGACTGGCTGAGAAGCTAGCAATATCAGAAGCAGAATCAGGAAGTCCATAATTCGTAAGGCTGAATCAAACCCATTACCGTTTCTCAACAAGAACTAGAAGAGCTAGAAGAATTCAAAGCATTCTTATAAGATGGAAACACCAGTGTCTTTCCTGATTCAGACAGAGGAAAAACCGAGCTTTACCTATAAAGGAGAGAAAGGTACTTTCAAGAGCACAGACCCTGCCTGTCCTGAAACTTTTGCCACACAGACCCATTTATTACTGAGCCATTTTATTTCTGTCTGATGCTAAGATTCCCTCCATGTTGCTTTAATCTGATGTTTACAAACGAAGTCAGTCGCTAGGGAAGTGGCAGGAAAGGTCTCCAAGAAGACCCAGATGGTGATAATTACAGAGAGAAGAACTTCCTCAGAGGGCTCCGTGTGCAGAGGGGTAGATAGAGAAAAGCATGTTGGTGAAAAAAGTCACAGATGGACCCCTGGGGTCACCTGTCTGTAGTGGTTGTGGTCCTTCCTGTCAGGACAAGCCCAGCAAGTGATGCTGGAGGAAGAAGATAGCTCAACACCCAGGGAACTGACTCCCCTTGTGCTTCAGTGTGGTGTCTTGTCCCCAGAGACTGCCGGGGAAGGTCAGCCAGAGCTGTGGAGCCAGGGGCCATTCTAGTTGATTAACCCTTCTCTAGCCCTGTCTATCTTCCAATGCCAAGGAAGTAATCAGTACCCTTGGACCCTGCCTAATTTAAAGAATAGGGATGGTTTGTCTTTTAAATTTTCTATTAGATCTCCATATATTAATCCTAACTTGGAGCAGATTTTAAAATTGTTTGTCCCTGCAGTGAACATTCAATATCGATTTTTGGATGAGAGCTGACTAAGGGATAGGATGGTGATAGCCTTTGGACTATATCACTGGGTAAATAGGGAGAAAATGATAGAGTAGATTTCTCCCTGACGCTCTGCGTCCTTCCCTTTTCATGTAAAACACTGAGATCCTTTATATTTTGAAGTGTTACATAAACAGTGGGCTGTGAGTTCTGCAGATGAGATGGTGGCAATGCAACCATCACAATTCACAACCATTGTCGATGGTGCAACCTGCTTTCTTGCCACAACCACCCAGAATCTCATCTTAGGGGATCTGATGGCCCTACTTCTGGTTGTGTGGATGCACTTGGTAGGACGAGCCCCCTTTGATTTTTCTAAGAAAGAGCCTTGAGGCACCCTGCAGCATATTTCCCTCCATGTAGGGACTATGCAGTTGGTCAGCCAGCTATGAATCCATCTGGTGGTGATGCTGTCTATCTCACAATTTTCTGTCTTACCAGGTATCAGGTTGGCAGTCAGGTCCAGTGCCCAGTCTGATGGCTGATGTTCAGTACCCACCTGGCATGGGTTGCTCTTGCAGATGATCTCTGGATGGGAGCGGTGCATAACTTGGGGGTCCTCCTAGAGTCATGGCTACAGGTCGATGCGCAGGGGGCAACCTTCACTGGAGGAGTCCTCACACAGTATCTTCTTGTGTACCAAACGTGCCCATGCCTGGACCAGGGGCCCTTGCTCCTGGCTTGGCCATTTCCTGTTTGAATTCCTGCAAAGAGCACCTACATGGGGTTGCTCTTGAGGACAGCCCGGAATACTAAAATGGCCAGAATGCCATTGCATGCACAATGTTGGATTTCTTTGTGTTTACCCCTATTCTGTGACCTTCACGGACTTCCAGTTTCTTTCCAACTATAGTTAAATTCACCTCTAAAACTCTACACAGAATAGGACCAGGGTTTTGATGGGACTTCCTCTCCCTGAGGAAGTGCTTGTCCCAGCACCCTGCTGGCTTTTTGGCAATACAACCCCTATGGCCCTCCCTCCCCTTACCTTCCCCAAAAGGTGCGAAAATGCCAGGACGCCTAGGCGCCAGGGTAAAGGTTATAAATCAATAGACTACAGGATATAGGATTCATAAGGGAGAAAGCAATAAAGTATATAATGTAACGAAAGATCCCCCTTCCCCTGAAGAATGGCAGATTCACGGATCTGACATACTGCCCTCCTTAGAAAAAAGGATAATCCACCTTGTTAGATTAGCGCGGGAGAATAAGGAGAAACGAGCTGAGGAACAGTTCAGCACTTTATTTCAAGTTAGAAGGCAGAAACACGAACTGGCTGCGAGCTGTAGGGAAGCCGCTTTTATGGGCTTCCCTCCGACTCAGCCAGCCAGTGACAGCCGTTCAAACCTGCCACCGCTATTCTAGCCAATCAGCGGCGGCTATGCAAATTTACTACGTACCTCCGTACGTAACACCCCTCCCCTCTCAGTGTCGAAGTTGTTCGTGGACTTTTGGCCTCAGTGCAAAAGGAACTCTGCGGGGCTTAAGTCTGACAGGTGTAATGTTGGGGTCTAGGCTAAATGATATCGGTTTACCTAGTTTCCCATCGAAGACAGTTTGGAAGCTGCCCAGCAGCTTGCTCAGGTCGTCCTCTTTGATGTGGTTTATGCCGTTAAAGGTGATTCCTAGAGGCTTGAGCCACTCTACGCCGAGCAGGGTTGGGCTGTGTCCATCCACAATTGTGAGTTGGAGTTTCCTGTGTATGTCTTTAAATGTGATTGGAATTTCTGCTCTTCCTATAATTTGGACTTGGTGTCCGTTGAAATCAGTTAGGCACGTTCTGTGTGGTTTGAGGTCTTGTCTTTGTATTTCGGGCATGTATTTGTTGAGGGTGTTCCATCCCATGATGGTGAATGCCGATCCAGTATCCATTTCCATGGTACAAGGAAATCTGCACAGTTATAAAAAATTTTCCCATCTTGCCCTTCTTCGGAGTCGGCTACGGTGTGGTAAAGCCCCCTTGACTTGTATTGGGGGTAATCGTCTCTTCGTCTGCCTCTCTGTCCCCCAGGCCGGTTTTGACCTTGCCTGCTCTAGCTACTGGGTGGTCTATAGTTCATGGGGGGGGCTTGGAATTGGGCTGGCTGTGAAGCTCTGCATGCCTCCGCTATATGGCCCCTTTTCTGGCATCGTCTGCAAACGGCGTCCCTGAACTTGGACGCCACTCTTGCATGGTTGCCAAGGCAGCTTTGGCAGAGGGGTTGCTGTGATTCTGGCTCTCTGGGACTCATCCTTCTGTCGTGCTGGATTTTGTGCACGTGGTCCTCCTGTTCCTCGCCGCCATCCTCATCGTCCGGTCCCTGGTTCCTCCATTCATCTTGTTGCTGGGTTAGGTGGACTCCGGGTGACTTCCGGATGGTGGCTGCGGATTTATTGGAGGATTCTGCGGCTCTTGCTTCATCAACTACTTCTTTGAAAGTGATTCCTTTTTGGATGAGGAGTTTCTTTTGTAGTGTGAGGTCCCTCATGCCTAGAATCAATCTGTCCCTCATCATTTCCTCGCGGTTGGAGAATTTACATTTGGCTGCCAGTTCACGGAGCTTAGCGACAAAATCATTGATCGGTTCCCCTTCTTTCTGGTCTTGCTTATAAAATTCGAATCTGCTAACCAGTGGAGGATCGTAGGGTGCGTAGTGCTCCTTCAGCGCCATCTGTAGTGTAGTCCAGGAGATGGACTCTATGTCTGCTGGTGCTATCAGCGTCTGTGCCATCTCGTAGATTGTTGGTCCACAGTAGCTCAGGAAGAGAGCCATCTTCCTGTTGTCCGGCAAGCCTTGAAAATTGTTTGCTTCCAAGAACATGCGGAAACATGACATATAGGTTTGCCATTTTTCCTTCTTTGGATCGAAGAAGGCTGGTGCTGGTGATTGTTGTTCAGTCATCCTTGCAATTCTTTTGGCCGGAGCAGGTCAGTTTGCTTTAAGATGGCCGCGGATGCTACGAGGTGCCTTTGTTCTTTTGTCTTCTTCCACTACCTCATCACCAGTGTTAGATTAGCGTGTGGGAAAGGAGAGACGAGCGTAGAACAGTTCAGCACTTTATTTCTTGTGAGTAGGCAGAAACAGGAACTGGCCGCAAGCCGCAGGGAGGCTGCTTTTATGGGCTTCCCAGCAGCTTAGCTGGCCAGTGACAGTTGTTCAAATTGGCCGCCGCTTATTTAGCAAACTTTATTATTATTTATTATTTATTTATTTATTATGGTGTTCTTATATGCCGCCCAACTCCCGAAGGACTCAGGGCGGCGTACAACAGAGAAAATACAAGACACCAATTCATAAATATTATATTAAAAACAAATATAAAAATTAAAAAACACAGTATTTAAAATCATCCAATACCCATTCAACAACCATACATACTTGGGGTGAGCTCGAGTGGATTAAGCTCCACCCCCAGCCTGCAGGAAAAGCCATGTCTTGACAGCTTTTCGGAAGGCCAGCAGAGTGGGGATAGTTCGGGTCTCTGGGGGGAGTTGGTTCCAGAGCACGGGGCCCCCCACAGAGAAGGCCCTCCCCCTAGGGCCCACCAGGCGACATTGCTTGGCCGACGGGACCTGGAGGAGGCCAACTCTGTGGGCCCTAACCGGTCGAAGGGAAGTGTGAGGCAGAATGCGGTCCCGGAGATAACCTGGTCCTAAGCCATGAAGGGCTTTAAAGATGGTGATCAACACCTTGAATTGGACCCGGAGACTGATGGGCAACCAATGCAGCTGGCGGAGTATAGGTGTCACGTGGGTGTACCTTGGCACACCCACCACAGCATGCGCAGCCGCATTTTGCACCAGCTGAAGTCTCCGGATACTCTTCAAGGGTAGCCCCATGTAGAGCGCGTTGCAGTAGTCCAAGCGCGAGGTGACAAGGGCATGAGTGACTGTGAGTAGAGCCTCCTTCTCCAAGTATGGCCGCAACTGGTGCACCAGGCGAACCTGTGCAAAGGCCCCCCTAGCCACAGCAGAGAGATGGTGATCCAATTTTAGCTGTGGATCTAGGAGGACCCCCAAGTTGCGGACCTGATCCGAGGGGGTCAGTTTCACTCCCTCGAATACCAAGGAGGGACAGTTGTCATAGTCCTTAGGAGGCAGTATCCAAAGCCACTCAGTCTTGTCGGGATTAAGTCTGAGTCTGTTCCTCCCCATCCAGATCCTAATGTCGTCCAGGCACCGGCACATTACATCAACTGCCACACTGAAGTCAGACGGGGTGGTGATGTACAGCTGGGTGTCATCAGCGTACTGGTGGAAACACACCCCATGTCTGTGGATGATCTCCCCCAGCGGTTTCATGTAAATGTTAAACAGGATGGGCGAGAGAACCGACCCCTGAGGCACCCCACATGATAGGGGCCTAGGGGACAATCTCTGTCCTTCTGCTAACACCGACTGCATCCTATCAGCGAGATAAGAGGAGAACCACCGCAAAACGGTGCCTCCCACCCCCAACTCACTGAGACGATGCAGAAGGATACCATGGTCGATGGTATCGAAAGCCGCTGAGAGGTCAAGTAGCACCAGGATGGAGGAATTTCCCCCATCCCGGGCCCGCCAGAGATCATCCATCAGGGCGACCAAGGCAGTTTCTGTACGGTAGCCACGCCTGAAGCCCGACTGATAAGGATCTAGATGATCTGTTTCATCCAGAAGCTGCAGAAGCTGAGTAACCACCACCTTCTCCACAACTTTCCCTAAGAAGGGTAAGTTGGAGACCGGACGATAGTTCTTCAAATCAGCTGGATCCAGGGAAGGCTTCTTCAGGAGGGGTCTCACCACCGCAGCTTTTAACGACTGCGGTACGGATCCCTCCCTCAAAGAAACGGTGATCACCGCCTGGATCCAGCCGCTTGCCACCACTCTGCTGGCTGAGACCAACCAGGAGGGGCACGGGTCCAATAAACAGGTGGAGGTACCCATCGCCCCCACAGCTCTGTCCACATCTTCGGGAGAAACAGGCCCAAACTCTTCCCATAACGGTGGACTAAGACTTGCCCCTGTCAACTCTATGGACTTCTGCCCAGCCAGAGTCCAGGTTCGACCGAATCTGAGCGACTTTATCCGACAGAAACTCTGCGAATTCCTCAGCTCTGCCTTGTAAGTGTTCCTCGCTCCCCCCTTTGGCAAGGAGGGAGCGAGTCACCCTAAACAAGGCGGCTGGGCGAGAATCTGCGGACGCAATAAGAGCGGAAAAATAGGATCGTTTTGCCGCCCTTATCGCCACTAAATAAGATCTGATGTAAATTCTTAATAGTGTTCGGTCAGACTCGGTTTTGCTGGTCCTCCAGCGGTGCTCTAGACGTCTCTTCTGGTGTTTCATCTCCCGGAGCTCCTCGGTAAACCGGGGAGCTTTCCGGGATCCACTGCCACGGAGAGGTCGCTTAGGCGCAATTCGGTCTAACGCCCCTGATGCTGCGGTGTTCCAAGCAGCCACCAGGGAGTCAGCCGAATTGTGTATCAGGGTTTCAGGTATTTCCCCAAGTTCCCTCTGGAATCCTTCCGGCTCCATTAGGCGCCTGGGGTGGAACCACCTAGTCGGTCCCGCCTCCCTGCGGGGGAGGAGTGGGGCTGCGAAATCCAACCTCAGTAGGAAATGATCTGACCATGACAGAGGGGTGATGACTATGTCCCTTATCTTCAGATCATCTCTCCACTGCCCCGAAAGAAACACTAGGTCGAGTGTGTGACCACCCTCATGAGTCGGACCCTGGATTACTTGGGTCAGGTCCATGGTTGTCATGGAATCCATGAACTCCTGAGCTATCCCAGAGGTTTCGCCAGCAGAAGGCAAGTTGAAGTCCCCCAGCACCATAAGCCTAGGGAACTCAACCACCAAGACGGCTACTGCCTCGAGCAGCTCAGGCAGGGCCTTACTTACGTAGCTGGGAGGCAGGTACATTAAGAAAAGGCCCACCTGAACCCCTATCCAACTTCAGAAGGAGCGTCTCACACCCAACAATCTCCAGGGCAGGGATCCTACGAGGATGCAGGTTCCCGTGCGTTATTATTGCCACTCCTCCCCCCCTTTCCTGGGGTCGGGAATGATGCTGCACTGAGAACCCGTCTGGGCATATCTTGGAGAGGGCAACCCCCCTCCTGGCCCAGCCAGGTCTCAGTTACACAAACCAGGTCAGCCCCCTCTTCTGTGATTAAATCACGTATCAGGGGGGCTTTGTTGGTGATTGACCTGGCATTAAGCAGCAGCATCCTGAGCCCAGGGCCCTGAACAACCTGGTTACCAGGTACCCGGGATGAGCAAGATGGAACCACATCGGAGGGGCCGGAACAAGGGATCGCTTGTACACAGCGAGGTCTTATTCCCCGAGAGCGGCCCACCCTTCTGCTCCCGCCATACCTGCCTCTTCCCATTATGACCGAGATGTTCCGGCTCTCATCCCTACCAGAGACCCCCTCCCCTCCCCTGCTGGTCCCCCTCCCATCCTGCAGGCCATCCATACCATACATACTGAGCTGGGTAAAAAGCCCGGACCCCCTCCGCTTCTGTTTGTATACTCAGCAAAGGGGGGGGCAAGCCTTAGTTCCCAGCTCCCTCATATTATCTTCTAAAATTTCTAAAATTTCATTCTACTCATTCATACCACAGTCATAACGTTCTCAATCATACAACATTCATCACTTCCGGGGTGCAGTTTACAATAGATAGAATAAAAAAGTCATAATAATGGAGCCTATAGGTAAGCGGAGGGTGCACCTTCCGAGGCTAGCTCCCAGTCCTTGGGACCTGTATTCAGGTCCACCGTGGTCATTAATATGCATTTTCCCTTGATACACAATCAGCCAGATGAAAAAATGGCAGTCCCAGGTTTTCTCACCAGTGTCTTGGTAATGCCTGCTGCTAATAATTGTCCTTATAACATTACAAAAGGTGGTAAAAATGATAAGGACACTAAGAGTCGCCAAAATAATTAATATCGCAATAAAAGGTAAGGCCAAATCCAACCAAATGGGTCTCCCTGTAGCGTCTAGTTCTTCCTCCAGCAGTACAAAGCCTCGAGGGAAACAATGGTCGAGAGGCCTGGGCTGCATTCCCTCTCCAAGGCCCCCCTCCCCGAGTGAAAACCGCAGTTCTGCCTGTGAGGGTTCAACCATGTCAAACGAAGCCAGTAGAACAGCCTCCGTCTCCGTGTCTTCTCCCCTTCTGCCGGCTGTAAACGAGGCTGTCTGAAGAGGGCGTGGCCACATCCACACTCGCAGGCCTCGTAGCAGCATCGATGGAACTCACCGCAGCTGTGATGCCGTTCGCAGCAGCACCTCCCACTATGATGACAATGGCAGCAATGGCGACCCTCGGCACCGAGCTAGAAATGGTGCTCCAAGACAAGGTTGGGTTCAAGGCAATGTGCCCCGTTCAGATGTCACATCGGGCAAAGAGGATAGCAGGCTGTTAAAAGAGTTGCGTAGGATAATGGGAGGAGTGACGATAGATCTATCCTGCACGTTGTCTGGCAGGAAACATACCGGTAGATGCAAATGTTACCCGGAGTCCACCTTGCCACGTAGCCCTTCCGTTCCCACCAGGCACAGTTTAAACAGTCTGTCCTGAGCATGCTATTCCAAATATCCCACTATCCCAGCTCATCTGCTCCTTTATTAACAGATATTCTCCAGTGAAGCGGCTGTCAATTAGTCCCTTTAGCAGAGATCGTAAATTGCTTCCTCACAGCAGAGTTGTTGCGCAGATGAAAATGGCGCTTCCTATTTCGGCGTTCAGCGTCCGGAGATTTCGAGTTCAGAGGTCCCCCAACTTCGAAACCGGGCAGGTCTTAAGTTGCCTCGATTGTTCCCTGGGGTCTTCCTATCTCCCAAGCTCCCTTCTAGATGGAATCTTTTGGGCTGAACCACTAGGAATTTGATCGAAATTTGAGGTTCGGGAGAGCAGAGCTCTGCTTACCCGACCATTCGCCGTGGCTCCAATTAACAGTGGCTATGCAAATTTACTACGTACCTCCATACGTAACAAACATCATGGAGGAGAGCAGCCTTGTTGCACATCAACTTGGCACTCAAGAGGAATAGCTTGAAGCCAGAGCAGTTTGGAGGTCTTTTGTGTGGGTTCTTACACAGCCTGAGAGATCTATTTATTTATTTGTTTGTTTGTTTATATTTCTATGCTGCCCAACTCCCGAAGGACTCTGGGTGGCTTACAGCAGGCATAAACAAATCAGCATAAAAATATCAAAAGCACAAATTATTAAAGAACACATTTAAAATTTAAAAACTTTACAACCATTCATAACATTCAAGGGGCAACCTCTTTAATTCATTCCATAAGGTCACTATCCCCAGGCCTGTCGGAAAAGCCAAGTCTTTACGGCTTTCCTGAAGGCCAACAAGGGCTGGTATGGATCTCCGGGGGTAGCTGGTTCCAAAGAGCTGGAGCTGCCACAGAGAAGGCTCTCCCCCATGGACCTGCCAGCTGACATTGTTTAGCTGACGGGACCCGAAGAAGCCCAACTCTGTGGGATCTGACCGGTCGCTGGGAAGTATGTGGTAGTAAGCGGTCCCGAAGATATCCTGGTCCTGAGCCATAAAGGGCTTTAAAGGTAATGACCAACACCTTGAATTGTGACCAGAGACCGATAGGCAACCAAAGCAGCTGGCGGAAAATTGGTGTAATGTGGGTGTACCTTGGGGCACCCACCACAGCTCGTGCAGCTGCATTTTGGACCAATTGAAGTCTCCGAACACTCTTCAAGGGTAGCCCCATGTAAATCGCATTGCAATAGTCAAGCCATGAGGTGATAAGGGCATGGGTGACCATGAGTAGAGCCTACTGATCCAAGAAGGGTCGCAATTGGTGCACTAGGCAAACCTGTGCAAAGGTCCCCCTAGCCACAGCTGACAGATGTTGATCCAATTTTAGCTGTGGATCTAGGAGGACACCCAAATTGCGAACCTGTTCTGAGGGAGTTAATTTCTCTCCCCCCAAGAACCAAGGAGGGGCAATCAACATAATCCCTAGGAGGCAATATCCATAGCCACTCAGTCTTGTCAGGGTTGAGCTTGAGCCTGTTCATTCCCATCCAGACCCTCACATCATCCAGGCAACGGCACATTACATCCACTGCTTCCCTGAATTGAGATGGGGTGGAGATATATAACTGGGTATCATCAGCATATTGCTGAAACCTCACCCCGTGTCATCGGATGATCTCACCCAGTGGTTTCATGTAGATGTTAAATAAGAGGGTTCTTTACAATCATCTCCAATCTAGGGATCATATATGTAGATTGAATATGAGCAAATCCCAAATAGCCCTACTCTTAACATTAGGCAGGGTTCAAGGGTAATGATTGCTTCCTTGGCATTCAAAGACTTGGCAGAACTAGAATTGAGTGACATCAACCTAGAGTGGCACCAAACGCCATACTTCCAGGTGACCTTCCCCAGCAGTCTCTGGAGACAAAGAGAGCAAGTTGAAGGACAGCAGAAAGTCAATTCCCTTGTTATTCAGCTATCTTCATCCAGCATCACTTTCTGGGCATGTCCTGACAGGAAGAATTGCAACCACAACTGAACAGAGTCCCCAGGGGCGTTTCTGTGGTTTTTCCACCAACATGTTTTTCTCCAGCTAACCCTCCTCACACGGATCTGCAAAGAAGTTCAACGTCCCCAGTGCAAGTAGTTGCTTCTCCCTGTAACAATCACCATCCCGGTCTTTGAGAGTTCTTCTGCTCCTTCTCCAGGAACTGTCTTCAATGTAAACATGAGGCTGAAGCAACACGGAAGAGATCTTTCATCAGAAAAGATCAGAAATTATATCTTAGGTCACGTTCTGTGTGGCACAAGTTTTCAGATAGGCCAGGGCTGTGCTCTTGAATTTACTTTTGCTTTTTTCCCAACTGAATTTTGGTTTGTCTCTATCTGAATCCGGGAACCACTAGCATTTCCATCTTGTGAGAGTGCTTTGAGCTCCTCTTGCTCGTCTTGTTCTTTTTGTTGGGAGAATTGGGAGCGGAATTGATTCAGCCCAAGAATTATGGACCTCCTGCTTCTGTTTCTGGTGCTTCGTTTGTCCCATCCCGTCTCTGGGAGGCTTAGAATGAAGTGCCCGCCGAGTTTGGAGCCGCAGGATGGAAAACAACCATGGAGCTATTACAGACCAGGAGACCATCTCATTAGTATGGTTATCACTATAACAGAAATATCACATATAAAATTGCCTTTCACCAGTGCTCCTTCTATTCAGCCTCATTCGTAAGTCATTCGGGGTGATGGAGCTGCATTCCCTCCATTTGAAATCCTAACACTCTCCTTTTCTTCTTACTTTATTTACTTCTATATTACAGGGCCTGTTAAATTTCCTGAAAGATTTTGATTTCTGTTGCTTGCCTCTTTTAAATTCAAATCCAAAAATGGGGCTGGAGAAAACCTGAAGGATGTTGAGATTATTTTCCTTTCCCTGTGCTACTTGACTACTGACCTAACTGATCTTTGGTTTTGTGTCTATGTTGGCTTAAGGCTCAGTAGGCTTGTAGAAACAAAGAGGATTAATTAAAAAAAAGAATTTGTTGTTGCTGTTGATGATAATAACATGAACATTTTTTTTGGCAGTAAGCTTTTCTTTGGTTATTCAGAAACCTTACGCTTCATTTTTGCCATTCAACTTATCAACAAGAATTCCCAGCTCCTGCACAATCTCACACTTGGCTACAATATCCATGACAACTATTTCAGCACTTTACACACTTCAGATGCCTTGCTGGACATACTGTCCACTGGAGAAGCCAATGTCCCCAATTACAGCTGTGGAAGGAAGGACAACCTTCTGGCTCTTCTTGATGGAGCTGCCAAGGACATCTCCATGCAGGCGTCAACATTAGGAGGCACCTACAAAGTCCCACAGGTTGGTTGGTTTCTTTATCTGATCGGGGTGGTGATGGGTGAGTGACAGATCTAACCATATCATCTCCGTGGAATTCAAAAGCTGCTCTTCTCTATATTAGAAAATATGTCAACTATGTTTTAGCCTACTCTGTTCATGTTCAAATTCACCCTAAATGGCCTGAAGATCAATAAAGTCCCCAGAGAGGACTTTCCAGTGGAAATTCAGATATTCAAAAAAAATTCCTAGTTATGGGGGTCTTTATTGGCATGTTTGTTTGACATATACCTTTCATATCCATTTGGACGGAAGTTGACAATAATAATGTCTCTCTAGATAAAATGGAAGAAAGAGGAGTCTAGCAATTACAGGTCAGTTAATCTAATATTGTGCCCAAAATATATGCCATGTTCCTCTTAGATAAACTGGACAGTGAAAAGAAGAAAAGTGTATTCTTTAGAAGGACAAGAAGGTTTTAGATAGAGTTAAAGTTTATATAAATTTGAATAAGAAACAATACATCACTGATAATCTAATATTAACAACAGATTTACCTTGAAATATCTAATCACAAAATATGTCAATTGGATAAACCATGGTTTCCTGGCTTTACAGATGTTAGTGCAGCATTTGACACACTAAACAGAGAAACATTATGGAGGAAATTGCTCTCAAAATGGAGCCCAGACTGTTGGCCCTGATCCAAGCCCTTTCTACAAGCTCTTGTTTGAGAGGGAGGTTTGGACTCAATGGAGCCACAAGAAGAAGGATCGAAACTCACCAAGCAGGAAGGGAAGGCTGCATATTTGAACCCTTGTTATTCAGTCTCGATAGTAATGACTTAACAGGAATAATGAAGGATCCTGGAGTAAACTTGTCTACAGTGATTGGAACACCCTGGTTTACACTGATCATACAATATTATTATCATTCTCATAATGTGGATGTTGTAAGCTGTTGAGACAATTTGGCTTCTATTGACATAATAATGCAATGATTATTGATAAATCATTATTGATAAAGCATAGTCACAGATGCCTATTTGATGGTGAGTCATTAGAGCAAGTAACTCCTTTCTTTACTGAGGTGGAGTTTTCTCTGGAACTGGATATTGCTTTGTTCATCGTCAAACAACTCACTTAGAGAAATGGCACAAGTGAATTTAGTCTTTAAACTTTAAAAGCTACTAGAACATGGTTCCCAACCTGTGGTACGTGTACCACTAGTGGTACGCGAGGGCCTTCCAGGTGGTACGCGAACACTTTCGGGGTCATGAACGATTTTTAGTTAGTTATTTTTTACTTCACAAAAAACACAAGATAATCTGGCAACGATTTGCAACTGTTGCCACACGCCACCCACCTGGTCCCAGCGGCCCGAGAATCCAGTTGCTGGATGAGCGGGGCCAAAAAAGGAACGGTACAATTATGGAAATAAAGTGATATCTGATCGAATTTAGTTTCTCTGGAACCAGGTGGTATGCGGTGACTGTACGGGACCTCCAAGTGGTACTTGATCACAAAAAGGTTGGGAACCACTGTACTAGAACAACACAATCACCATCTGAGAATTATCTTTGGGGTGGATACTTTTTATCCACCCCAAAGATAATTCTCAAATTCTTCAGCTTCTGCCCTCAGAGAGCTTAATTGGGAATTTATGCAATTTATCCTTTGTCTAAAGTCAAGGCGTATAATTATTAGTGTACAATTAAAGCTACGGAATCTGACAGACTCCCAAAAATTATCCATGTTAGAAGTGTAAAATTTTAATTAAAGACATTTTGGATTGTACAACTGACAAATTATATTAGGAGATGGGTTGTTCTCTTGTTACAACCGTGAAACACATCTATTATTGGAATGTCAAATGTCTAAGAAAGAGAGAGATCAGGATGTTTATTTATTTATTTATTTATTTGGTGTTTCTTATATGCCACCCAACTCGCGAAGGACTCCGGGCGGCGTACAACAGAAAAAATACAAGAAACCAATATAAATAAGCATTAAAACAGATATAAAAATTAAAACCGTAATCTTAAAAGCATTTAATACCCATTCAACTTCATACATACCTGGGGGTGAGCTCAAATGGATTACGCTCTACCCCCTGCCTGCATGTTGGACTGAACATCACACAAATGGCCTATTGGGATCCATATATTAAAATAATATATATCCTGGGCCATCAGAATTTAAAAATTACATATGATACAGTCCCTTATCTGAGCAAAAAAGTTCAGTTGAGATCAGGATATATGGGTTTGATTGTACTAAATTATAGGGATGATACAGAAATAATTTACATTCTTTATTCTTATTCTTTCTTACTTAGTTTATTCCTGCATTCTGTTTTTATACATAGACTTATTAATGTTCTGTGTTCCACATTATGCATTTTGACATGACTTAATGGCTAGTCAACAATAATCTGTTCTAATGTGGAGTTATTAATAAGGAGTTATTAAAAACTAGTATTTGGGACTTGATCTGATCCCAAATATGACACAGCCTCCTCTGTTTGCTTTTTCAGATCAGTATTGAACCTGTTTCAGAGACTCTGACTGATAAAAGCCAGTTCCCCTTTTTCCACCTGATGCTCCCCAAAGAAGGGATCCGGTACCCAGGAATTGTCCAACTGCTGCTCCATTTCAGATGGACCTTGTTTGGTCTCTTTGTTTCAGACACAGAGGAGGGAGCACATTTCATGAGGACTTTTATTCCTATGCTTGTCAGGAATGGAATTTGCGTTGCTATATCACAACAATTCTCAACAACTGGAAATGCAGTATCCCTCAGGGATGCCCTCTCTAAGTGGAGACAAGTCAATGTCTTTGTTCACTTCATAGAATATACTTCCGTTTGGGACAGAATTCTTCCTTTCCATTTAGCACTTATGCGTTTGCCAGGACCCATTGAAGGGAAAGTCTGGATCTTGGCAATCTTGGGCCAAATTAAAATTAGAAGGCACAAACTTCTTAAATATGTCCATAGTATTTGGGCTTTTGCTTTTCAGGAGAAATATAGGCAACAATATTATCCCTTTGAACCCAATTTATTTTTGGAACCCAAGGTTGAAGATCATTATTTCCGCTGTCCTCTTTCAAAGCAGGTCTTTTCTGTCAAAGGCCAGAGAAGGTGCACCCAGAAAGCCCCACTGGGGACCCAGGGAAAAAGGAACAGGATCCAGATCATGAATTACCCTTATCTGTATAGTTTCATTAACACTCTGGCCCAACACGCCTTGGATGCTGCCTATTCCTCCAGACTGAGGAAGAGAAGCAAGGAGGTCAAGGAGAGGTTGGGGGCTCCAAGGCTGCAGCCATGGCAGGTATGGGGTTCTAACAAGATGGAGAGGACTTAATTCTCCAGCCGAGAGATTGTGTTACTTGGAAAAGATGCTCTTAGACTCCTTCTGGTAAATCAAGAAATCATTCTTACAGACTAACCAAGTTGGAAGGGAACTTGGAGGTCTTTTATCCTCTTCTGTCCCGTGCCGCCTCTCCCCCCCCCTCATTTTCGGCCTCTTCCCCTTCTCAGTGGCCATCCCCGAATGCCCCACCTGGCTGCCGGCTGGGTGTCACCCCTCAAGCAGCCGCATCTGGCAGTGCTGATCATCCATGCACCTCTGCTGCTTGCTCTCTCTACCTCCCCACCCACACACACAAGTAACCTGTTGTTTTTAAGGAGTTTGTGAATAATCTCTTTATTGGTTTGTTCCATTGTGTTGTGACTGCTCTAGGCTCTTCTATATTTGAGAAATGTTGTCAATTTTGTTTTATCAATATATGATTGACAAATTTTGCTGAATCTTTGTATTTCACTTTTGAAGATCATGATAACTCTTGTTCTCCCAACTAAAAATACTTGCAAATCAGATAATCATAGAAGAAAGATTCAAATGTAAAAACACCCCATGAGATAAGAAACCAAAAAGTTGGCTTTTAACTTTTCTCAATTTTCCATTTTAGTTTCATCCCTTTCTCGCAAAGAATGAGTTTTGTAATCTTTCCACCTTTATTTTGTACTTGGACCAAAATGGAGATGTAGCAGCAGATCTGATTATCAGGATCTGGGTGGTTCTCCCCAGGTTGGATTACATCTTTCACAGAACAGGTAGTTTTGAAAGAGAGAGACTTATTTTCAATCAAGATGATCTTTCACGGCTAAAGGTGGGTGAAATATTATTGTATTTCTTCTGTTTTCCAAAACCTTAGGAACCATTTCAAATCTAACTACAGTGGTGGATGATTTTCACTGAGAATTGAATGTGGGGAATGATAGTTTTCTTAGACTGCTTGGGAGGCTTCGGTATTAATGGGAAAAGCTAACTTCAGATGCTATAATATAAAACAATGTCTAAACTGATTCAGACAACCTGGAATCTGGGGTGACAATTCTTTAGGAGACAGATGGCCCTTTTTTGCCCCTTCTGTCATCCCCATAAACCTGGTTAGAGAAGCCATCACGTGCCTGGGATTGTGGTGCTGACGGCCTCAGGCTCACTTCTTTCCTGTCCTCCAATAGAAGGGAAGAAGGGAAGGCGATTCTGTTGATCAGTTCCTGAGTTCAGGTATGGACGGGATCCAATGGAGTTTATTCAAGACTGGCTGGAGTTCCTATGGAGTCCCAGTGGGAAATAAGCTTTCTGTTGGGGTGAGAATGATATCTCATAGAGGCAATTTAGATCTTTTCTTGGAATTCAGACAGTTAGAAATAAAACCGAGATTAAAAGTCTAATAGAAAATATTTATTTCAGTACAAAAACAATAAATCCTGAATAAACTACATTGTGCTGAGTAACACGACTGTTCAGGTCAACAGCTAAGGCAGAAGAGAATTAATGGTGGTTTAGGAATGCACACATGCGTACAACTCATATCACGTGTTCTGCCTGTATTGGAATGTACCATAATATTAGATAGGGGTGTATCACCCTGCATAGACATACAACTGACAATATTCACACCATGACACTTTCCAATTAGAATTCAGCTCCTCTAAATTTAGGTATATGCCGCTTGTCTCCCTGTCCAGAATGACTCCGGTCTGCTTACAATAGTGTACTGTTCGTATAATATCTCATATTGTATAATTCCTGACCTAGAAAGCTGAAGCCCTGAAATATTTATTTGATCCAAAGAAAAGCCCATCCTGATATCAAATGTATTGAGGGGCAATTTGAAAGAAATGCTGCTTAGATTTGGCTTTTGGCCATTAAGAGGGCTTCTCATCTGAAAAATCTCTTGAATGTCATTGTTTTTCTTGATTGTTAGCTACCTTTAGTCTCTCTGGGTGAAAAGGAGGTTCCAAGTTTAACTAATAATACATTTGGATAAATTTATTTCCATGCCATTTGGGGTCACCTAATTGTGGGTGCTTGAATAGATGGGACCTTTTCTTGGAAAACTAGATGGGCTTTAGAAATATGATCCCTTTCTGACCCAGGGCTCATCCTTCGTGTCTATGTGCTACCGCAAAAAATGCCTCACTTTTTGACAGACCCCTTCTCACGACCTCACCTCCATCTCATCTCACCACAATTCTAGAAACTGAAGAGTCCGTTTTATCCTCGTTTCAGCAGCATGGCAAAATTAACCAAATAAATACACAAACAAAGAACACCTCCTTCAAACTGACAGCCATAATTTGAAATAAATTTCTCCTTTGCATCTCAGCTGGGAGATTCTTCTGGATTACTTTACTGGGCGGGTTTTCAATGTTTTATGTACTCCCAAAAAAATTCTTTGCAGATCCTACAACTCAGAGGTTTTTTTCTTCCTCACAGTTTATCTCTATATTGATAAATCTGATACAGTAAAAATTTAATAAATATAAAATTTAGAATGATTTTTATAAACATGCATTCCTCCATTCTTCATATACCCTTGATTTTAAAGTATGATCATCTATTCATATTAAATATAGAATTTAATATGTGTTAATAAGGCAATGAGAAGGAACTGACTGGTTGTCACTTAATGCTTAAATCTTTTTTCAGTTCCATCACTCCAGACTTTATTAAGTAGAAAAGTCCTTTTTTGCAACGTGATATACCAGAACCAAAAGGCAGGAACTAAATGAAGACTCAGCCGGTAGTTGTATCTCCTACAACCATTTGGAACTAGTCAGAAATGTCATATTTATCTAAGGGAAGCAGAGAAACTACTTGGCTAACATCCATGTTGTACCTCCATTTTTCCATGGATGGAGAGTCCTAACACATTTTCTTTGGCATTCCTTGTTTTTGTGCCCAGTCCCTGCCTCAGTCCAAATGTGTGGAAAGTTGTCATCCTGGATTTGTCAAGAGGGCTCGAGAAGGAGAGCCAGTTTGCTGCTATGACTGCGTTCCTTGTCCGGAGGGGACCTTCTCCACTCAGGAAGGTGGGTGACACTGGAGGAAAGGAAGGCCTTGTTGAAACTGGTTCATCCATAGCAGTTTGATCAAAGTACATGATGAAAGACAATTTGAAGTTTATCTGTTTTCTTGTTTATTTTCAAAATGGCACAATTTTTTTTAAAAAAAATCTTTATTAAGTTTTCTAGTTAAAAACAACATAACAACAAGACATACAAAAATGCAATAAATACATAAATACATAATGTTAAGTTCTGGTACTTAAGAGGCTGGAGACAGTATTGTGACTAACAGCTCTTTATTGTATAAGACACAGATCCAGCAAAGGAACCAGCCTAAAAGCTCTCTCTTAAATAGAGGGCTGCCGGCTGGTTCAACCAATCAGCGGTCTCCTTTTTCCCGCTCAGGAAAGCGGACCTTGGAGTAAACAGTTTAACCTTAATACATAACACATAAAATACAAACAAACATGGTAAAAGCTAACCACTTTTACAGCTATTTCATTTCCAAATATATTTACATTTCATAATATTACTATTTTAATTTAAATGATCACTATTATTTATCCAGTTCTATATTCAATGGATTGAGTCTCCTACTATATAGCCAACATATATTTCTTCCATTTTATTTACATAAACCTCTAACTGTATACATAGGCCGTGAGATTGAGAACATTTGTAATTTCCTTGTAGTTCACCTTTTATAACCAAATTTGAAATTTTTTATTGTGATTTAACCATTTATACCAATTATTCCAAGCGTCATAGAATTCTGTATCTTTCTTTTCGTGAATCTCCATTGTTAATTTACACATCTCGTAGCATTCCAAAATTTTCCTAATGACCATTGAAAAAGTGGGTATGGTATCATTTTTCCAATCCTAGCAGTGGTGGTTATGTGGAGTATTAAATATCGGTCTTCTTTTTTAAATTTTCCTCTAAAAATTCCCAATAGAAACAATTCCAGATTCAAATCAATCATCTGTTGTGTGATTTCTTCCAGCCAGTTTCTTATTTTTTCCAAAATATTTTAATTTTTGGGCAAGTCCACCAAATATGGTAATAGGTCCCTTGTTTTTTTTTGCAACATTTCAGTGACAGCATCGGAAACATCTTTGCCAATCGTGCCGGAGGGAGGTGGCAATGATAAAACATTTTGTATATATTTTCCTTATAAGATGCCACCAGGGTTAATTTATAATTTATCTCCCAAATTTTTTCCCATTCTACTAGATGTATTACATACCCAAAATTTTGTGCCCATGACCACTTCTTCTTCTAATTTAAACTGTAGTTGGAAGTTATATAATTTCAAAATCATTTTTTCTTCTGGGCCAAATAAAATTTTATCTAATTCTTGATCATTTTGGAAACCAAATTGTGTTGCGTCTTTCTTGTATCGAGATTGAATTTGTAGGTAATGCCACCAATCCAGTTCTATTGCCACAGATTTAAGTTCTTGTTTAGATTTGAGATTGTCTTGGTTGTCTAGAAGTTGCTTATAAGTTATTATTTTTTCATAATTCAGTAGATTTAGATAGATGATTGCCTCTATCGTCGATAACCATTTGGGAATTTTTGGGTAATGCTCTTTTTTTATTTTGAGCCAGGTTTCTAACAGGGAGCCTCTTATGTAGTGTCTTTGAAAATAGGTGTGGTGTTTATGTCCCCCCCCCCAAAAAAAGGTGTGCCAGCCAATTTGGAGGTCAAATCCTTCCAATGTTAACATTCTTTTATTTTTGAGTGTAATCCAATCTTTCATCCAAGTTAATATTGCAGCCCGATAGTAAATTTTCCAATCTGGAAGTCCGAATCCCCCTCTCTTTCTACTATTACATAATAATTTGGTTTTGATTCATGCCTTTTTTTTGGACCATATAAATTTTATCACCATTTTATTTAATTCAGTAACAAAAATTATTTAATCTTATTGGGGCAATTTGAAATAAAAACAATATTTTGGGTAAAATATTCATTTTAATTACAGTTATTTTACCAAGTAATGATAATTGTAATTTTGTCCAAGTCTCTAAGTCTGTATGGATTTTCTGAATTCGCAATTTCGCAATTATTGTTACGAATATTTTATAATCGGTATTTAATAATGATATTGGTCTATAGTTCCTAATTAATTTTCTGAATTAATTTGGTGTAATTATCTTCCTTTAACAAGCTGCATTTAGATGTTAACCATAGGCCTAAATATTTCACTTTTTTGCTGTTTTTTTATACTTAAAATGTTTTCCAAGTTCCTAATTTGTTAATCTGTTAAATTGTTCACTATTATTTTTGGTTTTTCTTTATTAATTTTAAGTCCCGCCACCTTTCCAAATTTCTCGATCTCCCTGATTAGAACTGGCCCTGTCTCCAACAGGTCTTCCAAAATATATGCCATATCATCGGCAAATGCCTGTACTTTGTATTCCTCCTTTTTATTTTTAGTCCTTTTATATCTTGATTATTTCTTACTGATATTAACAGTATTTCTAGTGCTAATATAAATAATAGTGGAGACAGGGGACAGCCTTGTTGAACTCCCTTTCTAATATTTACTTTTTCTGTTAAGTCATTATTTACTAAAAAATTTGCCGATTGTTTCGTGTATATTGCTTTGGTTAGTCTGATAAATCTTCCTCCGAGTCCCATCTTTTCTATTTGCATCACCAAAAATTGCCAATCCAGGTTGTCGAATGCTTTCTGGGCATCTATAAATATTATTGCCAGTTGTTTGTCTATATGTAGGTCATAATATTTGAGAGTATTTAATATGATTCTGGTATTGTATCTTATCTATCTATTTGGGAGAAAGCCATTCTGATCTGAGTGAATCAATTGGTTCAATATTTTTTTAACCTTTCAGCAATTATTGTTACGAATATTTTATAATCGGTATTTAATAATGATATTGGTCTATAGTTCCTAATTAATTGTTTATCAGTGTCTCCTTTGGGTATTAGTGTCATATAAGCCTCCTTCCAAGATTCCAGTATTCTCGCTTTTTCCATTGCATCATTATACACCTCCAGCATTGCCATTTCCAATGTTTCCTGAAAATTCTTGTAAATTTCTGAGGGAATTCCATCTGGTCCAGGGGTTTTGTTATTCTTTTGTTTATTGATGGCATTCCTAATTTCTGTTATTGTTATTTTATTGTTTAACATGGTCTTATCCTCCTCCAACACGATTGGCAAGGTTCTTTCTTCCAAGTAGTCCCTAATGTCTTCTTCATTAACTTCTTCTTTTTTATATAGTTCCGTAAAAACTTTTTGAACAATATTCTTTATTTCTTCGGTACTATTATGTAATTTCCCACTCTCATCGAATAATAGATCAATTTCTCTCTCTGCCCTCTCTTTCCTAAGTTTATAGGCCAACCACCTTCCTGGCTTATTTGCAAATTGAAAATGGTTTTGTTTAGACATCTTAATTTTCCGTGCCATTTCCTCTTGATTTGTCAAATTAATTTTATGTTTGGTCATAATCAAATCCTCTTTGGTTTTGCTATCTTTAGGATCTTTCTGTAGGTTGGTTTCTAATTCTTTAAGTTTTGTATGTAGTGGGGTCTGTATGTTTCTCCTTTCTTTATTATGGTTTGCCACATATGCTATTGTTAGCCCACTTATGTAAGCCTTGGTGATGTCCCATAGGTTCTGTATTGATGTTTGTTTTTTCATGTTAGCATCGAAGAAAAAATTTAATTCTTTCTCCATCATCTGTATGTAGTTTTTTCTTTTACTATTCTTTGGTCTATTATCCATCTCACTTTCTTACTCTTTTGCCCTTTCCATTTTATTTTTAGTGGATTATGATCCGCTCATGCATTTGTTTCTAGTTCTACTGTATCATTAATTAATTCTAAATTCATCCAGGCCATATCTATCCTGGACCAGGTTTTGTGTGGGTGGGAAAAGAATATATATTGCCTGCCCTCTGGGTTTAAGTGACGCCACCCATCCACCAAGTTAAATTCCTGCTTTATTTCATCAAATGATCCTGGTAATTTTTGCCTTATCTTTTTATTATTATTACCTTTGTAGTCTTTTCTTTTATCTATTACTGCATTGGAATCTCCAATGATACAAATATTTTCCCACTGCAATTCTGTCAGTTTTTAAAGTAATTTGGAATAGAAGATTTTCTGGTTAACATTAGGGGCACAAATTATTACAAGTAATATTTTCCTATATCCTGAATTTATTTCTACTATTAGTACTGTCTTCATCAGCATAAATAAGTTTTGGATTTAACCATTTTTAATATATACTACTACTACTCTTTTTTTTACTGCCGCAAGAGCCGAAACAAGTTTACCTAATTTTAGATATTCTAAGATAGTATTTTGTTCCTTTTTAATGTGAACTTCCTGGAGACAAGTAATATCAGGGTTCTGTTTTGACAATCTAAATAATATTTTCTTTCTTTTTATAGGGGAGTTCAATCCATTAATGTTCATTGAGATTAAATTTATTTCTCCTTCATCTCTTTTTTCACTATACACTTTCCTTTGAGCTTCCTTTCCTGAGTCTGTCTGCGCTCTCATTCTTGCACCTTCCCTTTCATACTTATCTACTATCTTTCTCTCCCTCCTCTCCTGTACTATCATATTTTCTTCCGAGCATTGTTCCTCCTGACTATCTTTTTCTGCTTCCTCTTTGCCGTCTTGTCCTTCCTCCCCTCTAATATAATTTTCATAAAAATCCCTTGCTTCATCCATGGAGGATATTCTAATTTTTTTCCTGGTAATGTAATCAGTAAGCCCTCAGGTATCAACCATCTGAAGGTTATTTTTGTCATATTAGATGTGTTGATAGAAAGTTGTGTTGTTTTCTTTTGTCCCTTATCCTCCGTGGAATCTGTTTAAGAATTATAATTTCTTTTCCTTTATAGGTGATTGGATTATCCCTTGCGGCATTATAAATTTTGTTTCTTATCGTTCTTTTTATAAATCTTATATGTACCTTCCTTGGCAGTTTATGTCTGTGGGCATATTTGGTGTGAAGTCTATAGACCTCATCCATTTCACCTAATATTTCCTGTTTAGTTTTGTTTCTTATTCCGGCTATTATATCTGCCATAATTTCTGGGAGGTTCTCATCCTTATGTTCCAGTGCATTCTGGAACCTCAGGAAGAATGCTGCCCTCATAATCTCCAGGTGAGAAATAGCGTCCTCCAGATCCCCATTTACCATTTCCAATCTATTTTCTGCTCCTTCCAACGTCTGATCCATCTTTTCTGTTTTTTCTTCCATATATTTCATCCTCTTTTCATTAGTTGTTAATGTTTCTTCGATTGTCCCCATTCTTTCATCAAGTTTTTCCATCCTAACATCTACTTTTCTAATATCCTCTTTCACTTTCCCCATATTTCCTCTTATTTCTGTATAATGTTTATCCATCGATTCCTGCATTTTAAGCATGGTTTCTTGTATCCACGTTAGTGTGGTCTGCATATTTTGTGGATTCACATTAACGTTTGCTTTATCTCCTGCAGTACTGTCGATAGGACATTGACCAGCTGGGGATGGAGTTGTGGGAGTTATTTTTTTCCCTGTTTTGGTGATAGTCATAGTTGTGCTAGTCATCTTTAATATATGCCAGAACCTATACCACTGTACCATATATCAAATATTAGTCCTTATTAAATAGGTAAAAAGTTAAGTAAGTAAGCTAATTTCTATAAATGCAAGTACTTAGTAGTTAATTAATATGATACACTATAACACTATTGATATATAGGTAGGACAGTTCAGTTAATATAAATGGATAATATAATACTATAACTATAATACTATATACTATAACTATAATATACTATAACACTAAAAATATATGGATGGAACCATTCACTTCATATAAATATATAAGATAAATCACTTCAGTAAATATATATAAATCTATACAAATAGCTTTTAATTTATTAATTTAAGTTAATTGATTTAATCACCCAGATGATTACTTGCTCTGTCGTCTTGCCGTTTTCTGTTCTCTCTCAGGTCTTTCTCTTTACACTTCTCTTACTTTCTCCTACTTTCACTGACTTTCTTCACTTTCTTCCACTTTCTCTTAGTTCACCTCAGACCCGGTCTTATCCAAATCTTCTTTTAGCTCACCCAAAAAAAAGTCAATATACTGTCCAAAGCTCTTCACACTTTTTTTCACTCCACACTTTCTCTCCAAATCCACCTATATTCGTTCCTTGTTAAAGCTCCGAAGTCAATGTTCTTCAATGCAAGATGTCTGCCACAGTCACTGTCACTATCTTTACCTCCAAACACAAATTCTTTCTCCCTCTACAAATGCACCTTTTACAGATCACTCGCCACCATAAACAAGTTCACTCAACTGGGTGTCAATTAACCGTTCTAATGTCAGCTCCGATGTTCAGAAAATCCCAAGTTATCCAACGCTCGCATTTTCCTCTTTTCACCTACGATCACCGACTTGTATTAGGTAGTCTCTTGCTCTTTCCTCAAAGTTGCCACTCTTCCCAGCATTAGAGACTCACTCGCCTGTCAGCTTTCAGTGTCTATTTATTGTTATGTCACAAAAAATCCTTCATTCTCTCTCTCCATGAACTTTAAAAGCTGCTTCACACTTTTTTTCTTCCCTTCATAAAAGAGGCTGCCGCGTCTCTAGACCTGGCATAGGCAATCCTAGCGGTGGTGGTTATGTGGAGTATTAAATATCGGGCTTCTTTTTTAAATTTTCCTCTAAAAATTCCCAATAGAAACAATTCCGGTTTCAAATCAATCACCTGTTGTGTGATTTCTTCCAGCCAGTTTCTTATTTTTTCCAAAATATTTTAATTTTTGGGCAAGGAAAGGAGGAAAGGAGAGGAAAGAAGGAAAGGAGAGGAAAAGAAAGAGAAGGAAAGGAAAGAAGGAAAGGAAAGGAAAGAAGAAGGAAAGAAGGAAAGGAAAGAAAAGGAAGAAGAGGAAAGGGAAGGAAAGGAAAAGGGGAGGGAAGGGGAGGGAAGGGACTACAGCTACAGCTCTGGAATATGGGACTGACTTTCCCAACAACATCAGCAAGCTTGGCCAACTCCATCATCCTTTCTTCTTCTGCTGTCCAAATTAACAACTCCTCCATCTGGCTGGCACTTTCTCCCCCATTCCCTGACTCTGACCTCCACTCCCAGCCTGGAGAGATCATTCTGCAATGCAATGAAGGGGCTGTTGTCATGTTCTACATCACCATTATTTCCATTGGCTTCCTGGCTGCCATCTGCTTCACGGTGGCTTTCCTGGCAAGGAATCTGCAGTGTCCGTCCTCTCTCTCTCTCTCTCTCTCTCTCTCTCTCTCTCTCTCTCTCTCTCTCTCTCTCTCTCTCTCTCTCTCTCTCTCTCTCTCTCTCTCTCTCTCTCTCTCTCACACACACACACACACACACACACACACACACACACAGCTTCAATTAATTTGTAATAAGTACACTAACTTTCTTTTTTTTAATTTTTTTTTATTATTTTTCTTCATTAAACATCTGAATATTTTGATACAGATCTACACCCGTTTTTACAACATTGTTATATCTCAATTATGCACATTAAATCATAAATTTACAGTCTCTTCTGTCTTTGTTTTCTTCTCACGTTGTCACACAGTCTTTCCTCTTTTTTTTAGTCCAGTTGTACCATCTAGTCCATGTTTTATAGTATTCTGAGTCGCATTGTCCTTTGAGTTGAATAGTCAGCATGTCCATTTCAGCACATCTATATATTTTGTCCATTAGTATATTTTCTGGTGGGATTTGATTGTCTTTCCAATATTGTGCATATGTTATTCTTGCCGCAGTTGTAATATGTAGTATTAAATATTGTATATTTTTTGGATGTTGTTTTTCCATTATCCCCAGAAGGAAAAATTCTGGGGTAAATTCCATTGTTCTCTCAGTAATTTCTTGTAACCAGGCATGCACTTTTTTCCAGTAGCCCTTTGCTTTGGGACACAACCACCACGCATGAAAGAAGGTACCTACGTCTTTTTTACATTTCCAGCAAGCCGAATTCATTTTTGGGTATATTTTGGGCAATCTTGATGGAGCTAAATGCCATCTATAAAACATTTTATAATAATTCTCTTTGTATGCTGTTGACTTAGTTATTTTGCAGTTTATATTCCATGTTTTCTCCCAGTCAGCTAAGTGTATGTTGTGGCCTACGTTTTTTGCCCATGCTATCATGGGTTCCTTGACAATTTCCTCCATTTTATCGAATTCCAGCAGATATTTATATAGTTTTGATATTATTTTTTCGTCCGGGCCAATCAAAATTTTATCCAGTTTTTGCATTTCCATTTCTATACCCATACCCTCAGTATCTTTTTTGTGTCGAGTTTTTAATTGTAAGTAAGTCAACCAATCAATATTTATATTTTGTTCCGCCAATTGTTCTCTACTTTTTAATTTCCCTGTCAGATCTAATATATCGCTATATTTTGCTGCTTTGGTTATATCAATTAGGTTGGGGTAGGTCATGGCTTCTATAATTGAAAGCCATTTGGGGATTTTCATGTAGTTCTTCTTTTTGATTTCATACCATGTTTTTAACAAAGATTTTCTAATTAGGTGTTGGTTGAAGCTAAGTTGTGGCTTAGTTCCATCTCTCCATATGTAAGCATGCCATCCCATTTGTAGGTCGTGGCCCTCTAGTGTTAGTATTCTTTTGTTAGTTAAGTTTATCCATTCTTTTATCCACGCCAAGGATGCTGCTTTGTAGTAAAGTTTCCAGTCAGGGAGCCCTAGACCACCTCTGCTCTTATCATCCTGTAAATTCGCTAATTTGATTCTTGGCTTTTTGTTTTGCCATATAAATTTAGATATAATTTTATTCAAATTAGTAAAAAATTTAGTCTCTAATTTGATCGGAACTGTTTGGAATAGGTATAAAAATTTTGGCAGTATACTCATTTTAATTGCAGCTATACGCCCTAATAATGATAACTGTAATTTTTTCCATTTTTCTAATTCTAATCTTGTTTGGTTTACTAATTTGTCATAATTGTCTTTTTTAATAGATGAACATCTATTTGTTAGTATTATCCCTAGATGTTTAATTGTTTTGGTTGTTTGTAAGCCTAATTTCTCTTCCAATTCATCTTTTTGTTTTATTGTCATATTTTTTGTTAATAGTTTAGTTTTTTGTTTATTGATTTTCAATCCTGCCAATTCTCCGTATTCCTCTATCTCTTTAATCAGTTTTTGCCCTGTTTCAATTGGTTCTTCTATAAAGAATACGAGATCATCGGCAAATGCCTGTAATTTATACTCCTGGTTTCTAATCTTTGTTCCCTTAATATCCTTATTATTTCGAATTTTGTTTAGTAATGTTTCCAATGTTAAGATAAAGAGCAGAGGTGACATCGGACATCCCTGACGTACTCCTTTAAAGATCCGGAATGATTGTGTCATATCCCCATTTATCATAATCTTGGCTGACTGGGAGGTGTAGATTGTTTCTATAATTTTTTCAAATTTGTCGCCAAATTTCATCTCTTTGATCAAACCTATCATATACTGCCAATTTACGTTGTCGAACGCTTTTTGCGCATCCAGGAAAGCTAGGGCGACCTGCTTTTCTGGATGCGCTTCGTAATATTCCAATATATTTAAGACGATTCTTGTATTGTTTTTTATCTGCCGCATTGGTAAAAATCCATTTTGATCCGAATAGATAATTTTATTTAGTATTTTTTTGGTTCTTTCTGCCATAATTGTCATAAAAATTTTATAATCTGTGTTCAACAACGAAATTGGTCTGTAGTTTTGTCTATGATTTTTCTCGGTACCTTCTTTCATGATCGTGGTGATATATGTTTCCCTCCACGTAGTTGGTATCCTAGCTCCTGTTAATGCTTCATTATATAGCTCTAATAGAGTATCCTCTAGTATTGTACTCATTTTTTTGTAATATTCCCCTGGAAATCCATCCGGTCCTGGTGTTTTATTGTTGTTTTGTTTTTGAATTGCATTTTGAATTTCTTGTATTGTAATATCCCTGTTTAACATTTCCTTATCAATTTCCTCTATTTGCGGCATACTAATTTCCTTTAAATATTCTTTTATTTTATTTAGTTCCACTGGGTCCTGTCTGTATAAGTCTCTATAGTATTCTGTTGCAATTTCTTTTATTTTTTCGTCTGAGTGTTGTATTTCCCCATTTGTGTCTATCAGTTGATTTATAATTCTATTGCTTTTTTCCTTTTTAATTTTATAAGCTAGCCATCTACCGGGTTTATTTGCTGTTTCAAAGAATGTTTGTTTTGTAAGCCTAATATCCTTCAAATATTCCTGTTGTTCAATTAAATTCAATTTATGTCTCGTTTCCATTAATAATTTATGTGTATTCTCTTCCTTTGGTTCTTTTTGCAGTCTTTTTTCTAACTGCTGAATATCCTTTATTTTTTCATTGTATTCCTGCCATTTTTCTCTATTTTTCTTTGCCATATAGGCAATTGTAATTCCCCTTATATATGCTTTTAATGTATCCCATAAGTTTTGTATGGTTGTAGGCTGTTTCTTATTCTCTTTCATAAATAATTTTATTTCTTTGGTAATTGTTTGTATGTATTCATCTTCTTGGAGTATTTTTGTGTTCAAAGTCCATCTCCTTATTCCTTTCTTTTTCCCTTTCCATATTACTATTAAGGGGCTATGGTCTGCCCATATGTTTGGGGCTATCTCCACCGACGCTATGTTCTTGCATATTTCTTTATTTGTCCAGACCATGTCTATTCTTGAAAAGGATTGGTGTGGTATTGAATGAAATGTATATTGTTTGTCTTTAGGGTGCAATAATTGCCATGTATCTGTCAAATTCAACTCCTCTATCATGTCCTTGAATGTAGTTGGTAGTGTATTTTTGTTATTTTTTTTGTTTTTCCCTGTTATGTAGTCTCTTTTTGGATCTATTATACCATTAAAATCCCCTATTAAACATATATTTTTATATTTAGTTGTCATTAATTTCTCATGTATCTTTTGATAGAAGTTTTTTTGCTTTTGATTGGGTGCGTATATATTTACTAATAATATTTTTTCTCCCCCTATTTCAATTTCCACCATTATATATCTTCCTTTGGAGTCTACTTTTATTTCTTTAGACTCAATCTCTTTTTGTACATATATTACTTCACCTTTCTTTTTTTTCTCCCCTAATGATGCGTATAATTTCCCTAGTTTTGGATATTCCAGATATTTTTTATGTACTTGTTTGATATGGACTTCTTGTAAACATATTACTTCTGCTTTTTGTTTAACTAATTTTGAAAATATTTTCCTTCTTTTTTGTGCATTGTTTAATCCATTAATGTTTAATGATATAAGTTTTGTTTCCTTTAACATTTCCGGTTTTGTTTATAAAGTGTTTTTCTAACTATTTACTTTTCGCTTCTGCTGCTGTTTGTGTCCTTGTTTTAATTCTCTCTACTTTTTTATTTAAATCTTCAGTCTCTTCAATTCCCTCCCTCTGTACCTCTTCTTCAATCTCTTGCTCTTCTTCTTCACTTGCCCCATCCACTTTTCCTTCACTTTCCATCTCTTTCTCCATACCAGCAAGTTGTTCATATACCTCCTGTGCTCTTTCTATGGTATCCACCTTTACTTTTCGTTCTTCCAAGTTTATTATCATCCCCTCCGGAATGAGCCATCTGAATATAATGTTCTTTTTATTTAACAATGTTGCTAGTGGCTTATAGTCTCTTCTACGTTCCCTAACCCTTCTTGGGACTTGTTTCAAGATGTTTATTTCTCTCCCTTTGTATGTTAATGTCCCCCCTCTCGTGGCTAAGTAAACGTTGTCTCTTGTTTTCTTTCTGGCAAACCTTATATGTATTTCTTTCGGCAGGCGGTGGCATCTAGCGTAGTTGGTTTGTATCCTGTACACTTCGTCTATTTCATTTCTGGTATCTGTTTTGTCTTGCTGTAGAATTTCTGCTACCACCCCTGCCATCACATCTCCCAAGTCTTCCTCCTTATTCTCTGGAATATTTTGTATTCTTAAGAAATAAGATGATCTATCCATTTCGAGATGGATTAGTGAGGACTCCAGCTCTCTATTTATTTCTGTCACTCTCTGGTCTACCTTCTCAATTTTATTTTCATTTTGTTCCGTTTTTTTTTCCACACCACTAATACGTTGTTCATTTTTTTGTATCGCCTCCTGTATCATCTCCATTCTATTGTCCAATCTTAAAATATCTGATTTTAGTTCGGTATGATTTTGCGTAATCAATTCCTGTAATTTAAGCATTGTTTCCTGAACCACGTTTAGTGTACTGTTCATATTCTGCATAAGGGATGTGCCCCCTTTTTCTACTGGTAACATGTCATCTATCTGCCTTTGAGTGACTGGTGATGCTGCACTTGCAGCTCCAGCTTGTACACTAACTTTCATAATTTTGTTACAATTAAAACAACCTCTAAAGATTTTGTTATGATTAAATAAGCATTTGTAATTTTGTTATATTAAATAGGTGCATTTCATATTAATAAAATGGAAGTTCTCTTATCATTATTTTATAAATGTATTTATCTTTTTAAAAAATTCATATTAGTGGTCTGTGGGGCTTAAAATTATGAATTAGGGTCCGTGAGATTTAAAATTATGAATTTGGTGGTCTGCGGGATTTAAAATTATTACCTTGGTGGTCCCTTAGGTCCAAAAGGTCGGGGACCCCTGCTCTAATGGGCATTCCAGATTATTTACAGGAAAAGCTTTCTCTGCCAGACAATTAGATTTCATACGATAGGCATCCTCTGGGTTCAGAATATTAAGAAATGGGATCTGGAAGGACTTAGGAGGTGTGGCTACAAAGATTTACTGATTGGTTATTTACTTCTAATAATTAGGTTACTATGAAGATAGTATGAAGATTAGATACTATGAATATTCTCCACATCACACAGGAAATCATTCAGGCCTAGGACTTCCACCAGTATCATAGACCTTAGCTTTATATTGTTTAGAAAATGTTTTTCTTATTTTCTTTCTGTGGAGACATTAAGAAATGCATCTTGGAAAATGCTCCTGGTATCAGCTGTTGTCACAAGAAGATATTTCCTGAAATGAAAAATACAGAATGTTAAAGAAATATTGTTTTTTCTCTTTCTCAGATACAGAAAAATGCACCAAGTGTTCAGACGATAAATATCCAAATGAGGACCGAGTCCAATGTATCCCCAAAGTTGTAACCTTCCTGTCTTATGAAGAACATCTGGGCATCATCCTGGTCTCTTTTGCCCTACTCTTGTTCCTAACCACAGGGTTTGTTTTAATCATCTTCATTAAATACCGAGAAACTCCCATTGTCAAAGCCAACAACCGGGACCTCTCCTACATCCTCCTGGTCTCCCTCCTGCTTTGCTCCTTGTCTCCTTCTCTCTTCATTGGTCAACCAAGGAAAGCCACCTGTCTTCTCCGACAAACGGTTTTCAGCATCATCTTCTCAGTGGCCACTTCTTCTCTCTTGGCCAAAACCATCACGGTGGTGCTGGCTTTCCTGGCCACAAAACCGGGAAACCGGGTGAAGAGATGGTTGGGTAATAGCTTGGCCAACTCCATCATCCTTTCTTCTTCTGCTGTCCAAATTATCATCTGCTCCATCTGGCTGGGAGTTTCTCCCCCCTTCCCTGACTCTGACCTCCACTCCCAGCCTGGAGAGATTATCGTGCAATGCAACGAAGGGGATGTTGTCATGTTCTATGTCACCCTCAGCTACATGGGCTTCCTGGCTGCCATCTGCTTCACGGTGGCTTTCCTGGCCAGGAATCTGCCTGGGGCCTTCAATGAAGCCAAGTTGATCACCTTCAGCATGCTGGTCTTCTGCAGCGTCTGGGTGACATTTGTGCCCACCTACCTGAGCACCAAAGGGAAATACATGGTGGCTGTGCAGGTCTTCTCCATCCTGGCCTCCAGTGCTGGTCTGCTGGTCTGCATCTTCATCCCCAAGTGCTACATTATCCTTCTGAGGCCAGACCTGAACACAAAGGAGCATCTTACAGCCAGAACAAATGTAAAAACATGAGATATAACACCATTATGATATTGGAAGAATTGTTAAAGTTTCTTTTATTTGAAATGAGATATTAGTTCCATTTAGACAGTATGCAGGAATCAAAGAAAACCATTTCTATATGTTTCAAAATAGGAAACTGTTGAACAATTGGAATTCTTGCAGCTCCCTTCCCTTACAGCTCAATAAATCTTGCTAAAGAGAACTCTGTGAAAAGTCATTCAGAGGAATTTGCTCTTCAGCAACAGCTACTGAATGTGACACCTTATAAAAAATCTTGTGGGCACTTGTTCCTACTGACAGCAGCTAAAAGTGTGTGTGTGTGTGAGAGAGAGAGAGAGCGAGAGCAGGAAAAGAGGTCAGGAGGAAGCTGTGGGAACCAAGCACCAGCCTGCTTGCATGATCATCTCCCTGAGAATGCCGGAATGATGTGAAATGCCATGTTTGACCGGCTCTCAGCTGGGGAGGGAAATCTTCATCCCTCTTATATAGTTCTTTCTTGATTTCCTGATAAAACCTCCTTTGCAGAAAGTGTTCAGCAGAACAGCTGTCTGTTATTACAGTTTGGGTTTGTTTTTATTTTGGTGTGTACTTCACATCAAATTTTTAAAAAGTAAATTAAAAAAGTGTGTAAAGAAATTCCACTGTATTTTTTTCTTTCATCAACCAGAGAAAGAAAATAGCTGTTTTCAGGCCCTTTAATTTTCCACTCTACAATTTGTACATAAAGCATTTCTCTGCTCCTCTTCCAAGCTTGTCTTGTCTGTGAAGGGCTGGACAAAATGTCCAGAGAAAGGGGACCTGGAGACTCGCCCCAGGAGGAGGTTGAAGGGATCCTGTCTAAAGGCAGTCGCATCATTGACCAGGTCACAAACGTTCAATGCTGCATAATATTCATCCAGGTCCAAGAAGGGGGTGAATAAGCGTGGGGAGTTCTTGGTTTCTAGGAAGAAGCACCCATGGAAGCTGTTTTGCTCTCCAACCACAGAGATTGTTGATGAATTGATCATCAATTTTTATGTCTCATCATGGTTTCTGATTGCAAATAGAATCTCTTTGCAAATTCTATTTTAAGGAGATAAGAAAAGCTGTGATGGATCAGACCAAGGTCAGTCCAAGATTCACAGTGACCACACAAATACCTCTGGTTCTCCCACAAGAAGAAGGCAGAGACTTATGGCTTTGCCTGTCACGATGTGAATATTGTCAGTTTGTGCATCTCTATGTTTTACTGTGTTATTATATCTATGGTCAAACAGACGTATGATATATTCTTCTACGCATGTCTGCATTCCTAAGGTTTCCTCCTTCCCTTTCTCATCGCCATCTCTACCGAAGGTAGAACTGATTTATTTTCTTAGCCGATACAATGTAGTCCTAATAAGAATTCTTTATTATTTTTCTACTGAAATAAATATTTTGTTTATTAGTATTTGAATCTCGGTTTTATTTTCTAAGTAACAATGTCTTCAAAAGGGAAGCCCCGATCCATTTCGCCTCTAATGAGAGTAATTCTCTTCTAACAATGGTACCAGAGTTTGGCTGTAAACTTTATGGCTTCTTTTGAAAGTTTTATTGCGTTTTAGGATAGTTAGCTAATTAGAGAGATTTATGACCAGCCATGTCCACGAACGGAGATAAGGAATTTCCTACACATGCTGCCGCTGCTGAAAAAAAGACAGAGACCGAAAAAATGATTTTAGAAGCCCAAGTAGAAAATTTTTCTCTGCATGAACAAGCCTCACCAACTCTCTTTGGAACACAGACCGAAGATATTACTGGGGCGTCTTTACAAGTGGAACAAGATTTATCTACAGAGGTTAGTAAAAGTTACCCAACCACATCGTTTGCCCCTGGGGGAAATTCTACAAGTTTGGGAGCTATTCCAAAAATCTCTCAACCCCCACAAGATGAGGAAGAATCCTTTTATAGGCAGCAAATTGCCAGCTCACGAACGTCTTCTATAGGGCACACAAGTGCTGAAAGAGAAATAAATTTAACTTATGGCCTGATACTGCAAAAACAAAGAGAGCAGATAGATTTTTTGCAAAGAGAGTTACACGAAATTAAACTGCATGCATTTCGTCCTGAGAACCAAGATGTCCACCCGCCTACAGGCACTTCAGGGAGGGGCCATGATCCCCCTCCTTCTTTAAACAAATTAGAGCAACATCCTTGGATGGACACATCACAATCACATGGGCAGAAATTCTTTGATGAAAGAGACTATGAATATGCTTATGCTGCACCGCCATCTAGTGGCGACAGAAGGGATCTTTTTTTCCATGTGATTCAGGAACAAAATGAAACTCTCCATAAGCAAAATGAATTCCTGTATAAACAAAATCAAAATTTAAATAAACAATTAGAAACCTTACAAGCCCAAAACAGAATGAATCAATTGAGGCTTGATGCATTAATGCAGCGTCTTCCACTAGCTGCCCAACCTTTACAGGCACAAATTGTCCCGCCTGCCCAACCTATGCAAGCACAAATTGTGCATCCACCACAAGCTGGACCACCTCCTACTCCAGCACCAGGGGCCCAACCTGTGCACGCTCCAGGGCCGCCACCAGCTGTGGCAGCCCAACTTTTGCCTGCTCCAGCTCTACTACCTATTGCTGCTCCTCAGCAACAGCCAGTCCAGGCACCTCCTGCAGCCCCAATTTTGTAACCAGCTCCAGCTGGTGCACTGGTTGTACAACAGCAGCCAGTCCAGGCACCTCAAGCAGCACCTCAACCTGCTCAGGCCCAAGCCTTGCCACAAGCGATTCCACAGGCCGCACCACTGCAGGCCCAAGCAATTCCACCTATTTTGACACAACAATCACAAATCGTCCCATTAGTTGGCAACGCAAAATTAAAGCAATCGGGACAAAATTACAAAGCCTGGGTCTCTGAGATAACTATTTTGCTTCGTCGTGAAGGGACATATGACATAATCCAGAACCCCCCACAAAGGCCATGGGACGAAGCTACAAGGCTCCTCGATATTAAAGCATCTACTAGTTTACTGATGTCAATGGACACCGAAATGCAGCAAACCTTTGTTCCTGATGTAACTGCCCAAGAAATATGGACTCAATTAGAACGTTGTTTTCGCCCAGTTTCAGCTGAGTCCACAAACTTACTTTTGTCACAATTTCATGGAACAAAACTTAAACCAAATGAAAATATCGGGGCACACTTAACAAAAATGAAGCGCATGAGGAAAGATCTCGTAGAACGTGGTTACCCAATGGACGATAACCAAGTGGTCAGTATTATTACCAATTCCTTGAATTACACATGGAGGGAGGCCATCACACAAATTAACCAAGTTCCTCTTGCTCAAAGAACTGTTGATCATGTTTGTAGAATTTTAACAGAATATGAAGCTTATATGCAGGCCACGCCCCACTTACAACTACCACCTAGACGATCCTACGAACGAACCTACGCACCAAGAGTAATAAGATGCCAATATTGCGATCGGGTGGGCCATACAAGCAGAGATTGTCTTCAATTGCAATGCACTCAATTTCCTGTCCAGCCCAGAGGAACAGATTACAGACGTCAGTACCAGCCCAGAGGAACAGATTATAGGGACCAGTACCAGCCCAGAGGAACAGCACCTAGAGGCAACAGAGGCAGAGGACAGCGCCGACCCGGTCCGAGGCGTGATTTCCCACCTCCACACACCATGCTAGCAATCACCAATGATACACAGCCAAAGAAATACGACCGCTCTCTTTTGTGGACTCTCGATAGTGGAGCAGCTGTTCACATTACTTACAGAAAAGAACTTTTCAAAGAGCTACATGAGCCTGAACCAGAATATCGTGAACTGTATGCATTTGGTGGCCACCCTTTCAAAGTTGAAGGAAAAGGGACTGTTTTTTATTGAAGAGTTAGGTACCCTGGTACCTGATGTTTATTATATTCCTACAGCTAATTGTAATTTGCTTAGTCAGAATCATTTATCTGCTGTTTTGCATTTTTATGTCCTTCATTTAGGTAACGCCAGTTATATTTTTAAAGATGGTCATATTGTTGCTGACACAATTGTGATTGGTCAGGTCTACTATTTGAGGCCAAAGGCAGAACCTCAAATTCAGGCAAGTATAAAAATCTCAATAGATAATATCACAGGCCCAGAGAGAGATACCCCAGAGAGAGATCCTGTGAATACTCCAAAGGCTCTTAAAGCCACAAAGCAACAGGTAATCAAACCTAAGGTTCCTCATGTTAATGTTGCAACTTCACTTACAGGCCTTCGTTTACATGACAGGTATATTCATAGATGGCACAGAAGATTAGGCCATCCGAGCTTTGAGGTCCTTAAAAAATGCCATTTTTCACACAAGGTTTGAATTTCAAAGGATGTAAGGTACATCTAGATTGTGCAGTTTGCAAAAAGGCAAAATCGAGGGCAGCAGCCGTTCCAAAACATGCTACACGTAAGTCAACACGCATTTTTGATTTGGTTCATACTGATATTGTGGGCCCTTATGATCCAACTATTGGCGGTAAAAAGTATTTCTTAACTATTGTTGATAATCATTCTAGATATGGTTATGTCTTTCTTATGAAAGAAAAATCTGAAGCCTTTCAGACCTTTAGAGATTTTGCAGTTCAAATCTACAATCAACATGGAGTGAGAATCCGAAGAATCCAGAGTGATCGTGGTGCCGAGTTCACGTCTCAGCGTTTCCAGGATTGGATGCGACGAAACGGTATCCTACACCAAACATCTGCCCCATACACTCCGGCTCACAACGGAGTGGCAGAAAGACGGCAGGGGGTCCTCCAAACTATGATGCGCTGCCTCCTAGAAGATGCCAATCTCAAACACTCATTTTGGGGCGAAGCAGTTCAGTATGCAAATTACATTGTCAATCGTACATGGAGCAGTGTCATTGACCAAACACCCTTCTACATGTTATATGGCCGCCAGCCAGATCTTAGACACTTACACATTTTTGGTTCATATGCCATGGTCAACATTCCATTGGCCCAAAGAAGAAAAGGTGGCCCAGTAGCAAAAAGACTGAGATATATGGGTGTTGATAGCAATTCTAAATGGGGAAGATTCATTGACTCTCACAATGTGATAACAATTTCTAATTCAGCTAATTTTGAAGAAGATACAGATTGGTCCAGGATACATTCTAATGACCCTGGAGTTTATTTCCCTAGAACTGAAATTGTTGATACAGTGCAACCAGATGACCAACGTTCATCACCTGATATCCCATCCTACAACGCCGTGAATGCTGAAGCTAGCGACGCTGATGGAGATGTGGACAACAAGAAAGACGACTGGACAATCGTCCTGAGACGTTCCAAGAGAACTACAAAAGGTATTCCACCAAAGAGATACACAATGCAATTGTCAAACACACCATCGCCATTGATCTGTAATGTTACACTCCCACTGGAGAACTTTTCACAAATTAAATATCTTTCTGAAGATGAACAACAAAAATGGTATGAAGCCATGCAAGTTGAGATGGATAGTTTGCAGAAACTCAAAGTGTACACAACTGCAACACCTCCAACACACAAAAAAGTCATTGGCACAAGATGGGTCTACAAAATCAAACAAAAGCCAGATGGTGAATTATTATACAAAGCAAGACTTGTCGCACAGGGTTTCGCACAAAGCTATCCTGAAGATTACACAAACACTTACTCACCTACAGTGCGAACTGAAAGTGTGAAAATTGCTCTAACCACTGCTTCTATCCTTGGACTCGAAGTTTTCCAATTTGATGTTGAAACAGCTTATCTACATGCTGATCTAGATGAAGAAATCTACGTCAGGTCCGCTCCCGGCTTCCGGGACCGAGAAGGGGACACCTGGTTCCTAAACAAAAGTCTCTATGGTCTGAAACAATCAGGTCTGATGTGGTACACATGTCTAAAAGACAAACTAAATTGAATGGGCTTTATTAAGTCCGACACTGATGAATGCGTGTTCACAAAAAGATATGGAAATATTAATGAAATTGTTCTTGTTTATGTTGATGACATTGTTTACATTGGTCCAAACAAACGCATGAGTGAGAATTTTGTTAAAGGTTTGCAGAAATACTTCACATTGAAATCATTAGGACACATCAATGAATATTTAGGAGTTCACATTGAAAAGACACAGAAGGGGTTTAGCCTTTCACAAGAAGCTAAGATAGATCAACTTTTGCATCAATGCAACATGACAGATGCAACGCCTACACAAACACCTATGCAAACTGATTTTCACAATTTGAAAGATACACATAGTCCTGAGTTCAAGGATCAAACACTTTATCGCTCAGTAATTGGTTCACTACTTTACATTAGTGGATGGACTAGACCAGACATAGCACTTAGTGTTAATTTACTTTCAAGACATGTAGGCAAAGCAACAGAGTTTCACTGGTCATGTATTAAGAAGTTACTGAGATACTTGATACACACAAAACAATTCAAATTGAAGCTAGAACTAGAACATACAGATTTTGCTGACATGTATTGTTATACAGATGCAGATTGGGCAAGTGATAAAGAGTCAAGAAAAAGCACATCAGGTTACATAGTGTTCCTGAATGGATGTCCAGTTTACTGGAACGTAAGAAAACAAAGTTTCATTTCCTGCTCATCAACTGAAGCAGAGTATGCATGTGTGTCTGATGCGTGCAACTTTTTAACCTGGTTCGATGCCTTAGTTACAGATATCTGGATGAAGCCCGAAAAACCGATCACCGTGATGGAAGACAATCAATCAGTAGTTTACATTTCCAGGACTCACTTCACAGGTTCAAGGTCCAGACACATTGACATACGTTACAAGAATGTTAGAGAGTCAGTAAGACAATGTCTCATAAAGTTAGAATATGTGCCAACAAAATATCAGATAGCTGACATTCTGAACAAACCATTACCTATTGCTCAGCATGATTACCTCAGATATTTACTGTGTGTTGAGTGACACATTATATTAGCCCAACTGACAAAGAAGGGGTGTCACGATGTGAATATTGTCAGTTTGTGCATCTCTATGTTTTACTGTGTTATTATATCTATGGTCAAACAGACGTATGATATATTCTTCTACGCATGTCTGCATTCCTAAGGTTTCCTCCTTCCCTTTCTCATCGCCATCTCTACCGAAGGTAGAACTGATTTATTTTCTTAGCCGATACAATGTAGTCCTAATAAGAATTCTTTATTATTTTTCTACTGAAATAAATATTTTGTTTATTAGTATTTGAATCTCGGTTTTATTTTCTAAGTAACAATGTCTTCAAAAGGGAAGCCCCGATCCATTTCGCCTCTAATGAGAGTAATTCTCTTCTAACAATGGTACCAGAGTTTGGCTGTAAACTTTATGGCTTCTTTTGAAAGTTTTATTGCGTTTTAGGATAGTTAGCTAATTAGAGAGATTTATGACCAGCCATGTCCACGAACGGAGATAAGGAATTTCCTACACATGCTGCCGCTGCTGAAAAAAAGACAGAGACCGAAAAAATGATTTTAGAAGCCCAAGTAGAAAGTTTTTCTCTGCATGAACAAGCCTCACCAACTCTCTTTGGAACACAGACCGAAGATATTACCGGGGCGTCTTTACAAGTGGAACAAGATTTATCTACAGAGGTTAGTAAAAGTTACCCAACCACATCGTTTGCCCCTGGGGGAAATTCTACAAGTTTGGGAGCTATTCCAAAAATCTCTCAACCCCCACAAGATGAGGAAGAATCCTTTTATAGGCAGCAAATTGCCAGCTCACGAACGTCTTCTATAGGGCACACAAGTGCTGAAAGAGAAATAAATTTAACTTATGGCCAGATACTGCAAAAACAAAGAGAGCAGATAGATTTTTTGCAAAGAGAGTTACACGAAATTAAACTGCATGCATTTCGTCCTGAGAACCAAGATGTCCACCCGCCTACAGGCACTTCAGGGAGGGGCCATGATCCCCCTCCTTCTTTAAACAAATTAGAGCAACATCCTTGGATGGACACATCACAATCACATGGGCAGAAATTCTTTGATGAAAGAGACTATGAATATGCTTATGCTGCACCGCCATCTAGTGGCGACAGAAGGGATCTTTTTTTCCATGTGATTCAGGAACAAAATGAAACTCTCCATAAGCAAAATGAATTCCTGTATAAACAAAATCAAAATTCAAATAAACAATTAGAAACCTTACAAGCCCAAAACAGAATGAATCAATTGAGGCTTGATGCATTAATGCAGCGTCTTCCACTAGCTGCCCAACCTTTACAGGCACAAATTGTCCCGCCTGCCCAACCTATGCAAGCACAAATTGTGCATCCACCACAAGCTGGACCACCTCCTACTCCAGCACCAGGGGCCCAACCTGTGCCTGCTCCAGGGCCGCCACCAGCTGTGGCAGCCCAACTTTTGCCTGCTCCAGCTCTACTACCTATTGCTGCTCCTCAGCAACAGCCAGTCCAGGCACCTCCTGCAGCCCCAATTTTGTAACCAGCTCCAGCTGGTGCACTGGTTGTACAACAGCAGCCAGTCCAGGCACCTCAAGCAGCACCTCAACCTGCTCAGGCCCAAGCCTTGCCACAAGCGATTCCACAGGCCGCACCACTGCAGGCCCAAGCAATTCCACCTATTTTGACACAACAATCACAAATCGTCCCATTAGTTGGCAACGCAAAATTAAAGCAATCGGGACAAAATTACAAAGCCTGGGTCTCTGAGATAACTATTTTGCTTCGTCGTGAAGGGACATATGACATAATCCAGAACCCCCCACAAAGGCCATGGGACGAAGCTACAAGGCTCCTCGATATTAAAGCATCTACTAGTTTACTGATGTCAATGGACACCGAAATGCAGCAAACCTTTGTTCCTGATGTAACTGCCCAAGAAATATGGACTCAATTAGAACGTTGTTTTCGCCCAGTTTCAGCTGAGTCCACAAACTTACTTTTGTCACAATTTCATGGAACAAAACTTAAACCAAATGAAAATATCGGGGCACACTTAACAAAAATGAAGCGCATGAGGAAAGATCTCGTAGAACGTGGTTACCCAATGGACGATAACCAAGTGGTCAGTATTATTACCAATTCCTTGAATTACACATGGAGGGAGGCCATCACACAAATTAACCAAGTTCCTCTTGCTCAAAGAACTGTTGATCATGTTTGTAGAATTTTAACAGAATATGAAGCTTATATGCAGGCCACGCCCCACTTACAACTACCACCTAGACGATCCTACGAACGAACCTACGCACCAAGAGTAATAAGATGCCAATATTGCGATCGGGTGGGCCATACAAGCAGAGATTGTCTTCAATTGCAATGCACTCAATTTCCTGTCCAGCCCAGAGGAACAGATTACAGACGTCAGTACCAGCCCAGAGGAACAGATTATAGGGACCAGTACCAGCCCAGAGGAACAGCACCTAGAGGCAACAGAGGCAGAGGACAGCGCCGACCCGGTCCGAGGCGTGATTTCCCACCTCCACACACCATGCTAGCAATCACCAATGATACACAGCCAAAGAAATACGACCGCTCTCTTTTGTGGACTCTCGATAGTGGAGCAGCTGTTCACATTACTTACAGAAAAGAACTTTTCAAAGAGCTACATGAGCCTGAACCAGAATATCGTGAACTGTATGCATTTGGTGGCCACCCTTTCAAAGTTGAAGGAAAAGGGACTGTTTTTTATTGAAGAGTTAGGTACCCTGGTACCTGATGTTTATTATATTCCTACAGCTAATTGTAATTTGCTTAGTCAGAATCATTTATCTGCTGTTTTGCATTTTTATGTCCTTCATTTAGGTAACGCCAGTTATATTTTTAAAGATGGTCATATTGTTGCTGACACAATTGTGATTGGTCAGGTCTACTATTTGAGGCCAAAGGCAGAACCTCAAATTCAGGCAAGTATAAAAATCTCAATAGATAATATCACAGGCCCAGAGAGAGATACCCCAGAGAGAGATCCTGTGAATACTCCAAAGGCTCTTAAAGCCACAAAGCAACAGGTAATCAAACCTAAGGTTCCTCATGTTAATGTTGCAACTTCACTTACAGGCCTTCGTTTACATGACAGGTATATTCATAGATGGCACAGAAGATTAGGCCATCCGAGCTTTGAGGTCCTTAAAAAATGCCATTTTTCACACAAGGTTTGAATTTCAAAGGATGTAAGGTACATCTAGATTGTGCAGTTTGCAAAAAGGCAAAATCGAGGGCAGCAGCCGTTCCAAAACATGCTACACGTAAGTCAACACGCATTTTTGATTTGGTTCATACTGATATTGTGGGCCCTTATGATCCAACTATTGGCGGTAAAAAGTATTTCTTAACTATTGTTGATAATCATTCTAGATATGGTTATGTCTTTCTTATGAAAGAAAAATCTGAAGCCTTTCAGACCTTTAGAGATTTTGCAGTTCAAATCTACAATCAACATGGAGTGAGAATCCGAAGAATCCAGAGTGATCGTGGTGCCGAGTTCACGTCTCAGCGTTTCCAGGATTGGATGCGACGAAACGGTATCCTACACCAAACATCTGCCCCATACACTCCGGCTCACAACGGAGTGGCAGAAAGACGGCAGGGGGTCCTCCAAACTATGATGCGCTGCCTCCTAGAAGATGCCAATCTCAAACACTCATTTTGGGGCGAAGCAGTTCAGTATGCAAATTACATTGTCAATCGTACATGGAGCAGTGTCATTGACCAAACACCCTTCTACATGTTATATGGCCGCCAGCCAGATCTTAGACACTTACACATTTTTGGTTCATATGCCATGGTCAACATTCCATTGGCCCAAAGAAGAAAAGGTGGCCCAGTAGCAAAAAGACTGAGATATATGGGTGTTGATAGCAATTCTAAATGGGGAAGATTCATTGACTCTCATAATGTGATAACAATTTCTAATTCAGCTAATTTTGAAGAAGATACAGATTGGTCCAGGATACATTCTAATGACCCTGGAGTTTATTTCCCTAGAACTGAAATTGTTGATACAGTGCAACCAGATGACCAACGTTCATCACCTGATATCCCATCCTACAACGCCGTGAATGCTGAAGCTAGCGACGCTGATGGAGATGTGGACAACAAGAAAGACGACTGGACAATCGTCCTGAGACGTTCCAAGAGAACTACAAAAGGTATTCCACCAAAGAGATACACAATGCAATTGTCAAACACACCATCGCCATTGATCTGTAATGTTACACTCCCACTGGAGAACTTTTCACAAATTAAATATCTTTCTGAAGATGAACAACAAAAATGGTATGAAGCCATGCAAGTTGAGATGGATAGTTTGCAGAAACTCAAAGTGTACACAACTGCAACACCTCCAACACACAAAAAAGTCATTGGCACAAGATGGGTCTACAAAATCAAACAAAAGCCAGATGGTGAATTATTATACAAAGCAAGACTTGTCGCACAGGGTTTCGCACAAAGCTATCCTGAAGATTACACAAACACTTACTCACCTACAGTGCGAACTGAAAGTGTGAAAATTGCTCTAACCACTGCTTCTATCCTTGGACTCGAAGTTTTCCAATTTGATGTTGAAACAGCTTATCTACATGCTGATCTAGATGAAGAAATCTACGTCAGGTCCGCTCCCGGCTTCCGGGACCGAGAAGGGGACACCTGGTTCCTAAACAAAAGTCTCTATGGTCTGAAACAATCAGGTCTGATGTGGTACACATGTCTAAAAGACAAACTAAATTGAATGGGCTTTATTAAGTCCGACACTGATGAATGCGTGTTCACAAAAAGATATGGAAATATTAATGAAATTGTTCTTGTTTATGTTGATGACATTGTTTACATTGGTCCAAACAAACGCATGAGTGAGAATTTTGTTAAAGGTTTGCAGAAATACTTCACATTGAAATCATTAGGACACATCAATGAATATTTAGGAGTTCACATTGAAAAGACACAGAAGGGGTTTAGCCTTTCACAAGAAGCTAAGATAGATCAACTTTTGCATCAATGCAACATGACAGATGCAACGCCTACACAAACACCTATGCAAACTGATTTTCACAATTTGAAAGATACACATAGTCCTGAGTTCAAGGATCAAACACTTTATCGCTCAGTAATTGGTTCACTACTTTACATTAGTGGATGGACTAGACCAGACATAGCACTTAGTGTTAATTTACTTTCAAGACATGTAGGCAAAGCAACAGAGTTTCACTGGTCATGTATTAAGAAGTTACTGAGATACTTGATACACACAAAACAATTCAAATTGAAGCTAGAACTAGAACATACAGATTTTGCTGACATGTATTGTTATACAGATGCAGATTGGGCAAGTGATAAAGAGTCAAGAAAAAGCACATCAGGTTACATAGTGTTCCTGAATGGATGTCCAGTTTACTGGAACGTAAGAAAACAAAGTTTCATTTCCTGCTCATCAACTGAAGCAGAGTATGCATGTGTGTCTGATGCGTGCAACTTTTTAACCTGGTTCGATGCCTTAGTTACAGATATCTGGATGAAGCCCGAAAAACCGATCACCGTGATGGAAGACAATCAATCAGTAGTTTACATTTCCAGGACTCACTTCACAGGTTCAAGGTCCAGACACATTGACATACGTTACAAGAATGTTAGAGAGTCAGTAAGACAATGTCTCATAAAGTTAGAATATGTGCCAACAAAATATCAGATAGCTGACATTCTGAACAAACCATTACCTATTGCTCAGCATGATTACCTCAGATATTTACTGTGTGTTGAGTGACACATTATATTAGCCCAACTGACAAAGAAGGGGTGTCACGATGTGAATATTGTCAGTTTGTGCATCTCTATGTTTTACTGTGTTATTATATCTATGGTCAAACAGACGTATGATATATTCTTCTACGCATGTCTGCATTCCTAAGGTTTCCTCCTTCCCTTTCTCATCGCCATCTCTACCGAAGGTAGAACTGATTTATTTTCTTAGCCGATACAATGTAGTCCTAATAAGAATTCTTTATTATTTTTCTACTGAAATAAATATTTTGTTTATTAGTATTTGAATCTCGGTTTTATTTTCTAAGTAACAATGTCTTCAAAAGGGAAGCCCCGATCCATTTCGCCTCTAATGAGAGTAATTCTCTTCTAACAATGGTACCAGAGTTTGGCTGTAAACTTTATGGCTTCTTTTGAAAGTTTTATTGCGTTTTAGGATAGTTAGCTAATTAGAGAGATTTATGACCAGCCATGTCCACGAACGGAGATAAGGAATTTCCTACACATGCTGCCGCTGCTGAAAAAAAGACAGAGACCGAAAAAATGATTTTAGAAGCCCAAGTAGAAAGTTTTTCTCTGCATGAACAAGCCTCACCAACTCTCTTTGGAACACAGACCGAAGATATTACCGGGGCGTCTTTACAAGTGGAACAAGATTTATCTACAGAGGTTAGTAAAAGTTACCCAACCACATCGTTTGCCCCTGGGGGAAATTCTACAAGTTTGGGAGCTATTCCAAAAATCTCTCAACCCCCACAAGATGAGGAAGAATCCTTTTATAGGCAGCAAATTGCCAGCTCACGAACGTCTTCTATAGGGCACACAAGTGCTGAAAGAGAAATAAATTTAACTTATGGCCAGATACTGCAAAAACAAAGAGAGCAGATAGATTTTTTGCAAAGAGAGTTACACGAAATTAAACTGCATGCATTTCGTCCTGAGAACCAAGATGTCCACCCGCCTACAGGCACTTCAGGGAGGGGCCATGATCCCCCTCCTTCTTTAAACAAATTAGAGCAACATCCTTGGATGGACACATCACAATCACATGGGCAGAAATTCTTTGATGAAAGAGACTATGAATATGCTTATGCTGCACCGCCATCTAGTGGCGACAGAAGGGATCTTTTTTTCCATGTGATTCAGGAACAAAATGAAACTCTCCATAAGCAAAATGAATTCCTGTATAAACAAAATCAAAATTCAAATAAACAATTAGAAACCTTACAAGCCCAAAACAGAATGAATCAATTGAGGCTTGATGCATTAATGCAGCGTCTTCCACTAGCTGCCCAACCTTTACAGGCACAAATTGTCCCGCCTGCCCAACCTATGCAAGCACAAATTGTGCATCCACCACAAGCTGGACCACCTCCTACTCCAGCACCAGGGGCCCAACCTGTGCCTGCTCCAGGGCCGCCACCAGCTGTGGCAGCCCAACTTTTGCCTGCTCCAGCTCTACTACCTATTGCTGCTCCTCAGCAACAGCCAGTCCAGGCACCTCCTGCAGCCCCAATTTTGTAACCAGCTCCAGCTGGTGCACTGGTTGTACAACAGCAGCCAGTCCAGGCACCTCAAGCAGCACCTCAACCTGCTCAGGCCCAAGCCTTGCCACAAGCGATTCCACAGGCCGCACCACTGCAGGCCCAAGCAATTCCACCTATTTTGACACAACAATCACAAATCGTCCCATTAGTTGGCAACGCAAAATTAAAGCAATCGGGACAAAATTACAAAGCCTGGGTCTCTGAGATAACTATTTTGCTTCGTCGTGAAGGGACATATGACATAATCCAGAACCCCCCACAAAGGCCATGGGACGAAGCTACAAGGCTCCTCGATATTAAAGCATCTACTAGTTTACTGATGTCAATGGACACCGAAATGCAGCAAACCTTTGTTCCTGATGTAACTGCCCAAGAAATATGGACTCAATTAGAACGTTGTTTTCGCCCAGTTTCAGCTGAGTCCACAAACTTACTTTTGTCACAATTTCATGGAACAAAACTTAAACCAAATGAAAATATCGGGGCACACTTAACAAAAATGAAGCGCATGAGGAAAGATCTCGTAGAACGTGGTTACCCAATGGACGATAACCAAGTGGTCAGTATTATTACCAATTCCTTGAATTACACATGGAGGGAGGCCATCACACAAATTAACCAAGTTCCTCTTGCTCAAAGAACTGTTGATCATGTTTGTAGAATTTTAACAGAATATGAAGCTTATATGCAGGCCACGCCCCACTTACAACTACCACCTAGACGATCCTACGAACGAACCTACGCACCAAGAGTAATAAGATGCCAATATTGCGATCGGGTGGGCCATACAAGCAGAGATTGTCTTCAATTGCAATGCACTCAATTTCCTGTCCAGCCCAGAGGAACAGATTACAGACGTCAGTACCAGCCCAGAGGAACAGATTATAGGGACCAGTACCAGCCCAGAGGAACAGCACCTAGAGGCAACAGAGGCAGAGGACAGCGCCGACCCGGTCCGAGGCGTGATTTCCCACCTCCACACACCATGCTAGCAATCACCAATGATACACAGCCAAAGAAATACGACCGCTCTCTTTTGTGGACTCTCGATAGTGGAGCAGCTGTTCACATTACTTACAGAAAAGAACTTTTCAAAGAGCTACATGAGCCTGAACCAGAATATCGTGAACTGTATGCATTTGGTGGCCACCCTTTCAAAGTTGAAGGAAAAGGGACTGTTTTTTATTGAAGAGTTAGGTACCCTGGTACCTGATGTTTATTATATTCCTACAGCTAATTGTAATTTGCTTAGTCAGAATCATTTATCTGCTGTTTTGCATTTTTATGTCCTTCATTTAGGTAACGCCAGTTATATTTTTAAAGATGGTCATATTGTTGCTGACACAATTGTGATTGGTCAGGTCTACTATTTGAGGCCAAAGGCAGAACCTCAAATTCAGGCAAGTATAAAAATCTCAATAGATAATATCACAGGCCCAGAGAGAGATACCCCAGAGAGAGATCCTGTGAATACTCCAAAGGCTCTTAAAGCCACAAAGCAACAGGTAATCAAACCTAAGGTTCCTCATGTTAATGTTGCAACTTCACTTACAGGCCTTCGTTTACATGACAGGTATATTCATAGATGGCACAGAAGATTAGGCCATCCGAGCTTTGAGGTCCTTAAAAAATGCCATTTTTCACACAAGGTTTGAATTTCAAAGGATGTAAGGTACATCTAGATTGTGCAGTTTGCAAAAAGGCAAAATCGAGGGCAGCAGCCGTTCCAAAACATGCTACACGTAAGTCAACACGCATTTTTGATTTGGTTCATACTGATATTGTGGGCCCTTATGATCCAACTATTGGCGGTAAAAAGTATTTCTTAACTATTGTTGATAATCATTCTAGATATGGTTATGTCTTTCTTATGAAAGAAAAATCTGAAGCCTTTCAGACCTTTAGAGATTTTGCAGTTCAAATCTACAATCAACATGGAGTGAGAATCCGAAGAATCCAGAGTGATCGTGGTGCCGAGTTCACGTCTCAGCGTTTCCAGGATTGGATGCGACGAAACGGTATCCTACACCAAACATCTGCCCCATACACTCCGGCTCACAACGGAGTGGCAGAAAGACGGCAGGGGGTCCTCCAAACTATGATGCGCTGCCTCCTAGAAGATGCCAATCTCAAACACTCATTTTGGGGCGAAGCAGTTCAGTATGCAAATTACATTGTCAATCGTACATGGAGCAGTGTCATTGACCAAACACCCTTCTACATGTTATATGGCCGCCAGCCAGATCTTAGACACTTACACATTTTTGGTTCATATGCCATGGTCAACATTCCATTGGCCCAAAGAAGAAAAGGTGGCCCAGTAGCAAAAAGACTGAGATATATGGGTGTTGATAGCAATTCTAAATGGGGAAGATTCATTGACTCTCACAATGTGATAACAATTTCTAATTCAGCTAATTTTGAAGAAGATACAGATTGGTCCAGGATACATTCTAATGACCCTGGAGTTTATTTCCCTAGAACTGAAATTGTTGATACAGTGCAACCAGATGACCAACGTTCATCACCTGATATCCCATCCTACAACGCTGTGAATGCTGAAGCTAGCGACGCTGATGGAGATGTGGACAACAAGAAAGACGACTGGACAATCGTCCTGAGACGTTCCAAGAGAACTACAAAAGGTATTCCACCAAAGAGATACACAATGCAATTGTCAAACACACCATCGCCATTGATCTGTAATGTTACACTCCCACTGGAGAACTTTTCACAAATTAAATATCTTTCTGAAGATGAACAACAAAAATGGTATGAAGCCATGCAAGTTGAGATGGATAGTTTGCAGAAACTCAAAGTGTACACAACTGCAACACCTCCAACACACAAAAAAGTCATTGGCACAAGATGGGTCTACAAAATCAAACAAAAGCCAGATGGTGAATTATTATACAAAGCAAGACTTGTCGCACAGGGTTTCGCACAAAGCTATCCTGAAGATTACACAAACACTTACTCACCTACAGTGCGAACTGAAAGTGTGAAAATTGCTCTAACCACTGCTTCTATCCTTGGACTCGAAGTTTTCCAATTTGATGTTGAAACAGCTTATCTACATGCTGATCTAGATGAAGAAATCTACGTCAGGTCCGCTCCCGGCTTCCGGGACCGAGAAGGGGACACCTGGTTCCTAAACAAAAGTCTCTATGGTCTGAAACAATCAGGTCTGATGTGGTACACATGTCTAAAAGACAAACTAAATTGAATGGGCTTTATTAAGTCCGACACTGATGAATGCGTGTTCACAAAAAGATATGGAAATATTAATGAAATTGTTCTTGTTTATGTTGATGACATTGTTTACATTGGTCCAAACAAACGCATGAGTGAGAATTTTGTTAAAGGTTTGCAGAAATACTTCACATTGAAATCATTAGGACACATCAATGAATATTTAGGAGTTCACATTGAAAAGACACAGAAGGGGTTTAGCCTTTCACAAGAAGCTAAGATAGATCAACTTTTGCATCAATGCAACATGACAGATGCAACGCCTACACAAACACCTATGCAAACTGATTTTCACAATTTGAAAGATACACATAGTCCTGAGTTCAAGGATCAAACACTTTATCGCTCAGTAATTGGTTCACTACTTTACATTAGTGGATGGACTAGACCAGACATAGCACTTAGTGTTAATTTACTTTCAAGACATGTAGGCAAAGCAACAGAGTTTCACTGGTCATGTATTAAGAAGTTACTGAGATACTTGATACACACAAAACAATTCAAATTGAAGCTAGAACTAGAACATACAGATTTTGCTGACATGTATTGTTATACAGATGCAGATTGGGCAAGTGATAAAGAGTCAAGAAAAAGCACATCAGGTTACATAGTGTTCCTGAATGGATGTCCAGTTTACTGGAACGTAAGAAAACAAAGTTTCATTTCCTGCTCATCAACTGAAGCAGAGTATGCATGTGTGTCTGATGCGTGCAACTTTTTAACCTGGTTCGATGCCTTAGTTACAGATATCTGGATGAAGCCCGAAAAACCGATCACCGTGATGGAAGACAATCAATCAGTAGTTTACATTTCCAGGACTCACTTCACAGGTTCAAGGTCCAGACACATTGACATACGTTACAAGAATGTTAGAGAGTCAGTAAGACAATGTCTCATAAAGTTAGAATATGTGCCAACAAAATATCAGATAGCTGACATTCTGAACAAACCATTACCTATTGCTCAGCATGATTACCTCAGATATTTACTGTGTGTTGAGTGACACATTATATTAGCCCAACTGACAAAGAAGGGGTGTCACGATGTGAATATTGTCAGTTTGTGCATCTCTATGTTTTACTGTGTTATTATATCTATGGTCAAACAGACGTATGATATATTCTTCTACGCATGTCTGCATTCCTAAGGTTTCCTCCTTCCCTTTCTCATCGCCATCTCTACCGAAGGTAGAACTGATTTATTTTCTTAGCCGATACAATGTAGTCCTAATAAGAATTCTTTATTATTTTTCTACTGAAATAAATATTTTGTTTATTAGTATTTGAATCTCGGTTTTATTTTCTAAGTAACAATGTCTTCAAAAGGGAAGCCCCGATCCATTTCGCCTCTAATGAGAGTAATTCTCTTCTAACATTGCCCAACATGGAACAGGTGTTTTCCCACAATTTCACTTTCCTCCATCACACCACACAGTATTGGACAGCCATCTCACACTCTAAGAATCCCCAATTCTGGTATCCCACTTTAATCTGAGAAAAGATTTCCAAGTTTCACACCCTGAATCAAAAAGTACTAAGGCGGAACTGCAACTCAAGAGTCTCCTGGTGATTGGCCTAAAGTCACCCAGGAAGTTTTCATGCCTAAGGGAGGATTAGAATTCAGAGCCTCCTCTTTATTGGCTGAAACTCACCAAGTGGTTTTCAGGGCTAAGGCCTCACAGAACTCACAGTCTCCAAGTCACCCATTTGGCTTTTATTTGAAGGTGGGATTAAAACTCCAATTATTGGTACAAAGTCCCTCAGCTGGCTTTGATCTCTGCACCCTACTCAGGCACTCCCTGCTGCCCACCAGCACAAAAGGCTCCTTTTCTAGCTGTGCCTCCCTGATCCCCTCTCTCCTTGCCCAAACAGACAGGTGTCACTCAAGCCCCCTACCTGCCCCACTGCCTCGCTCCCAGGTTGGGCAGGGCCACCCCTGGCAGGCGGTCTGTCTGAGCCCCTCCCCTCATGCTGGCTGCCTTTCTCATGCCCTTCCTCCGGGCTGGCTGAGCAAAGTGGGCCGGAGAGGAGCAGAGCCGTCGGGTGGGAGCGCAGATGGCTTTCCTCCCAGCTCGGCTGCGGGGATGGAGAGTGGGGGATTCCTGCACCTCTTCCCTCCCGGCCATGTTGGGGCTCCATCTCCAGAGGCAGTGGGTGAGCGTGGCCCCCAGATCTGAGAGTGGGAGAAGCCCAGGGGAGGGGCAAGTGGCTTCTGGGACTCGGAGCCCACGTGGGACCTCGAGGTGGCTGGAGCTTCTTGTCAAAGCATCGTTTGACACCATTCTACATAGAAGAACGTTTACAGAGAAGTGGGGAGGGGGAAAGCAGAGAGCGTGAGAAGCGGCAGATAGCACATTCTTCATGGCTTCTCCAAGGTCATCCTTGTCCAGCACCTGCATGGAGGGGTTGCCACGCTAGCAGAAGCTTAGTGGGCAATGTGTCCCGGATTGGGGTGGGGAACAAGGAGTGGCTGTTTCCTATCGAAAGGGAATTTAATTTAATTTAATTTAATTTAATAGATTTGTATGCCGCCCAACTCCCGGGGGACTCTGGGCGGCTCACAACATATCCAAATCTATTACAATAAAAACATCACAGTTAAAAAGATATAGAAAAATTAAAAAGAAAATCTCCAACATTCATAACAAGGGGGGAGACCCAGAGATAATATGCTCAGTCTCACTTTCACCCCGCCTGCCGGAAGAGCCACGTTTTTATTGCTTTCCGGAAGGCCAGCAGGGTGGGGATGGCTCTGATCTCCGGAGGAAGTTGGTTCCATAGGGAGGGAGCTCCCACAGAGAAGGCTCTCCCCCTAGGCCCCGCCAACCGACATTGTTTGGTTGATGGGACCTGGAGAAGACCCACTCTGTGGGACCTAACTGGTCGTAGGGAGGTATGCGGCAGGATGCGGTCCCGAAGGTAACCTGGCCCTGAGCCATGTAGGGCTTTAAAGGTAACGACCAACACCTTAAATTGGATCCGGAGACTAATGGGCAACCAATGCAGCTGCCGGAGGACAGGTGTTACATGGGTGTACCTGGGCACACCCACCACGGCACGAGCAGCTGCATTTTGCACCAATTGTAGTCTCCGGATACTCTTCAAGGGTAGCCCCATGTAGAGCGCATTGCAGTAATCCAGCCGGGAGGTGATAAGGGCGTGGGTGACTGTGAGTAGCGCCTCCCTCTCCAAGAAGGGTCGCAATTGGTGCACTAGGCGAACCTGTGCAAAGGTCCCCCTAGCCACAGCTGAAAGATGTTGCTCCAATTTTAGCTGTGGGTCTAGGAGGACACCCAAATTGCGAACCCGTTCTGAGGGAGTTAATTTCTCTCCCCCAAGAACCAAGGAGGGGCAATTGACATAATCCTTGGGAGGCAATATCCACAGCCACTCGGTCTTGTCAGGGTTGAGCTTTAGCCGGTTCTTCCCCATCCAGACCCTAACATCGTCCAGGCAGCGGCACATTACGTCGACGGCTTCCCTGAATTGAGACGGGGTGGAGATGTACAACTGGGTATCATCAGCATATTGCTGATACCTCACCCCGTGTCGTCGGATGATCTCACCCAGTGGTTTCATGTAGATGTTAAACAGGATGGGCGAGAGGACCGAGCCCTGCGGCACCCCACAAAGTAGGGGCCTAGGGCTCGACATCTGCCCCCCTGTCAACACCGACTGCGTCCTGTCAGAGAGGTAGGAGGAGAACCACTGTAACACAGTGCCGCCCACTCCCACCTCGCCGAGACGACGCAGAAGGATACCATGGTCAATGGTATCAAAAGCCGCTGAGAGGTCAAGTAGCACCAGGATGGAGGAATGACCCCCATTCCGGGCTCGCCAGAGATCATCCATCAGAGTGACCAAAGCCGTTTCCGTACTGTAGCCGCGCCTGAAACCCGATTGAAAGGGATCCAGAAAATCAGTGTCATCCAACAGCCGTAGGAGTTGGAGTGCCACCACTTTCTCTACAACCTTCCCCGCGAAGGGAAGGTTGGAGACCGGACGGAAGTTCTTTAAATCCGCTGGGTCCAGGGAAGGCTTCTTGAGGAGGGGCCTCACCACCGCGACTTTTAAGGGCCGCGGGACGGACCCCTCTCTCAGAGAAGCGTTGACCAACGCCTGGAGCCAGCCGCGTGAAACCTCCCTGGTGGCCGAAACCAACCAGGATGGACACGGGTCCAATAAACAAGTGGCGGAACTCATCGCTCCTATGGCCTTGTCTACATCATCAGGAGTCACCGGTTCAAACTCCTCCCATATAACAGGACTAAGACCTGCCCCTGTCACCTCGGCCTGTACTGCCCAATCGGAGTCCAGGTCTGTCCGAATCTGAGTGACTTTATCCGCCAGAAACCGAGAAAATTCCTCAGCTCTGCCCTGCAAGGGATCTTCGCCACCCTCCTTGGCTAGGAGGGAGCGGGTCACCCTAAACAGGGCGGCTGGGCGGGAGTCAGCGGACGCAATAAGGGCAGAAAAATGTGAACATTTTGCCGCCCTTATCGCCACTAAGTAAGACTTAATGAAAGTTCTTAAAAGTGTCCGGTCAGACTCAGCTTTACTAGATCTCCATCGTCGCTCTAGGCGTCTCTTATGGCGCTTCATCTCCCGGAGTTCCTCAGTAAACCAAGGGGCCCTCCTGGATCCGCTACCACGGAGAGGCCGCAAAGGCGCAATCCGATCCAAGGCCCCCGCTGCCACCCGATTCCAGGTGGCTACAAGGTCCTCGGACGAGTTGTGTACCAGTGATTCAGGTATTTCCCCAAGCTCCCTCTGGAATCCCTCGGGCTCCATTAGGCGCCTGGGGCGGAACCACTTAGTCGGTCCCGCCTCCTTGCGGTGGAGGAGTGGTGCCATGAAATCCATCCTCAGAAGGAAATGATCTGACCACGACAAGGGTACTGTGACTAAACCCCTCAGCTTCAGATCATCTCTCCACTGCCCCGAGAGAAACACAAGGTCAAGCGTGTGACCTCCCTCATGAGTCGGACCCTGAACTACTTGGGTCAGGTCCATGGTTGTCATGGAAGCCATGAACTCCTGGACTGCCCCTGAGGCTTCGCCGGGCGATGGCAGATTAAAGTCCCCCAGCACCATCAACCTGGGGAACTCAATCGCCAGCCCCGCAACCGCCTCAAGCAGAACAGGCAGGGCCTTTGTAACGCAGCTAGGAGGCAGGTACGTTAACAAAAGGCCCACCTGAACCCCTAAGTCCAACTTCAGAAGGAGCGTCTCACACCCAACAATCTCCGGGGCAGGGCTCCTTCGAGGGCAAAGGTTCTGGCGAGCTATAATAGCCACTCCTCCACCCCTTCCCTGGGGTCGCGGCTGATGCTGGACTGAAAACCCGTCCGGGCACATTTCGGAGAGGGGGACCCCCCCCTCCTGACCCAGCCAGGTTTCAGTAATACATGCCAGGTCAGCCCCCTCTTCCAGGATTAGATCCCGTACAAGGGGGGCCTTGTTCATAATCGACCTGGCATTCAACAGCAGCAGCTTGAGCCCGGGGCCCTGACATCCCTGGTTACCAGGTACTCGGGCTGAGCTAGATGGAACCATATCAGAGGGGCCAGAACAAGGAATCGCTTGTAAACAGCGAATCCTCGTTCCCCGAGAGCGGCCTACCCCTCTGCTCCCGCCATACCTACCCCTCCCTGTTATGACCGTAATGCTCCTACTCCCACTACCCCCAGAGATCCCCTCCCCTCCCCCGCTGGTCCTCCGTTCTCCCGGCAGGCCATACACTCCACTCATACTGGGCCCGGGGTTGGTCCCACACGCCCCTCCGCTTCTGTTTCTACACTCAGCAGAGGGGGGCAGGATCCCAGCCCCGGACTCACTCATTCCTTCAATTTTTATCTATAACACATTACATTCATATCAACCCAATCAACCCTAATCCAGCTCACACACATAACCCATACATAATTCCCCCCCCCCCGAGGTGAGATAAAAATATAAAATATAAAAAAACAAACAAGGGTAAAAAGCAGTTTCAATATATGGGGGTGCAAAAGTGCCAGCCTCCCCAACTAATTTAAAAGTTAATTCTTTCAGTTTTTTCATTAGCTGTTCCGGGAACTTGGGAAACGAGTTAGATTGGGGTTTTCCCTTGAGTTGCCAACATGGCATCTGCAATAAATTGGAACTTTGGTGAACCTTTTGCCTTAGACTCTGATTTCTGCTCGATTACTATTTGGAACCTTGACACTTCTCTCATCCCACCCCCGCAGACTCTACAAGGCAGGTGTCAAGCCGATGCCACAGTTTGGAGAAAACCTCGGCTTGCCCCACATAGTCTTAGAAGGCCTACTGACTATGGGAACCTGGGAGGGGTGATTGCATGAGGGACGTAGAAGTAGTCATAACACATTCCTTCTAGATTCTCAAGGTCATCCTTTGTCCAACACCTGCCCGGAAGCTGATGGGAGGAACAGCCACGTTGGCAGAAGCTGAGTGGGCAACTTGATGGGCTTGGGGGTGTGGGGCAAGGATGTGAACTTTAAACTGGGTGGGAAACCTCGGTAGCTTTTAGATTCGGGTTTTCCACAGATGTGCCAGCATGGCTTCACCAATAAATTGGAACTTTGAGGAATACTTTGCCTCGGACTCTGATTTAACGTTGGATGCTATTTGGAACACTAACCCGAATCTCCCTTAACAAACTTAACCAGCTACCCCGAGCCTCGGGGCACTGTTCGGCGTCCTGAGCCCCAGCACTGACCCGACACTGGGTGGTTACAAAGACTCAGGGAAGATGAAGGAAAAGATGCAAGCCGTCGGGGGACCAGTAGAGGATGAGTTGGAGGGACAGATCAGAAGCCTCTACTCTCCATCCCCGTAGTTTGCAGCTGCCATAGAGGCCGCAGAGAGAGAACGCCAGTTGGGGGCCAAGTGCAAACAGCCGGCCCCTGAGCCCCTCTCTCAATTGGAGTGGACCCCTCAAGATGCCATTGGAGGCTTGAGTCTTCCCCCCCAGCGAGCATGGGAGCCACACCTGGGCGCGGAGCTAGCCTCGGCACAGGGATGGAGACAGCTGAGGATCACGCTCATGGGACGCTCCGAAGGAGAGGGATTTATTTATTTATTTATTTATTTGGTTGTTCTTATAGGCCGCCCATATCCCACAGGATCAGGGCAATGTACAACAATGGAAAGAACAATCATAATACATAAAAATGACAATTTAAAATGATTACAAAAATTAAAACACATCATCATTCGTACAACAGGAATTGAGCTGTATTTCACCCCGCCTGCAGGAAGAGCCATGTTTTCACAGCTTTACGGAAGGCCAGCAGGGTGGGGATAATCCAGATCTCTGGGGGGAGTTGGTTCCAGAGAGATGGGGCTCCCACAGAGAAGGCTCTCCCCCTCGGCCCCACCAACCAGCATTGCTTGGTTGATGGGGACCTGGAGGAGACCAACTCTGTGGGACCTAACTGGTCGTAGGGAGGTATGCGGCAGGATGCGGTCCCGAAGGTAACCTGGCCCTGAGCCATGTAGGGCTTTAAAGGTTAAAACCAACACCTTAAATTGTGTCCGGAGACTAATGGGCAGCCAATTAGGGTGTTACGTGGGTGTATCTTGGAAAATCAGATGACACAATCCAACCATGTTGTGGGCACCACCACCATCTCAGCTGTGGAAACTTCAAAAGATAAAAGATGTAAGGGGCGTGCATAAGCGCACCAGTGTGCCTACCATCCCTGTCCTACTGTCCCCATTTATTTGTACCCATTTCCTGTATTCATATTCATGTTTATACTTATTCCTGTTATCTTTTGTATTTTGTATTTGTATTTGTTTATTTGTCAAGCATATATGATTATAAGCAAAGTACAAACAGTAAAACATGATTGAATATATATGTAATATTACAAGCATGAATAAGAATAAAAGAGGTATGAATATATGGGTACATTAGGACAGGAACGGTAGGCACGATTGTGCGCTTATGCACGCCCCTTACTGACCTCTTAGGAATGGGGTGAGGTCAATGGTAGATAATAAGAGGTTGAAGTTTTTGGGGTTTGGGGAAGAAACTACTGAGTCAGGTAAAGTGTTCCAGGCGTTGACAACTCTGTTGTTGAAGTCGAATTTTTTGCAATCAAGTCTGGAGCGATTTACATTAAGTTTGTATCTATTGTGAGCTCGTGTATTATTGCGGTTGAAGTTGAAATAGTCGTTAACGGGTAGGACATTGAGGCGGATAATTTTGTGAGCTACACTTAGGTCAGATCGAAGGCGGCGGAGTTCTAAATTTTGAAGTCCCAAAATTTCAAGTCTGGTTTCATAAGGAATTCTGTTGTGAACAGAGGAATGTAATACTCTTCTTGTGAAGTATCGCTGGACATTCTCAATTGTGTTAATGTCTGATATGTAGTATGGGTTCCAGACTGATGAGCTGTATTCAAGGATCGGTCTAGCAAATGTTTTGTATGCTCTGGTTAAGAGTACAATGTTACCAGAGAAGAAGCTGCGCAAGATTAGGTTAACCACTCTTAATGCCTTCTTTGCTATGTAGTTGCAGTGGGCTCTGGCACTTAGATCGTTTGAGATGAGTACTCCAAGGTCCTTTACTGAGTGAGGATCATCATCAAGGTCATGATCATTAAGTTTATATCATTAAGTTTTGATTATTTTTGCCAATGTGTAAAACTGAGCATTTGTTGATAGAGATTGGTAGTTGCCACTTGTTTGACCATTCAGAAATATAGTCAAGGTCTTTTTGAAGGGTTGTAGTATTGTCTGTGGTGTTGAATAGTTTTACATCATCTGCGAAGAGGACGCAGTTGCTTTGTATAATATCACAAATGTCATTTATGTAAAGAATGAAGAGAGTAGGTCCTAAAATGCTTCCTTGGGGAACACCGCTGTTAACAGGTACAGGGTTTGTTTATTTATTTATTTATTTTGGAATTCTTATATGCCGCCCAACTCCCTAAGGACTCAGGGCGGCGTACATCAGTGAAAAATAAATCTAAAATAGTAATTAAAACAATATAAAACTTAAAACACAATATAAGAAATCAACAACCATTCAACATCATACATACTTGGGGGGTGAGCTCGAGTGAATTAAGCTCTACCCCCCGCCTGCAGGAAGAGCCATGTCTTAACGGCTTTTCGGAAGGCCAGCAGAGTGGGGATAGTTCGGGTCTCTGGTGGAAGTTGGTTCCAGAGAGCGGGGCCAGCCACAGAGAAGGCTCTCCCCCTTGGGCCCGCCAGCCGGCATTGCTTGGCCGACGGGACCTGGAGGAGGCCAACTCTGTGGGCCCTAACCGGTCGGAGGGAAGTATGAGGCAGAATGCGGTCCTGTAGATAACCTGGTCCTAAGCCATGAAGGGCTTTAAAGATGGTGATCAACACCTTGAATTGGACCCGGAGACCGATGGGCAACCAATGCAGCTGGCGGAGTATCGATGTCACGTGGGTGTACCTTGGCACACCCACCACAGCACGTGCAGCCGCATTTTGCACCAGCTGAAGTCTCCGGATACTCTTCAAGGGTAGCCCCATGTAGAGCACATTGCAGTAGTCAGTTTGATAGAGATGATCCTATTTTAACCACTTGTTGTCTGTTTGACAGGAATGCAGTTATCCATTTATGTAGGGGGCCAGAGATGCCATAAGATTTTAGTTTTAGAAGTAGTTTGTCGTGTACTACGGAGTCAAAGGCTTTACAAAAGTCTATGTAGATTGCGTCTATTGCTTTGCCCTGGTCGAGTTTTGTAGTCCATATGTTTTTACAATGTAGAAGTTGTAGGTTGCAGGATAACATTTTTCTGAAACCAAATTGTTTGTGAGAGAGTAGGTTGTTTGTCTCTAAGTGGCGGGTAATGGATTGGTTGATGATTGATTCCATGACTCTGCAGGTGGCGCAACATAAGGAGATTGGTCTATAATTTTCAACTAGGTTGGGGTCTCCCTTTTTGAAGACAGGGATAACCGTGGCTAGTGACCATAGGTTGGGTAGGGTGCTGGTTCTGATAGGACGGTGGAAAGTTTTTTTAAGAAGTAAGCACAAAGTCCATCTGGTCCTATGGATAGGGATGGTTTTAGGTTGTGTAGAGCCTTTCTAACCTTGTTTTATGTAAAGTCGGTTTGTATTAGATCATTGTCATTGTTTGAGGTTCGACTAGGGAATATAGGACATGAGTTGTTGCTGTTTATAAAGACTGAGCCGAAGAATGAGTTGAAGAGGTTGGCTTTGTCGGATTCATCATTACAGTCTTTATTGTTGGGGCCTTTAAGGGGTGGGATAGTTCTCGTCACTTTGAGTTTGATGTTTATGAACTTGTAGAATGCTCGGTTGGAATTTGTGCGCAGGAGGTTTTCCTCTTGATTGATATGATAATTTGTTAATTGATAATTTGTTAATTGATAATGGATATAATAATCTTGATTGATATGATAATTTGTGCATTATGATAATCATTATGATATGATAATCTTGTACATGTTTGACAAACGAAATAAATAACTAAATCTCAATGTCTTACGTGACTATTGAAAGACAACACAGAAAGTGTCAAGAAAAAAGAAATAAAACTTCCAGGTGCTCTCTGACTTTCTCCCTATTTACCCAACAAAACAGTCCACAGGCTGTCACTTTCCTGCTTCCTAGTCAGCTCCCATCAAAAAATTGATACTGCTAGAAATTTCACTTCAGGCACAAGCAATGTTAAAACCAGCTCCAATTTAGGATTCATGCATGGAGATCTAATATAAGAGAAAATCCCAAAGAGGCCCTACTCTTAACATCAGGCAGGGTTCAAGAGTGCCGACTGCTTCCTTGGCATTAGAAGACAGCTGGCACTAGAATTAAGGGGCATCAACCTAGAGTGCCAACAAACTCCATAACTCTGAATGACTTTTCCCAGCAGTCTCTGGGAAAGCAGAAGAGACCATGTTGAAGGACAGAAGAGTTGAATTCCTTTGTTATTGAGCTATCTCCCTCTAGCATCATTTTCTGGACATGTCCTGACAAGAAGGACCACAGCTGTTGCAGAACAAGAGCCCCACAGGTGTATCTCTGATTTTTCACTCCCATGATTTTCTCCAGCTATCCCTCCTCACATGGCGCCCTGGGATGCCTCTCACTGTAGTTGTCACAATACCAGCATCTGAGATCTTTTCTGCTACTTCTCCAGTGATGTCCTTTGTTGTAAACATCAGACTGTAGCAACGTGGAAGGGCTCTTGTATCTGGAAAGGATAAATGCCTCAGATCATGCTCTGTGGGAACAAGTTTTGGGAGAGGCATAAGATGTGTTCGTGAATGTACCTTTCTCTCCAGCTGAAGCTCAGTTTGTCTCTGTCTGAATCAGGAAATCCACTGGCATTTCCATCTTGTGAGAGTGCTTTGAATTCTTCTAATAGTTCTTTAGAAACAGGAAGGGGATTAATAAAAGCCCTATGAATTATGGATTTCCTGCTTCTGGTTCTGAGGCTGCTGGTGTCCCATCCAGTCTCTGGGAAACTGAGAAGGAAATGCCCGCTGAGTTTGGAGCACCAGGATGGAAACAGTCCATGGAGCTATTACAGGCCAGGAGATCATCTCATTCATATATTCATAACTGAAAGAATAATATCACCTATATCTTTGCCTTTCAACAATGCTCCTCCTAGTCCGTCTCATTCGTAAGTCATTTGGAATTGCTTTCCCCCCATTTGCAGTTCTAATACTCTCCTTCTTATTTCACTTACCTCTATACTGCAGGACCTGTCTAATCTCACATGAAAGGTTTTCATTTCCATGGTTTGCCCCCCCCTTTTGTCTGATTTACTGGAAAAGACTTAAATCCAAAGATGGGGCTGAAAAACCCCGAAGAAAGTCCAGATTATTTTCCTCTCCCAGTTCAATCCTGAGTTCATCACTTGAATATTGAACTTTGTTTAAAGTAGTGATTGAAACATTTGTTTTTCCTCAGCCTAGTCCATTTTAATATTTGTATAACTGGCCAGTTTGGATCCACAGACTCTACCTAAGACTCAGCAGGCTTGTTAAAACAAAGGATTGAGGGTTTTTTAAAAGTATTTTCTTGTTGCTCTTGACGATGATGATGATAATAACATGAACATTTTTTTACAGGAGAATTTCTGCTGATTTTTCAACAATCTTACAATTCATTTTCACCTTTCAATTGGTCAACAAGAATTCCCATCTCTTCCACAATCTCACACTGGGCTACAACCTCCATGACAGCTCTTTGAGCACTTTACGCACTTCAGATGCCTTGCTGGACATGCTCTCCACTGGAGAAGCCAATGTCCCCAACTACGGCTGTGGGAGGAAGGACAACGTCCTGGCTCTTCTTGATGCAGCTAGAAGGGAAATCTCTATCCAGGCGTCACCACTACTAGGCACCTACAAAGTCCCACAGGTTTGTGTGTAAATCAGAATAGAGCTGGAAGGAACCTTGGAGGTCTTCAGTCCTACTCCTTGCTCAAGCAGGAGAACCTATGCAATTTGAGACAAGTGGCTGTCCAGTCTCTTCTTAAAAACCTCCAGTGATGAAGCACCCATAACTTCTGACTGCAAGTTGTTCCATTGGTTAATTGTTCTCACTGTTAGGAAGTTTCTCCTTATTTCCAGATTGCTTCTCTCCTTGATTAGTTTCCAGCCATTGTTTCTTGTCCTGCCCTCTGATGCTTTGGAAAGTAATATGTTCATATGTTTTAGTCTCCAGGTCTTTAATCATCTTAGTTGCTCTTCTTTGCACTTTTTCCAAAGTCTCAACATCTTTGAACTGCAGAAAAAACAATTACTGCCAATCTGCCTTCCATTGAGGACCTGTATACTCTACGAGTCAAAAAGGGGGCTGTGAAAATATTTACTGACCCCTTGCATCCTGGACATAAATTGCTTCAACTCCTACCCTCAAAACGTCGCTATAGAGCACTGCACATCAAGACAATTAGACACAAGAACAGGTTTTTCCCCGAACGCCATCACTCTGCTAAACAAATAATTCCCTCACCACTGTCAAATTATTCACTAAGGCTGCATTACTATTAGTCTTCTCATCGTTCCTATCACCCATCTCCTCCCACTTATGACTGCATGACTGTAACTTGTTGCTTATATCCTTATGATTTATATTAATATTGATTATTTCCTTATTGCTTATTTGTACCCTATGACAATCATTAAGTGTTGTACCTCATGATTCTTGACAAATGTATCTTTTCTTTTATGTACACTGAGAGCATATGCACCAAAGACAAATTCCTTGTGTGTCCAATCACACTTGGCCAATAAAGAATTCTATTCTATCTTTTTTGTAATTTAGTGACCCAAACTGGATGCAGTATTCCAGGTGTGGTCTTACTAAGGATTTGTAAAGCAATAGTAATACTTCACATGATTTTGATTCTATGCCTCTAGAGATTAACGTCTTGCCTGCACTAACGAAGGATCCTGAAGTACACATATTTATTTGAACACACTGATTTACGCTGATAAAATGATACTGTTATCATTGTCATAAGATGGATTGTGTAGGCTGTTAAGAAAACTTTGATTCTATTGCAATTATAGTTCTCAGAATATTTACAAAACGAAGTTTTGGGTTTTTTGGAAAATCACATCATAGCCATGGATGCCTATTTGATGATGAGCAAATAGAGCAAGTAACACCTTTCCTTTCCTGGGGTAGTTTTCTCAGAAACTGGATATTGTTTCCCACATCATCAAAGGAACTCACTTAGAGAAAAGGCACAAGTGAATTTGGTGCTTAAACACTAAAAAAACTAATAATAGCAATTCTCCTTTCTCCCCATTTATATAACTTTGGTATATAATGCCAAAGTTAGCCCCAAGCCCTTATATGGTGTTGAACTTTGGGGCATTAAGTTTGGGGCGTTATATCACTGGTAGAACCAACCCAATCAAAGAATTTGAGGGGTATTTTTTGGGATGGGTGAGGGTGGGGATAAAAGGACTTCAGCTGCTACCCTCAGAAGTGGGTTGGGATTTTTTTCCCCAATGTGTCCTTTGTCTAAAATCACTGTATTTATTAATTTATAATGAAAGCTATGGAATCTAATAGATTCCTCAAATTTCCTCATTAGAACTGATAAACTTTCAATTAAAGACCTCTTGGATTGTACAACCGGCAATTTCTGTTAAGAGCTGTGTTATCTTGTACAACAGAAGAAGAAGCAAAAAAGATTGCAACACAAAAAATCTGGAATATCGAAGCAAAGAACGATAGGTGATATTATGGACTTTATCTGACACACACACACACCCCAATATAACACAGCTTTCTTCATTGCTTTTTCTAGATCCGTTGTGAAACTGCTTCAGAGGCTCTGAGTGATAAAAGGAAATTCCCCTTTTTCCACCATTTGCTCCCCAAACAAGGAGTCCGGTATCTGGCAATTGTCCAACTGCTGCTCCATTTCAGATGGACCTTGATTGGCCTCTTTGCTTCAGAGACAGAGAAGGGAGAGAATTTCATGAGGATTTTCCCTCCTATGCTTGTCAGGAATGGAATTTGTGTTGTTATGTCACAACTATTCTCAACAACAGATCATACAGCACCCCTCAAGGATGCCATCTCTAAATGGAGACAGGTTAATGTCTTTGTTCACTTCATAGAACGTGTTTCCATTTGTGACAGAATCCTTCCTTTCCATTTAACACTTATGCGATTGCCAGGACCCACTGAAGGGAAAGTGTACATCATGTCAACCTTGGGTTATATGACAATTGCAAATCACAGACTTTACAAATATGTTCATAGTATTTGGAGATTTTCTTATCAGGAAAAAAAAGGAAGGCGAAAAGATGATGTCTTTGAACCCCAATTCTTTGTGGAACCCCAGTTTCAAGGTCAGTATTTTCGCTGTTCGCTTTCAAAAGACGTCTTTTCTGTCAAAGGCCGAAAAAGATGTACCCAGAAAGCCCCACTGGAGACCCAGGTCAAATGGAACAGGAACTGGATCCCAAGTTCTGAACATTTTTACAGTTTCATTAAGACTCTGGCCCACACCTTGAAAGCCGCATATTCCTCCAGAACGAAGAGGAGAAGCAGTGAGGTCAAAGACAGTTTGGTGCCTGCAAGGATGCAGCCCTGGCAGGTATGGGGTCCTAACAAGGATCCATCAAACTTAGTTAGTTTTTAAAAAGCATTTGAAGGAGGTGGAGAGGTACTGTTTGAATGGCTGCTGGAGCGGGCAGAGCTCTATCCATCTCGAAAATGTCCAAGCCACAGTAACTCAGGAACAATGCTCTCTTCCTGTTGTCCGAAATGCCGGGAAAATCATTGGCCTCGAGGAAACACTTGAACCGGACAATATGTAAGTCCCACGTTTCAGAGGCTGGGTTGTACGAAATGAACAGCGTTAGTGCAGCCATTGTAATAGCGAGCCCAGACGATTCAGGCTGCCGCATTATGGTCGATGAATGGCGCTGCAGCGAATGGCGGCTTGGCTCCAGTGCTCAGCTCTTAAGCGGGTCTGTGATCAGCTCTTTTCGGCCTCAATTTCCATCCAATCCCACCCTCGACACCAGTGTCAGATCTTGGGCAAGAATGGGAGCGAGACCAGAGTGACTTAAACAAAGCTCTTTTATTAGGTTCCTAGGAACAACAGCTAAAAAGCCTGGCTGGCAGTGCTCCTTTTATAGGAGGCTGTCAGCCGGTCAACCAATCAGTTTAAAGTGTTTTCCTGCTTCAATAGCGGACCTGAATGAAGACTTCAGCAATTCGTTTAGTTACTAATTTCAATAAGTAACAATTTTCATCTCTTTTGGTCAGAAAGTCCAGAAGTGGTTTTCAAGCTATTTACATTCCTTTCCTTAATCAATGTTGTTAACTTTGCCATCTCCACCAATTCGGTCAGATTCTCAATCCATTCTTCGATTGTGGAAGTTGACGCCTCTTTCCATTTTTGAGTGTATAACACTTTTTCACTATATTTCTTTGCCTTGTCACAAGTCAGCCAAATATCATAAAAAGGACCTTCTTTACAATTGCTTTTCCAACAGACATTTGAAATATTTAAATATTAAATTTTACATACCAACAGTACATCATTTTATACAATTTCAGTATAAATTTCTTATAGAATAGAATAGATTTTTTTATTGGCCAAGTGTGATTGGACACACAAGGAATTTGTCTTTGGTGCATATGCTCTCAGTGTACATAAAAGAAAAGATACGTTTGTCAAGAATCATAAGGTACAACGCTTAATGATAGTCCGGGTACAAATAAGCAATCAAATCATATTAGGAACCAGTCAATATAAATTGTAAGGATACAAGCAACAAAGTTACAGTCATACAGTCATTAGTTGGAGGAGATGGGTGATGGGAACAATGAGAAGATTAATAGTCGTACAGACATAGTAAATAGTTTGACAGTGGTGAGGGAATTATTTGTTTAGCAGAGTGATGGTGTTCAGGGGAAAATTGTTCCTGTGTCTAGTTGTCTTGGTGTGCGGTGCTCTATAGCATCGTTTTGAGGGTAGGAGTTGAAACAGTTTGTGTCCAGGATGTGAGGGGTCTGTAAATATTTTCACAGCCCTCTTTTTGACTGGTGCAGTATACAGGTCCTCAATGGAAGGCAGGTTGGCAGTAATTGTTTTTTCTGCAGTTCTAATTATCCTCTGAAGTCTGTGTCTGTCTTGTTGGGTTGCAGAACCAAACCAGACAGTTATAGAGGTGCAGATGACAGACTCAATAATTCCTCTGTAGAACTGTATCAGCAGCTCCTTGGGCAGTTTGAGCTTTCTGATTTGGCACAGAAAGAATATTCTTTGTTGTGCTTTTTTGATGACGATTTTGATGTTAGGTGTCCATTTTAGATCTTGTGATATGGTCGAACCTAGAAATTTGAAGGTCTCTACTGTTGATACTGTGTTGTCTAGTATTATAAGAGGTGGAAGTATGGGCGGGTTTCTCCTACAGTCTACCACCATTTCTACGGTTTTGAGTGTGTTCAGTTCCAGATTGTTCCGGTCGCACCACGAGGCTAGTTGTTCAACCTCCCGTTTGTATGCGGTTTCATCGTTGTCTCGAATGAGGCCGATCAGCTTATTACATTACAATTCACTGTAAATTTCCAACAAATCATTTTTATAAATATTATTGTCAAGTTTTGTACACCATCCTTCTTCCAGATTAATGAAATTATCAAGTTAATTATATGATTATTTAACTAATAAATCAGTTGACACCATCAATTTATTATAATCAGTGACCAATATACATTTATTTATTTATTTATTTATTTATTTATTTATTTATTTATTTATTTATTTATTTATTTATTTATTTATTTATTTATTTATTTATTTATTTTATTTAGCGATTCTTATATGCTGCCCTACTCCCTGGGAACTCAGGGCGGCGTACAACATGTGCAAGAACAGCTATAATGCAATAAAAATGCAATAATAAAATAGCAATTTAAAAGAATAAAAACAACACAAACAATACATACATGGGGGAGACCAAGATGTTCAACGGTCTCTGAACCACCCCGCCTGCAGGAAGAGCCATGTCTTAATGGCTTTCCGGAAGGCCAGCAAGGTGGGAATAGTTCAGATCTCTGGGGGTAGTTGGTTCCAGAGAGCCAGAGCCCCCACAGAGAAGGCTCTCCCCCTTGGTCCCGCCAACCGACATTGTTTGGTTGAAGGGACCTGGAGGAGACCGATTCTGTGGGACCTAACTGGTCATAGGGATTTTTGAGGTAGGATGCGGTCCCGAAGATAACCTGGCCCTAAGCCATGTAGGGCTTTAAAGATGATAATCAACACCTTGAATTGTACCCGGAGACCAATGGGCAACCAATGTAGCTGGCGGAGTATGGGTGTTACGTGGGTGTATCTAGAGACACCCACCACAGCTCACGCAGCTGCATTTTGCACCAATTGCAGTCCCCGGATACTCTTCAAGGGTAGCCCCATGTAGAGCGCGTTACAGTAGTCCAGTCGAGAGGTGACAAGCGCATGAGTGACTGTGAATAAAGCCTCCTTCTCCAAATATGGTCGCAATTGGTGCACCAGACGAACCTGTGCAAAGGCACCCCTAGCCACAGCCGTAAGATGTTGGTCTAATTTTAGCTGTGGATCTAGGAGCACCCCCAAATTGCGAACCCGGTCCGAGGGAGATAATTTGTCTTCCCCGAAAACCAAGGAGGGACAGTCGGTATAATCCTTAGGAGGCAGTATCCATAGCCACTCAGTCAGGGTTGAGCTTGAGCCTGTTCCTTCCCATTCAGATCCTAACATCGTCCAGGCAACGGCACATCACATCCACTGCCTCCCTGAATTGAGACGGGGTGGAGATGTACAGCTGGGTGTCATCAGCGTACTGTTGAAATCTCACCCCGTGTCGACGGATGATCTCCCCCAACGGTTTCATGTAAATGTTAAACAGGATGGGTGAGAGGACCGAACCCTGAAGAACCCCACAAGTCAGGGGTCTAGGAGACGACCTCTGCCCTCCTGTCAACACCGACTGCGACCTATTGGTGAGGTAGGAGAAGAACCACCGCAAAACGGTGCCTCCCACTCCCAGCCCGCCGAGTCGGTGCAGAAGGATACCATGGTCGATGGTATCGAAAGCCGCTGAGAGGTCAAGTAGCACCAGGATGGAAGAATAACCACCATCCTGGGCTCGCCAGAGATCATCCATCAGGGCGACCAAGGCAGTTTCCGTGCCTGGGAAAATCCATGCTTACTAGTATTCACTGATTTCAAGGAGTTTATGAATAATCTCTATTGGTTTGGTTTTTTGAATGTTTTTTGACTGCTACAGGAAGCAATAATTTTGTCAATTATTTTTCATTAATATATGATTGACTGAATCTTTGTTTTAAATTTTGAAGATGGTGGTAACTCATGTTCTCCCAGCTAAGAATGCTTGCAAATTAGACAACTGTAGAAGTAAGATTCAAATGTGAAAAGATGATGTGGGATAAGAAACCAAATTTTCTGCTTTTAAAAATTCTGGATCTTTCCATTTTAGTTTCATCCCTTTCTGTCAAAAGAAGAGTTTTGCAATTTTTCTCAGGAGACACTGTACTTGGACCAAAATGGAGATGTAGCAGCAGATCTGGGAGTCACCAGCTGGGTGTTTCTCCCCAAGATGGATGTCACCATAGAGCAGCTGGGGAGTTTTAAAAGACAAAAACTTATTGTCAATCAAGATGCTCTTTTACGGCTGAAGTTGCTCAACAAGGTGGGTGAAATATTGGTGTCTTTTTTCTGTTTTTCAAAGCCTTAGGGACTAATTCAAGTGAGGTAAGCCTAGTCACTGTGGTGGATGACCTTCGCTGAGAATGGAATGTGAGGGAATGAAAGTTTTTTTAGACTGCTTGGGAGGCTTCAATAGTATTGAAAGAAGTATCCTTCACATGCTATAGTATGGAACTGTTGGAAGTTAAAACCCACCCCTCTCCTAGAGAAGTGAAATATTTTGGGATACACTAAAAAGGCAGTGTGACAGTATTCCAGCTGAGCTATTCAAAATCTTAAAAGACGATGCAGTAAAAGTGCTACACGCAATTTGCCAGCAAATTTGGAAAACTCAACAGTGGCCACAGGATTGGAAAAGGTCAGTTTACATTCCAATTCCAAAGAAAGGCAATGCCAAAGAATGTTCAAACTATCACACCATTGCACTCATTTCACATGCTAGTAAAGTTATGCTTAAAATCCTACAAGCTAGGCTCCAGCAGCATGCAGATCCAGAAGTACAGGCAGGATTTTGAAGAGGCAGAGGAACTAGAGATCAAATTGCCAACATACGCTGGATCATGGAGAAAGCTAGGGAGTTCCAGAAAAACATCTACTTCTGCTTCATTGACTATGCTAAAGCATTTGATTGTGTGGATCACAACAAATTGTGGCAAGTTCATAAAGAGATGGGAGTACCAGACCATCTTATTTGTCTCTTGAGCAATCTATATGCGGGTCAAGAAGCAACTGTAAGAACTGGACACGGAACCACTGATTGGTTCAAAATTGGGAAAGGAGTCCGGCAAGGCTGTATACTGTCACCCTGCCTATTTAACTTATATGCAGAACACATCATGAGAAAGGCGGGGCTAGATGAATCAAAAGTTGGAATTAAGATTGCCAGGAGAAATATCAACAACCTCAGATATGCAGATGATACCACTCTAATGGCGGAAAGTGAAGAGGAACTAAAGAGGATCTTGATGCAGGTGAAGGAGGAGAGTGCAAAAGTTGGCTTGAAACTCAACATTAAGAAAACTAAGATCATGGCATCCGGCCCTCTCAATTCCTGGCAAATAGATGGGGAAGAAATGGAGGTAGTGACAGATTTTATTTTCCTGGGCTCCAAGATCACCGCAGATGGGGACTGCAGCCAAGAAATTAAAAGACGCTTTCTCCTGGGGAGGAAAGCTATGGCAAATCTAGATACCATACTAAAAAGCAGAGACATCACACTGCCAACAAAAGTGCATATAGTCAAGGCTATGGTTTTCCCATTTGCAATGTATGGCTGTGAAAGTTGGACCACAAGAAAGGCTGAGCGCCAAAGAATTGAGGCCTTTGAACTATGGTCCTGGAGAAGACTCCTGCGAGTCCCTTGGACTGCAAGGCGATCAGTCCTAGAGGAGATCAACCCTGACTGCTCTTTAGAAGGCCATATCCTGAAGATGAAACGCAAATACTTTGGCCACCTAATGAGAAGGAAGGACTCACTGGAGAAGAAGAGCCTAATGCTGTGAAAGACTGAGGACAAAAGAAGAAGGGGACGGCAGAGAATGAGGTGGCTGGATGGAGTCACTCTGGGGGGAAAAGGACTCTCCAAATTTAACTATTACGTCTGGTTCTTCTCCCCCCCCCATGCCACTTGATGTCACCTAATTGTAGTTCTTTAGCAGAAAGGACCTTGTCTTGGATAGCTAGAGGGGTTTTATAAATACCCCTTTCTGACACAGGGATTGTATTCATGGCCCACGTGCTGCAGCAAAAGATGCCACATCTAGCCTTTTTGTGGGACATATTCTCACAACCTTGCCTCCATCTCACCTCACTACAATTCTAAAAACTAAAGTCATTACTAGGCAACATTACATTGTTAACATTACAAAACTAGGCAACATTACATTGCTAACCAGAGCATACAAAACATTTGTTAGACCAATTCTGGAATACAGCTCACCTGTCTGGAACCCGCACTGCATATCAGACATAAATACAATCGAGAGAGTCCAGAAATACTTCACAAGAAGAGTCCTTCACTCCTCCGCTCACAACAAAATACCTTATTCCACCAGACTTGAAATACTGGGATTAGACAATTTACAACTACGTCGCCTCCGATCTGATCTAAATGTAGTTCATAAAATCATATACCAAAATGTCCTTCCTGTTAATGACTACTTCAGCTTCAACCGCAGCAATACACGAGCACGTAATAGATTCAAACTAAATGTAAAGCGCTCCAAACTCGACTGCAGAAAATACGACTTCAGCAACAGAGTGATCAATGCCTGGAATGCACTACCTGACTCTGTAGTTTCTTCCCCAAACCCCAAAAACTTTAACCTTAGACTGTCTACAGTCGACCTCTCCTTGTTTCTAAGAGGTCTGTAAGGGGCGTGCATAAGCGCACCACGGTGCCTACCATCCCTGTCCTACTGTCCTATTGTCCTCTTTTATCGTTACTTTTTACTTATGTTTATACAAACCACTACTATCCTATACATGTTTGACAAATAAATAAATAAATAAAAATAATAATTTTATTCTTAATTCACCAGCATGGCAGCATTTAAAAAACTAAACAAACTAAACAAGGAGAGAAGCAACTTAGAACTAAGGAGAAATTTCCTGACAGTGAGAACAATTAATCCGTGGAACAGCTTGCCTCCAGAAGTTGTGAATGCTCCAACACTGGAAGTTTTTAAGATGTTGGATAACCATTTGTCTGAAGTAGTGTAGGGTTTCCTGCCTAGGCAGGGGGTTGGACTAGAAGACCTCCAAGGTCCCTTCCAACTCTTCTGTTGTTGTTGTTGACAGCCCTAACTTGAAAGGAATTTGTCTTCCCTATATTAACTGGGTCACTTTGTACTAATTTCAAAAAGAACATTTAATAGGGATACATCATCATGCCAATCATGGGTATATGAAGAATGGAGGGCCATGAGGAGGAATCAACTGGTTGTCACTTAAACATTAAATCATTTTTCAATTCCATCCCTCCAGATTTTATTAAGTAGAAAAGTCTTTTTTGCAACATGATATGCCAGAAGCAAAAGTCAGAAACTAAATGAAGAATCTGACAGTAGCTGTACCTCCATGATTGTTATTTGGACCATGGAGCTGTGTCAAATGGTTGTCATTTGGAACTAGTCAGAAGTTTCATATTTTTGCTAAGTGAAGCCCAGAGGCTACCTGACTAATGTCCATATCTACCCCCACTTTCCATGGATGGTGGGTTCTAACCGGTGGTGGGTTGCTACCGGTTCGCCCAGGATCGGGCAAACCGGTAGTGCCGGCGGGAGGCTCCGCCCACCCGCCCAGACATCATCAAAAACACTCTGCGCATGCGCAGAAGCTCCACGCGCTCGCACGCTCCCGATAGCGAACCAGTAGCACCGAGAATTGAAACCCGTAGTGGTTCTAACCCAGTTTCTTTTGCATTCTTTTTTTTTTTTTTGCTTAGTCCCTGCCTCAGTCGAAATGTGTAGAAAGTTGTCATCCTGGATTTCTCAAGCAGGTTCGAGAAGGAGAGCCAGTTTGCTGCTACAACTGCGTTCCTTGTCCAGAGGGGACCATCTCCACTCAGGAAGGTGGGTGACACTGGAGGAAAGGAGGGCCTTGTGGAAGTGGGTCAATCCAGAGCATTTTGATGAAAGTACATGTTGAAAGACACTTTTGAAGCTTAACTGTTTTCCTGTTTATTTTCAAAATGCTTAAATTCTTATCTAAAGGGAAGACTAATAAAAACATCTTGAAGGAGCAGTTAGGAAGAGTTAGGAAGGTAAGGCAGATTGTGCAAGCCTTACCATTGGCAGGAACAATAATTCTTCCACTTTGTAATTTGTTTTTCTAGGAAAACCTCAGTTCTTTAAAACCTCAAGAATTGTTTTAG